>JAPZDX010000014.1:17170783-17185855 GCA_029783625.1 Naso annulatus | reverse complement strand
TATATATATAGTCATTCACGTAAGTGCAAAATGGCAGTGCGCGATTTGGGACAGCACTACTCTGTCGAGATTAGTGCACCACCACACAGTAAAAGTACTGCTTTGAAGTGCATTAGCCGTCAGCCGGCTCGAGTGGAGCTGAGACGGACCAGTTCACACCGCTGCAACTTTCCCTGCAACTGTTTCGTCTCATCAGGAATCTTTGGTGCAAACTGGACTTTAAAAAGAGAGCAAAAACAAACGACATAAAACCCAACATGGAGCAAATATAGGGAGGGGAGGATGCAGTGGATTTGCTTCCTTTGGAGTCTCACGCTACAGCTAGCTTGATTTTCAGACGTTGCCGACCCCAGCTTTAAGTCTTTTACATTAACTCTTTACATTTTTGAGGTTGAGGTCTAGTTCTGTTTATGCACAAAACACACTTGTTTAGGTTTAGATAAAGATCAACTTTTGGCTTAAAATACCGTTTTTGCGCAAACGTGGTCATATGCAAAAACTATTTGAGCTTCATAAAGCTTGTAACGTGGGTACAGAATGACAGAAGTCTTAGCAGAGACATGAATAGGAAATTGCATCACCCTGATGTTAATCAAAGTGAGGAAAATGTCAAGGTAATTTGGAACAGAGACTCAAAACAGATCAAAAACACATAACAGCCTTCACGGCTCAAAAAGCATGATGGCATTTTAAGAAAATGAACACTGAAGCGAAGCTTTCAGTAATCTACAGTTTCAACAGAAAGATGTCAGAGGAGAAATTCTCTAATGAGAACAGCTGGATCTGATGCTGCAGCTGCTTCCTGTGGTGTCGAACGTGTAATCAAACCTCCCCGCACGTTGTCGCTGTCACTTCACTGTGGGCTTTTTTCAGTCGTGTGATCAAAGTCAAGCTTTCCTTATCAGCACCAGCTTATCGAACAGTCCAACACACAGACATCAGAACTTCTCATTTAAAAAAGGCCCGAAGCTGCATAATTCTAAATAACAGCAACTACAGCTGGAAGAACCGGTTTCACTGGGAAAACAAATATTTTTCATCAGATTAGTGAATCCTGCTCGGAGTTTAAGGGACAACACAGACCTGCAGTTTAGATAAAAACATATAAAACACACACGTGGATGCAATGAGTCCTGACAGGATGTGTAACAGCACAACTGATGGATTTTTGCTTGATGCTCGGAGCAGCAGCACTCTGCTTTGCATCTCGCTGCCATCAGATTAATGTTACAAGAAACTGTAAAGCACTTCATAAATGCAGCTATATATCATTTATTTAATACTAAGAATTACATTTTATTTGTATGTTGTCAAAAATAACAATGGTTACTTCAAAAGAAATGAAAATTATTTATTGTAATGTAATGCCCATTATATGAAGCAAGTTTCTGTAATGTTGGGTACAGAAAATCCTATTAAGTCTTTAAAAAAGTTGAAACAGCAAACTTCAGGACAGTCAATATTCCTACTGCATCAGTGAAAAGGTTTTCCAATTAATTCCACTATGCATAAATGCTAAACGTTCAAGGCAACGTGCTTTAAATGCTGTTGAACAAAAACAGAATGTGTCCCAAAATCTAATTCAACCAAACTGAACCAGGCTCAGACGAGGTAAGTGATCCTTCGTTATACGAGAACGGGCTATTCAGTTATACGAGCAGGAAAGGACTCTGATTTTTATTTCTTTTGTACAGATTGAAGAAAGGAGAAACTTGAGTTGCAATATCTCAAACTCCCTGCAAAAATAAAGGACGGGACCCTGAAAGCAACTCACAACTGTTATATAAAAGCTTCTTGGAGGCATTTCCACTGATCAGAACCTCATACTGACACTCAGCCTGCATCCTCCGTCTCCTGCTGGCTGCCGCTGGTGTATAAATAAAATCAACTCAATGCAGAGATGTCACCATATTTACTGTGTTTGTGATGCAGCTTTGCAGACCTTCAGTCCTCCTGCAGCAGCAGCAGGACAACATGGAAGCAGCTCAGTGTATGCGGAGGATTAACGTAGTGAACAAAGCTCATTCTGCCTGTTTCCATGGCTCTGTCACAGGCTGAGGCGGCACAGCGAGCGTACGGCAGCTTTAACAGCAACCAACATGTGGGACTCATGAAACAAGCTGCAGCCAGCGAGCACTGAATCACAAACTCTTACTGAAATAACGAACATTAAAGGAGCTCGTGGAAATGTTCCTGTTGAAAACTAAATAGTTAATCACTCTGCATTAAAGTCTGATGCTTTTCCTTTAGCATTTATTTATTGAACTGTCTGCATACAAGACCTCTTTTTGTCTTAAGTTAACTGGAAAATCAGCAACAGATACTTTAGAAAGTTAGAATTTAAAAAATGTCACTGAAGTAAAAAATAGAAATTTGCAGAATCATTTAATGTTGTTCTGTGAGAATTAAATTTCCAAGCGAGCAGATTTGAGAAGCGTTCTAAGCCTCAGTTGTCTTTTTCTTTTGAAACTTACAGAGTCAGTTCTTGAGACCCAAACGTCACGTGGAAAAAAAGAGTACAAATGTGAAATGGAGAAATATGTGAGAAACATGAAGTGGTTTTTAATCTTATTTTAACAAAATCTTTTGTACAACATTAATTCTACATCACTGCAAAAATCTAACAAAAATTCAATATTTTGGTAAATCCAGAACGTTCTCATTCCCCTGAGTTTTGTCACACCCCTCTGCATCTACTACAGATGCACAAGGTACTTTTATTTTTCTCTATGAGACATAAATGGAGTTAAAATACGTTAGAAAATTATACTTATTTTGACCCAACCCTTTACCTTTTTAGTGGTAGTGACTATACCGAGCCATAATGCGACCGTTTCACAGCCTTTACCACATGTTCAAAGCATCCTGACTCTTACAAATGGAATTGTAAATTAACTGTCATAATATAGCACTTTTCTAATCTTTTGACTACTCAAAGCATGTTTAAAACACAAGTCGGCATTCACCCATTCACACAGTCACACACTGATGGCAGGGTAAAAAGTGCCATTGGGAACTCATACACAAACATTCCCACTCCAGCCTTCCTATTAGTAGACAACCCACTCTACCTCCTGAGCTAAAGCCAGCCTCGTGCAGGCGCTAAAGGACACCTTACGCGTCTGTACAAGATGCTGACAACATGACAAAAATGGCCATATTTGACGGCCGACAATTAAATCAGGTTTCATAAATCAACTGGTTTGCAGCTTTGCCAACAACAGCCTCACAACCAGATGCATTAACCCGAGAGCTGCTGCTGTAAAACAAGTTATGGCCAAATCTCTGACAGTCATCTCACAGCATACATCCTCCTATCACCAAACAACATTAATTCATTTTGTGCAGTGCAGTGTCTCTAAGCACACTGCTCTTCATTCTGCAGCTGTCAGTGGAAAACTGTCCTTCAGCAAGATGTTGAAAAAATGTGTGAAGATCCAGAATATTTATGTCACAGAGGAGGAGGAGAAATAAACACAGTAATTGCTCAGCGTGTAAATAAAGCTGTCGCCATACGTCCAGTCTGTGTCCTTCAGGAAAACTGTGGACTCAGGGAGTGGGGCAGAGAGAAGCCAACTTCTGTATAAATGCTGGAGAACAAGAATATTTTTCTCTGTGACGGTCTCAGAACCATGTGAGAGTAACTTCCTATTGTTCGATCCCGTGTGATTTAGTCTGAACGGACAACAATCTTGGTTAAATGTTCGATGTAAATTGTTAAAGTTCATCTGCAACCTCTCTTGATTCTGAAAGCTGGAATGACGTAAAAGAGGATCAGAAACGTCAGAGCACTGAGCTCAACTCATGTCTTATTTTAGCAAACTTGAGTCTTGATAAGTACTTTTCTGGTGAGAGGTAAGAGGTAAATTGTTTTAACCCCTTACCCTGATACAAGTATGTGTTCGTCTTCTTTTTTTTTTTTTTTTTTTTTGTAGAAATGTTCTATTCAGCCTGGACCAACAATGCCAATAGAGGCTTTTAGTTACAGTGCGGAAGAGATCTATCCAGTCCTTTGTCCTGTCACCATTAACTGTGTCTGTCCTCCTGCTGTTCTTATTGGACAATGCATTACCTTATTATTGTAGATGGTGGATGATTCATCAGTTGTAGGAAGAAGACCTTGAGCTGATGCTTCTGTATTTTTTCTCTTCTCTCTCTTCTGTGTCAACAACGCTGGAGGTTTCATGAATTCACCTGCTGAGAATCACCTGTGTCCGGCATGTCATGCTGCTGATTCCACTGGTCCTTGAGAATACAGAAGGGTTCTCAGTTGCACTTTTGTGGGCTCTAGATGTTATCGAAAGAAGGTGGAAGGGTTCCTGATGGAATTGCAGCAGTTACATAATGCAAGTGTTCTCCACAGAACCCTCATATTGGTTCTGAGTGAAAAATCTCACAGATGACCCTTAGTAAAAACCCTTTAGCTGGGGTTCTAGGCAGAACAAAAGATAGTCAAAATTAATACAAGATACTCCACTGTATGCTTTTTGAATGGTGTGAAATGGTACATACACTTCCCATCTCCTATGTGGGCGGAGTCACATCTCCCATAGAGGCAGATAAGGAACGATGATCCCTCTCCCTCATCTTGAAGTGTTTTGGACATCATGTGAATGGATAAAAAGATGGATTTTGGGCCCCATTATATTTGTTTGATGTAAGTTTTAACTTCTAATTCATGGTTTCACCTATAAGACCATTTAAATGTCTTTTTATGTCTGTTGCAAAGCAAGGTGTGAAGCACCAGTTCCCAGATCTCGCCAGAGTGTGTTGCTGAGACAGAGACAGATCTTGAACAAAGTTAATTTTCTCCTTATTTGTGTCTAAAAAAATACCATTTTAGTGTCAGAATGTTTGGAAGGTATGTGTCTTGTGAAAAATTGGTCCAGTATGCATCTTGGTGACAATGGGACAAAAAAAAATTGGTCATAATCTGTGACTGCTTTAATTTCTCCTGTAAGAATGAATGGATTCCAAGGAGGTTCAAGTCTCCTAAAGGGGCAGTGGCGAAACCCATATGACACTCATACAGAAAATGAACGGTCAGTGGCAAGTTTTAGTTCCTATTAACCATCTCTGCCTAAAAGTAAATTTAGTAAGGGGATGAAAGGGATCTATTCCAAGCTAAATAGTGCCTCAGTCACGCCCCTCTACTTCCAGGCTATGGAACCTTCAACCAGAGAAAATGTGAACGGTAGTCAATGGCGAGGGACAAATTATTTTTTTTATCCTGTTTGCCTTGTTCCCATATGATGGTTGGAAATTTAAAGATGACTTTTCATGTAAAGAAAGTCGAATTTTGTCGTCAAACAGTAAAACAAAACAACGTTTTTTCTGAGACCGCTCAGTGAACCGTGTCTCGTCTCGGACAATATATGTCATCAACATGGTCGTGGCCATTAGCTTGGCAGATTTCACAGCGGTTTTCCAGGATAAGGAAAAAAGTACTAAAAGAGGTGAAAACCATTACAAAGCGGGTCATACTGACAGCTGCAGCTACTTGAAGGAGAAGTTAGTCTGTTCTGTGACTCAGAGGAGGGAAAATGTTATGACATCAGTTATGCGACTGGTGTTTTAGTTTTAATATCTGCGCATTTTCACAAGCTAATACATCGACACTTGGACAACAAACAGACTTTCCTCACATGAAAAATTATCATTTAAATTGATGAACATCATATGTGTAATTCAAGGCACAAGTCAAACAGGATCAAAAAATAATTTTCCTTTCCCCGTTGACTACCGTTCATATTAGGTCCCATGGGGCCCACCGGAAGGGGCGTGACTTAGGCACTCTAAGTAAGCAAGCCGACTGTCTCCATGGAGACTATGGAATCTCTTGAAATGCACAAAATGTCAATGTTTTTCCTTGACTAAGGATTCTGTGCAACTCCCTTATGTAAGTTCCTTAGTTAAGGAGAAATTAAGCCTTAAGTGTAATCCTGGAACAGGTGTTTGTGCAACTGGCTCCTGGTGTTTTTTTTCTTGGTTTTTCTTCCAGGTCAAGAGCTTTCCCTTCAATTTATGACTGACCTAACATAACTTACTAGACTATGCAGTAGTCCCACACTTCCTGTGTATATCATTGTGTTTTTCTAAGACCAAACAGCCGGAAACCCACTGGGTTCAAGCCCTCATGGGCAACATCCAAGTGGGCCTGGTTGCAGATTGACTGTATGGTTTGTGTGGACGTGACCTACTGTATACTTAAAGAATGGATGGCGGAGAAAGAGGTCACTCCTCCAACATGTACAGACTGTTCAACATTTGATACTGAATCCAAGTTGCTTACGGGACGTCCAGTCCTGAGTCTTAATCTTATTCCGAGGCTACTTCCTGTGATTTCCACTCGCCGAAGTCTTTCATTAAAAGATCTTTTTTGCTCCAGGGCCAGTGTAGCTATGCATTACTGTAACCACAGAGGATATGTTGGTTGTAGACTGTGTTTACTATGCATTGTATTTCTATGGACTGAAATGAAGGCATGCGAGGGACAGAGCGAGCACAGACACACACGCAAGGGATCCGGCTTTAACAATAGGCTTTGCTTAACTGTTTTGCTGGTGACATCAGTTGTTTCTTTTTAAGGGAGCATTTGCAAAGCCTGCTGTTTTGGACTCACACAGGAAACTAGCATCAAGCTCTCCTACTCCTCCAAGTCTATCTGCTCCCAGAAAAAATATGGAATTTCATTAACCTCTCTCTCCTTTTTAATTCATCCTGTCCTCTTCTTCCTTCCTTATCCTCCTCAGCCCCACCACTAAAACAAATTCACTAATATTTGCCTTACTGATCATATTTTGTTGCTGTTGACTTAAACCAAGTCATCCACTGACCTCTGTCCTTGGGTCAACTTCATGTGTTTTCTTTATGGGTGAAACGTTTTTGTAAGACCTCTGGGGTTCCTTTTGTCCCACGCACACAGTGAGCTTCCGCTCTCTTTTCCTTTTGAAAATAATTTGGAGGTTGCAAGTAAACTAAACCTAACATTTAATTCTCCCCCTCTCTCATTACAGCGCCTCCACCACCACAGGAGCAGCTGACACCCATCCAGGCCGCTGAAGGCTGCACCCCTCTCGTGTCTCCTCTTTATGTCAACATGGAGGTGAAATACAGCTGGAGCAGGGGAGTCTGAGGTTTGATTACAGCACAGATATTGCAGATGACTAACAGTAAATTCATAAGAACAGCATGTGGCAGCCTGTGGATCAGAGTTTAGTTGGATCTCATGCAGCAGAGTTCAGGGCATGCTGTCATCCAAGCTGTCAGATCTGTCAGAATAATTTTAGTGACTGAACTTGGACCATAGATCTGTCATGAAGTTAATGGGGAATGTTGCAAACGGCACCCAAGCCACTTTGTCTTGCAAAGTAAGATTGGTATATAAGGTTTCTTTGACCAAGCATCTGCTTTTCAGTTCTTCAAGTAATGAGAAAATTGTTTTGTCAATTTAATTTAAATATAAAACAAAGACAAATGACATGTACTTGAGAAAGAACATCAGAAATTTACATTCGAACCTTTTGTCATAGGAAAAAAAAAGGTCATGTCTCTTATTTGTTAGGCTAAATAACTTTCACATCATACAAAGCTGGTGTAAAGGTTAGAGGTTTAATATGCATGTCCGCTTTAGTTCTTCACATACGGGATGAGGCAAATTCAAATACTGTGGGTCAAGTCAAGAACTACCTCAGAGAAGATATGCATTTCAGTGCTGCATCCTTCGAAGATTGTATTCGTAGTACGATTGTGTCAAAACAAATTAAAAAAAGGCTGTCCCATTTCGAAGGCTCCTTCAAATACTGCAGACAAATTTCCATGAAGGATCCAATAGGTGGACATCTGAATATTTTCTGTTAAAGGCTAATCTATATGTTGAATAACATTCATTATGTTGCCATGCAGTTTTCAATGTGCACAAAGCCTTATTTTGCCATTTACAGTCAAGTTTGTTTAGTAAAGTTTGATGATATTCTGATGCTTTTGACTGGTTCTCTTTTTGAATTTCCAGCGCCCCACGTCTGCCATTAACACTGCCTGGTTTAAACATTTGAAAATGGTTAACAGTTGAAAACGTTCATTAGAAATTTCTAAAAGTAATCAAAAAGTAGCCAAATGTAATATATTACATTACTTAGATAAAGTAATAGAAGTAGTTTCATTACTTATTACATTTTAAATAGGATTACTTGTAATTTGTAACCTATTACATTTCCAAAGTAACCTTCCCAACCCTGGTTGTGACGTCAAGTAACGAGAGAATTGCTTCTGACAAAATCGGGAAATGCTTGACATGAACATCTCATTTAACAAGGCTTTGGTTTGGCCCTTCCTGAGCTGTGGTCATCAAAGGATACGGCCCCAAATTCTGACCTGCTGATGATGCTAAAGGAAAAGTCAGGGGATCAGCGAAGAGGGTCTCATCTTACAGGGGCCAGGAATGCCGCTATAAAATATCATGGCAATCCAACAAATTGTTGTGGAGATGTTCAGACTAAACATGAATAAAAATGTGGACTGATGGGCCAACATTGCAATCCAAAAAGCACAGTCCACATGCTACATGCCACAAACATGCCCGAAAACACCCCTCTGACAACATAGTGCTCACATCTATTTTGACATTTATTTCACTTATTGATACACAGTGTACAGAAGAAATGAACAAAATAAACAACAGCAGACTTGCTGAAACGTTGATGAATGCAGAGGTCAGAGGAGGGCAGACGGGGAAATGAGAGAGGGAGAGAGCAGAGAGGCACAATTCACACACATGGTTCTAGTTAGTGGACTCCCATTAAGGACAGTGTGGTCTGGAACAAACTTTACATTTCACAGTTTAAGGGCATTTTAAAGGCACTTCTGCCCGCCACTAAAAGGTCACTTTAGTCATTTCATATATGGATAATACACACTGTGCAACTGAAATATACATTAGAGAACAACAATGGAAAACTGGAATGATGACAAATGGAGGCCGATAGGGGTTTGAATTGAAATGTAATGTATAGGCAGGGAAACAAAGAATGTCAAAGTCCACAGCAACCAGCTTTCAGCTAAATAATAGGTTGTAAATTTGTGGTGATCATAATATGTACATTTCTCGACATTTTCAAATGGAAATGTATAACTTCTGACTATTTGTTTGTGGGAACGGGCTCCGTCGTCACACATATCCAATAATTTCGGGTGTACTTTAGCTATAAGCTAGCTAAACCTAGTTGCTACATAGCTAGCAGAAAAAAAAAGAGAAAAGACTGTCATGACCCTCTGGGCTTGCCTACATAGTCTTGTTTTTTTCTGTTCTTGGGTGGTTTATTGAATCATCAAAAAACAGATGTATAATACATAATTATTTGGAAGCGTTGCCATAGCAGGATTTGTGAGTGTGACTTGCTGGCTACGTAGCTTGGCCACTTCTCAGGCGCTAGCTTACTGTCATACCGGTTGGTGGAGCTTAGTCTCACTTTGAGACTTACTACAATTTGCTGATACTACTTCATGTTATTACTTGTGTAGGATTTGCAATGCAGAACTTGCAGAATGAAGGATATATTCACATTGTTATATCGGGAAGTAAAAGATGTACATCTTGCAACACTGCTGGGCTACATGGACAACTCCACAGAAGATAGTGTAAGTCTTGGGGGAAGGGAGGGATCTGGTGCCTTTGTGTCTGGGTTTCAAGTTCCTTGTTTGAGAAAAATAAAAAACATCTTTGCTTTTCCGTGCCTGACTCCAGAGGATCCTTAAATAAAAGAGACCTAAGCACTTTCACTCTCAGTCACCAAAAGTAAGTAAACAAGGAAAGGTATGTGGGATTACAGCTGATATGGCTTTTGGCTCATATCCTATCTCAAACAACAAAATCCCCCAAAGATCAGAAGTAAACCAGGACTTACACTAATGTAAAACAGTCCAAACACCCATCTTAGCTTTCCTCCACTTGGAAATGAGGTGCCAGAGCTGTTTGCAGCCTTTTAAATTTACAGTATTTGTTTTCTAGAAGAGTGTTA
The DNA here is from genome assembly GCA_029783625.1 of Naso annulatus. Lineage (NCBI taxonomy): Eukaryota > Metazoa > Chordata > Actinopteri > Acanthuriformes > Acanthuridae > Naso > Naso annulatus. Next base: position 17,175,839 of record JAPZDX010000014.1, on the reverse strand, counting down.
GCCTACATTTTACTCCATGTTTTTTTGTGTGTCGCTAACAGTCTGCAGTTGGCACCAGATAAAAGGGCTTGCATGGTCTCACGTACTTGCCCGTGGGGTGGGGGTCAGGAAGCTAATCGCTACTTTCATATCAACCCTGTGGAGTTGCGGTCATTATAAACTGCAGTCTAACACAGAAAACGACTGAACGCAGATGTTGTTAGGCAGATAATGACTGTGACCGCACTAGAGGGAAATCACATTTGAAAATGCACTGATTCACATCCAGTCACAATGGATGTCTTTAATTAACTTAAAGTCTCTTCTTCATAAATCTGCCTACCCCGGAATGGGTTTCCCACAATTCACTGTGTGAGTTCAACTGGCTGACTTATGACATGTCAAAGACATTATAGGACCTCACAGAAACCAGCATCACTTGACCTGATATTTTAGGTTAATGCATAGAACCTTTAAGAATTTCAAATTATTAATGTGTCAGAAGCCAGAGTATTTGTGAATTAATAGGAATGTTTTTTGGGGGGAAATGTCTTAGATAAGATGACTGATAGGCCTTCTTATCTAATCTAGAGGCAATCACCTGAAGTCAGGAAAGTCCCGAAGCACAAGCTCAGAGTTTAAACCCACCCATTTGATTAATTAACACATTTCTTGTTTGTTTTACCCATTCAGAAATGAAAAAAAAAAAACACATTTGAATGCATGTTATGAACATAGGCTATATTTTTGCATGACAAACAACACCCGCTCATCAAGAACCAGTTAGGCCAATAGCCATTAACTTCCCCTAGCCATGTTAGCCAACTAGCTAGCTGGAGCCAGACTTCTTCTTCTTTTGCTTTCATTTTTTAAGCAAAGCACATCAGCTAAATACTATTATTGTCATGCTTAGCATACAGACATGACGCCGGTATTAACTTTAATCTCTCTAACTTTAGCTCAGCCAGAGTAAATTTGGCTCTCAGTGACTATGATAACCATAAATAGTTGAAGGTCGACAAATACTGACGTTTTGGGTCGGAGGTGGAGCCCACCACCGACCCAAAGTATTGTATTAGTATTGATGAGCTGGGTTTCCCAGTTTGTTAAATACTGACAAGCTGAACATACGACTCAAAAATCAACTATTTCTACAAAGTAGACCTTTAATATTCTGGTACCAGGTTGCTAATCTAAAATGAAAGTTGTTTGTAATGAACACGCAGATCCCCTCCGATTGTCATGATGGACAAATCTGGTCTAAATCAGCACCATCTTGCAACCAGTTTTCTATTGAATTCCAAGTTCAAACCACAGAGTTCAAACAATGGTGCAAAAGAAAAACTGCCAAATATTCCAGTATAGATTTCCTTTTGCATCTTGGTCTTGTAAAGAAAGATATATCAAAGAATATATAAAATCATATGTACAAGAGACATTTGCCCTTCACAAACCATCTGAATACAAAATAATGCACTATAAATAGACAATAGTTTTTACATAAGACACATTTACTAGTGGTGTGTGTGTTTCTCTCATAGCTGCTGCTCCTCAAACAGTATCTGAGCGTACACCGTGCCGCTACATGATGCCTTGGTTTCTGGAATCGGTTTCACCAGATCCAGCTCTGCGTAGGTCAGATTTTCCTCCACTATTTTCGGCTGGAAATGTGAGGATAGAGGAGAAAGAGGGCAGAAGGAAACAATAATGAAGGAAAGGCAGATGGAAAGGGGGGGAAAGGGTATCAGTTTTTGGAAAGTGAGCAGGAAGGTCGAGAGGGATTTTTACGTCAAACTCCATCATTAATCTTAAGATTTCTTGTCAGTATATATGAGTAACGTCAGACATCTTGTAAACTGAGTTAGAGCTGAACCCTAACCATCAGTTTAGCATGCTTTTTATGCTGAGAAAGGAATACTTTTAAAAGCTAGATGTTCTCTTCTCCATTCTCCTTGGTTTCCCTCTGCTTTACAGCCTTGGTTTAGTAAATGTGAGTGGGCTGTGTGCAGACGTTACCTTACAGAATTCATGGGTTTTAGCTGCCAAAATTCAGTAACCTCTTGCAGCATTCTTTGCCATTAAAGTTCCAAGTTGCCACAGTGACAATTTCAGAATTAAACTTGGGTTATGTGGCACATTTTGTGACATTTTGTGTTACGTTTGCTTGTAGACATTCCTGTCCCATCTTGGTTGTTTTCCGTTGTATTTGGCACAATAACAACAACAGGCTGTTGCTATGAATTCCTTTGCTTTGGATAATGAGTTTTAGACAAAAGGTATCAATGAATATGTACTGCTAGAGAAGACTTTTTTTTTTTCAAAATCATGTATGCCACATATACATAGGAATGATACACACAGATAACTCAGTAACAATAAAGAATGATGATGAATGAATAATACGTGTTACTCACCAAAACTAGCTTCCTTGGTTGAGGTTTTAAAAGTTTGGGTTTCCGTGTTTTGTCTCCAATGGGAGCTGCAGGGACAAATGGCGTCCTTTAGCTTAATGTTTTGATTTTATTGCAAGCATACTGGACAAAGTGTAAAACAGCTAGCTAGATTCTGACCAGCAGTAACAAAGTCCACCTACTAAAGCATTTCCAAAGTTCAGTGATTGACATGTTGTATCTCGTTTGTTTTATCCATAGGAAAAAAAGCAAAAATCACTGTTCAACCATTTGAAGGGAATGAATGTGCAGATGATTTTTCCAGTTGTGTACTTTCTGATAGTTGCCTAGCAACAACTGGTAAAGTCCAGCACAAAACCCCCTAAAATGGCCAAATGATGCTTTTCACACTGATTTTTTTAACAAAAAAAACAAATAAAGTTTCATGTGGTAACTGGTGACCGTTTAGAGCTAATTAATGCTAATGTTTCTCTTTGAATGCTGTTTGTGTAATCAGGCAATTGCTTGCTGACAAGATCTTCAAAACAGCTCACTAGAGTGGTGTTATGTCAGTCTAGTGGGCCAAAAACAAACAAACAAACAAAAAATAAACAAGTAATAGCCTACTGCTTTAATAGCCTCTTATCACTCTCCCCGCATCTCCCTCTCCCTCCCTCCGCATCTTATACAGACGCACAAGTCACAAAAGACACCTGCAGTGTCTGTCTGCAGAAAAATTAGGAACTCATAGCAACTGCTGCACCTTACCGGTTGTTTAAGGAAGTCAAGTCCCGAGAGGAGTTAAAGGAGTGATGTGATAGTGTAGATCATACACAGGACTTGGAATTAAAACTGACACCAATAGTCCTTTAACCTGGCTGCAACAATTGTGACCGTTTCACGAGGGGTTTTCTGGCAGGCCAAACACAGATGCTAAGGGGGGTTTCCAGTCCAATAAAGTGATACCAAGGGGTCCCGACCAAGTGTCGCAATATGAGAAATGGGAGGAAGAATGTGTTGGCTCACATCAGTTGCACAAAACAGCAATGCTAAAATTCTTCCAAAACCCCAAACAGCAGTTTCTTCTTGTCAACACAGTTCCTGCTTAAATTTTTACATCTCAGACATGAGTTGCAAGGAAACTTAGGGATTTGGAAGTTCTACCGCAGGATACTCAACCTGTACTTAACTCAATATAACTGATGTTTTTTGCTTACAGTGAAAAAAAAAATTAAGCATTCCATAAAGGATCGACTGTTGGCCTCTCAAGCCAGCACATATTCCTGTTTAGAGAGACAAGCAGAACAAAATGTACCGGGAGCAAATCTCTGTTTGGACTGATGCTCGTGCTCATCTATTCACGCTGTACCGTAAATGAGCAACTTGTGAGTCATGTCTTTTGTTGACAAGACGAGGCTTAATCTTGATTGGATACTTTCCATCCAAACGAATAAACAAAAATCAACAACATGCTTGACATGTTTAAGACAAAACTGCAGGCATGAATGCTTCTAAGGACGCTTGTTTACCTTTTGCAGGTATCTCTGGTGGTACCTCCTCCTGGTAGTCTCTGCTCCTCTTCTTCCTATACCTCCTCTCCTTCTTTGGCAGAGCAGGAGACACACTGACCACACTGGTTACTGTTTCTCCTGAGCTGGAATGAGACCATATTTACAGAGATTCAGTGCAGTTAAGGACATTTGCATGTTTTTTTTTTTAGATTTTTGTTTGTTTGTTTGGCTGTGTGTAAGGCTTTGTCTTCCAAAAAATCCTACCTGTTCTGACTGCTTTTGACCAAGTGGTAATTATCTGCAGAGAGACGACACATTTTAAAAATGACATATCGAGTTTGACGACTTAATGGAATAATTATAGAAACATGATAACAAAGAAAATGGAGACACAAGAGCCAGATTGACAAGGTCAAAGGTTAATGGGGAGTTATCTTGACATTGCGGCTAACCTTTTAACCTCTGCTTCCTCTGTATGTACTGGCAGGTTACTGTCACTGTGAACATGCACATACACAGCAGCCCCACTGAGCAGATCAGCACTGCACACAGGTATACATCTAAAACACAAAGACACACACGTTAGTCAGACAGTGCCGCATGCCTTTTCTTTGACTCTACAACAAAACCTAAAAGAAAAAAGAAGAACATGTTTTGCTGAGCTATTTAAAGTGTATACTTTATTCTTTGGGTTGGACTATTTTTGTCTGGCAAGGTCAGTGCCCTGCCAGTCCACCACAAAACCCCCCAAACACACCATTAAACACACTAAAAATATGATGACTTACCTTCAAACAAGCTCCACAGACTTTCTTTGGCCTTGGGGGCTGGTAGAACATGAACTACATGGAGACAGAAAGGGAAGAGAACCATGTAAAGTTCATAGTCATCACTGTGCCGCCTGATTACACGCTGGCTAGAGTTTAAATAAAGCTAATTGTAGGAAGACAAGGAGCAGGCAGAGGTTGGTCTCCACCCTGCCTGACCCTGTCTCTGAATTCCTGACTCAACCTGAACCGTTACTGGATGAAAATGGATACAAGGCTCACGAACTTAGAAAGCAGTAGAGTGGTGAAGTGTTCAAGTATCTGTAATCTGGTTAATGCAAATATTGATACTTTCCACTTATTACATATTAAAAAAGGCTTGTTAATAAATGTTAATGTATTTGAAGGA
>JAPZDX010000014.1:17135968-17149703 GCA_029783625.1 Naso annulatus | reverse complement strand
TAAAAAATGTATCAGTAAATTACACAGAAGACAAACGTCCGCTGTGGAGGTTACCATGTCTGCTAACATTGCTTCAGGTAACTACTCTTGGAACTTTGTTAGAAGCAGGCAACAGAAGGGAGGGAAAATAATCAACTTCACAGTCACCCAGTGGCAGGGTTATACCTAAATCTGCTGAGTCAGACAAAAAATACAACAACAAAAAAAACAATCATTCTTTAATCTCAGGTGACTGATGGACTAGCAAGAAAACCTGGCATTAGTTTGCACACGTCAGAAAGCCTGTATCCTGCCTTGTCATCGGTCAGAGCTCCTGCGTCCCAGGTCACTCAGTGGTAAGCCTGAACCATAAACAATGAAATGTATGCAGAAAATGATCAAACTACAAACAGTGCTGGACAGCTCCAGAACATTTACTGACTGATTAATCACTAAAAGCAATTTGCAAATACTGTTTTCTCTATATACTCACAATGGAACCACCTTAAAAGTCAAACTGGGCCAGTTCAGCTACAACTTCTGTTATAACATGGGTTAGCTTTTTGGCTAGGCAAGCATTTGGTGGATGGAAGCAAACAGACAGGTGAGAAATAGGTTACAGAAGGAGGTTTCATTTAAGAGAAGTGTGGGCCCATCTGAGGCCTTATTCTGGGCAGGATATGAGGCAGACAGTAAAAGAGAAATGCTCTCATATAACCTGTCTTTGCTAACAACATGACATTACCACACAGCAAGTAAGTCTATCTCCTCAAAATGCAGGGAGTTTTCCCTGTTAAAAATGAATCCATATTAATTGCAACTGCAATAATTTGATCCTTTGGAATTAAAAAACAAACAAAAAAATGGATTTGCAACCTACAAATTTTTATCCATACATCAAAGGAGAAAAGCTTTAATAGTGTTACTCTGTAATCTATTAAATGACCCTTGACTGAAACATGGTGCAGGTTTACAGTGGTAGTAAATTATATTGTATATTACGGTTTTGGCTGAAAATAGCACGTGTTACTCCCTTAAAGCTGGTCAACTTACACGTGTAAGCTTCATGTTTGACAGATAGCTGAAGTGTGTAAGGTGCAGTCAGCAGAGACAGGCTGTTACCTTAAGAAATCCAACTTGACCGAAATAGACTGTCTCAAATATGGCACCTTGATAGAGTTCTGTAGATGCTGGGGACATGGAGTTGTTGGGGCTAAGACTGAACAGAAATTATTTTTTGCTTTCCAAACTCATTTTATGGCCATAATTGAAGCAAACGCAACAGGTCATTGTGAAACCAGATGCACATTAATATGCTAACAAAGATTAAATTAGGAAGTAGAACAACAATCCATAACATTAATTGTTAATATACAAGCAGTAGGTCAAACACATCAATTTCCCAAAACATTTAAAACCAAGGTGGGCCACACAGTAAACACTTTCGCCTTTAATGGAATTCACAGGGTCAACGTTCCCATGTGACCTCATCCATTGACTTCCTCTGACTCACAATGGGTCAACAAAATGCCCCCACCTTTTCGGCTTAATCTCACAGCAACAACAGCTGCAATGGCCCTAAAACTAGACCATGCAGTCACACACCTTCATTTCCACAACATGGCTTACAAACACAACTTGAACCACAGGAACCAGCTCAGCCGCACGACAGTCCTATCAATCAGCAGTCATATGCCTCCAGCCCCAGATCTCCACTTCAGGGACTGTCGAGCAAATTTAGAGATGTGTGATGCAATGGACTATATCAGATAGCTTGTTTCTCTGGGTGACAGAGGCAAAATGAGTCACAAGCTAAATGTTGGCCAATGATGCTGGCAACTACGTGAGTTCCTCCCCACCATATTGTATTCACCAAGACCCAAATGATAAATGTCTTTTCTTTAATGACATGTAGGCCCTCTCATCTTTTCAAGGTGCCTAACAGAAAAGAGAGGGTCCATTAGGGGAACCTATCGGCCCTCACTGCTTGGTTACAAAAATAACCAATGACAGTGTCCATTTCATCCTGCTGGCCTGTCGTGCCCTGCCACTTGACACCGATTGGTTATTCCAAAGTGAGCTAGCTAACTCCATTCTGTGTTGCCTCTCAGTTTGGCCACACAGACTTGTGCGTCTATTTTGGTAGCTTCTGAGCTTTCTATCAGGACCCTGGCCACGCCAGTGCATTTGAACATGGATCTGAAGGCTTGACTCAGTCTGGTGTGTTTTTGTTGTTTCTTTAACTGCAGGTGAAAAAGTCCTTCTTTTAAAACCATGAATGAAAGCTGCTAACTAGAAGTTTTTCTCAGCAGGTGTTTCTGCACTGGATTCTTGGATTCTACACTGAGGATTTTTGCGAAACTACGCTGTCTAGGTTGGACATTTGGAATCAGCATGAAAGATCCATCTTAAAGGTGAGTGAGCTGTGTGATTTTAGAAATGTTTGCAAAGACATAAAAAATAATAAGAGCCTGTGGACAGAAAATACAAAGGGTTTGAGCTTTGTGTTTGGCACGCTGATACATAATCATTACCCATACATAGCGCTAAATTACTCACTAATATTTATTAATCTATGACAAAATTACAAAATTATATTCCAATGACTGTGCCTTCATACAGTATAGTTAACATGGCACATTCTTTGGGTATAAATAAACAAGCAGATGCTGGGAAAGTACCGTGGTTGCTAACTGATCTCTAGTTATGAGACCTGGAAGACTTTTGGCGACCAAAGTGGAGCTGGAAAGCTACAACGTTCTGTAAGTCAGACTCAAGATACAGTAAAGTCACTTAGTTCTAGCAATTTTACTTTGGTTGATACTGTAGGTTCTACTGACAGTTATAATTACCATAATGACGGTTTGTCTATTGCCGTTTGTAAACACACCTACTTTTTGTGAAACAATCCTTGACTTAGAACATGATTAATGATTGATTGATGGAAACTAGATTGCTTTTTAACTGTAATAAACAGATAAAAGCAAACACATCACAAAATCATTCAGTGCTTGTGTTTATATTTGTCTCAGTGGACCTTGTCATCTTACACAAAGAGTCATGGTTTTGGGGATGGTTGAAGAGCTGAGCTGTCTGCCAGTGGCTTTGCTCCCAGGTCAGGACATATAAATGGGTTAATGAGCTATTCTAAGACCTCACCCAGATAGCTAAAGTAAGCTACAGTAGAGCAGCTGCTGCTGAGGCACTCTCTGACCGATGTGATGGTTTACTTACATTTTGCTGCAGTCTGTGGTTTAAACATGTAGGCATAAATGTTCCTCTAGAGCTTTAGAATGGAATGGAATTGTCTATGTACCGCAAACGAATGCATTAAATGTGAAATAGATGTTATTGCATTTGAAAGGGGCCAATGTAAAGTGTTTGTTTTTCCTTTGAAAAGCACACATACGACCAATGGAATAGTTCATCTCTTTTTATAATGTTTCTGTAAAAAGGCAAAAGTGGTTCTCACAGCAGCCAGCAGTATGCTTAGTGCTCACACCTTAAGACACCACACAGTGCTAAAAATAGACAAGCGCATGGTAAGTGTTTGTCTGCTGCCTGCATAGTGACAGCATGGCTGAAGCCAGCACATGTCATGTACATAAAGGTCATCAGTGCAGTTACAGTTCAAAACCTTTTATAGCAATCATACTAACCAAGCAACTTTTTGAGGCATTTTTGAACTGAACAAATGAAATTAAATAACATAACTGCTTACTGTGTGTAATGAAGAAGTTTGATTTAAAACCACAACTTTTAAGCGCAGATACTGATTTCCTTGTCTTTTGTTAGGAAGTTTACAAATCTTACCACTTCAATGATGCCCACCTGAGCCAGAAGAATCCCACAGGATCTGCAGAGCACCAGCAACTTAAGAGAAGGCAAAACAGGTGATGCATAAGACAGAAAGACAGTTCCTGACATCATGAGCTGTGTGGAAAAGCGACACATGAGCCATCGGATGGGCAGCATGCTCCACCATCGCTTCCCCAACGGCTTTACTGACTTGTTCATGGATGAAACTGATCGCGAGGTCAGCACACTCACCGATCGAGCCTTTCGGAGTCTCTGTGTCGGGGATGACGCAATTTACAATGACGAGTTCTTACATGGATACTCACCTTTTAGCTGCCACAAACCTTTGGCAGGGGAACCTCATAAAAAGACTCGCTGTAAGGAATCTAAAAAGCAAGGGCAAAACAAAAATGACAAAAATTATGCTCAGCCATGGAAACAGCAGCAACAGAAGAGTATATGCCAAATGTCTTCTTTCCTCAAGGCATTTAGTGCCACGGAGGGAAGCTGTGAGGGGATGTTAATCAAAAATGGAGGTATGCCAGACTCTAAAGTAGAATCTTGGGATAAATCTGCTCTTCGCAGCATCCAAAGAGAGCTATCAGAATTCTCCTCGGATTATAATACCAATCTAACTGATGGACATTATAAGAGTCATCATCGACATCATTCTGTTGGTAATTCATCGAACAAAAAAGGCAAAGATGTTGCCCTCCCCTCTGGAAAATCCTCAAAGATGAAAAACGGGAAATCCACTGTCAAACTACGGAAACTTAACATCAAAAACTTTTTTCTTCACAGTGAGTTTAGCCCTTTCCAAACTTGGAGAGATTTTAACCGCTTCCCCTTTGGACAAGAGGACCCAGTTCTCCCCACAGATAATATCCCTAAATGGTATGACTTGCCCTTTTACAAGGAACTGACAGCGGAGCACAGAAAAGAGATTCTGCACACAGAGGAAGCACAGTCATGCCAGAAAGTTGCAGTTGAGCCCCCTCCTCCCACTGCTCCCAAACCCATCCCTCCCACTTCTCCGCCAAAGGTCCTCCCAAAACCCTCAGCTACACCGGCTGAGAAGAGGTGCTCCTCAGAAGGAGGGGATGGGAGTTCAGCCCCATGGAGGCGTAATAGGTCCAGGGCAAAAAGTGTGATTCCAGTCAATCCGCCTGGAATACTACCTCAGGAAAATAGTTTAAAAACAGTGGATGAAAGTCTCTTTTTGGTCAAAAAGGAAGCCTGGTCTGTGGAGGTGAAAGCAGTTGAGGAGGTAAGCTCTTTGGCATCTACTCCATTCAGCATCTGCCAACTGATGACTCCTCTCATTCCCTCCAGACAACCCACAGAAACATCAGAAATCCTCCAAGGTGTCCTCTCGCCCTCTGCCCTTGACCTTCCCCTAAGACCACACTCTGAGGCCAAACTAACCCCTGAACCTCCAGTCAAGAGGGATAGCTACAAATCACTTGCCTCTAGCATTCTCTTCAACCTCAAAGACAACAGGAAAAGGGTGAAAAGTCGCTACAGCCCACCTAAATTTAAAACTCTGGAAGCACCAGGGGGTGGGACCCAGTCCCCACAATCTGATTATCTGAAACATTCACAAGCTGGCTCTGAGGGAAACACATCTGGTTTAAGCACTCCTGCAATTTTAAAAGATGGACAGACAATTTGCAGTCCTGTTTTAGAATCCAACAACACCCCAACAGGTCTGACTAAGCATGATTCTAACAGACCTCTTTCTGGTGATTATTTGTTATCAAATCTACTGCAAACCAAAAGGGAGGCTGCAGGTAACAATGGTCTCAGTGAGGATAATCCTATCTCCTCTCTTATACACCCAAAGAAGACAAAGAGCCCCATGGCTAAAAAGCAAAACTACCCGTCCCTGAATTTGTACAAGAAAGCGAGCACTGTTGACAGTGATATGAAATATCTTCAAGTCCCTTTGAGCACTGCTGCTCCTACACACACAGACCAACCCACAGAGACAAATGAACTTTCACCACTCACACTGAACAAAGAACTGTCTCCGAAAGCACTGCCAACAAACACAGGGCTTTCACCGAATACTTTGAATGTCAACAAAGATTGCTCACCCGTAATTTCACCCCGTGCACTTGAGAAGGAAGGGTTGTCACCAGATGTGTCAGAAAGGAAAAGACCAACAAATGTACCAGACTTAGCAAAACAAGAACCTGTGAAAGAAGTAACAGAAAAATACTTTGGAGCGCAGTCTGTTAACTCTAAGGAAAAAGATACTGCTGGCCAACACATGAGTACAATGGATGTGATCAGAGCAGCAAGGGAAGCAATTAATGCAGCCAAAAATAAAGCTCTATCTGTTGCTCAGGCAGATAACATCAATAAGCCTAATTCAGACATAGCAGAAGTAGATAAGAAGGTTGGCTATTCAAAAGAAATAGTTAGCAGCAAGAGGGAGAGTTCAGAACCAGAACATGACTCATCTGAAAGTAGAAATGAAACAACTGGTACAACACTGATTAGCAGAAATAGTGATAACAGGAAAGAGCCCCCACCAGTTCCAAAAAGAAATTTTGTCAAATCTGACATTCAACTTCCCCTCGACAAACAGCAAACACATGATGTCGACAAACTTACTAATGGTAGTTTGCGAGATGCGAGCCTAGATTCACCACAAAATGAAAAAGAGACTGCTCAGAAACAGGGTAAAGTCAAACATACATTCTCAGCCCGACAGAACAATTATATAAAATGTCAGAGATATTCAGTGACAGATGATGAACAAAGAGAGGAGCTTGAGGAAGGCAACCTGAAAGTGAGCACAAGACTGGAGACAGATGGGGAGTTGGTTTCACCCAGAGAAATGAGAGATAGTGAGCATATCATTAATGATTTGCATGCTTTGAAAGAGCTGGAGAGAGCAAGACTCGGCGATCGGCTTGTTGATAACGCTAAGAATGGATTAGGGGTCATTAACATAGATGAGGAAGCGAGAGCTAAGAATGATTTGATTTCAAGAGAGCTCAGGAATATTAAAAAGGGTATGCTGTCTATGAGAGGGAACACGCTGGCTAAGAAAGAATTGTTTGCGAATAAAGAGAAGGAGCAGAACAAGCTGGAAACTTTCACAAAGATAGACAGAAATGTCATCGTCAATAAAGCACTTTTTAACGATAATTATGACAAAGCCAAAATGGCGCTAGAAGAGATTATCTCAGAGAGGCAAAAGAGAAAAGATAAATTGCAAGACCAGGATACTAATCAGGACATCAGTGATGAAAATCATGCAACAAGGGTACAGCTACATAAAAAAGCTTTAAAAGATCCTGTGTCAGAGGCTAAGATAAAACAAAATGACAGCACTCCTACACTAAAGGAGAACATAAAAGAGAGATTAGGTGATCTGAGAGACCACAATCTCATGAGACAGATCCTGCTCCAAACTGAACCTGGGTTTGGTAAAATGACGCCGCCTGGCACGGAAAAGACTGGCAATGAGCTAAATACGCTCCAAAAAATTAAAGGTAAATGTGCTCATGAAAAACTAAGTGATAATTCTAGCTATGAATCAGAAGAGGTGAATTCAAGACATATGATGAGACAGATATCTGAAGAGAGTGGAGACAATCTGTTAAACCAAAATGAGGGTAAAAATGTCGATGCTCCTCCTGTTCCTCCTAGGAGCAAAAAGGGAGGAAATAAAGGAGAGGGAAGTGCTGGTAAGGAGACAAATAGTTTGAAAGATGTAGCCGAAGAGGGTATCTTTCACAAAAATGGGAAGTGTGAAAATGGAGAGGTACACTTAAAAGAGATAAGAAATGCAGGCTCTGAAAAACAAGAGGTAAATACTGACTTATCCCCAAAAGAAGCTGTGTTCGGTCATAGTCAAATTAGTTTTGATAAAGAAAGGTGGGATACGGTAAATAATGTGAATTCAAAACTTGTTACTGTAACCGATTCAGATATGCATGAGTCTGTTTTATCTTCAAAACACCCACAATCTGAAAATAGATTGTGTTTATCACCAGAGTTTAGAGGACAAGAAAATAAGGCAAATAACTCACAGGCAAATATGAACCCAACTGCTAACGCCACATTTAACAAAAACAGTGACAAAGAACAAGAAATGTATAAGGTTAATCAGGTAAAACCAGAGAAATCAGTGTCTGAGGTACCTGATAAAATGAGTCGAGCTTGTGAGGAAACAAATGTAGATGCAGAGGCTCTCATTGAAATCCCCAGGAATATAATATCACCTTTACTATTGGTGAATGGTATTAGCATCAATCAGAGCCCACCTGACCAAGCCAGCCTGTCCTCAAAATCATCGTACTTCTCTGTTGAAAGTGCGCTGCACAGAAATATGGAGACGGAGTCAAATGTTTACCACTCTTTGGAGAACTTGATTGGAGAGGTGGAAGACGTTGATGAGGTGACACATAATATTTCACAAAACACAAAACAGGATTTGGACAAAGCAGAAGTTGAATATCACTCATTAAGTGATCATGAAAGTGAGACGGAGGTTGTAAAGGGGCCGATAACATCTCCTCAAAAAGAGACTGAAGTAAAGTATAAAGACAGCAAAAAAATAGAAAATACCACTTCAGATCAAAGCTTAACTCATGATGAAAGTAATCAGACATCAATGTCACCTTCCAACCCTTTCTCACCGCCTTTGGGGATTCCAGCCTTATTTAAGGTCAAAGATAACACTTTTAGTAACAAGTTGAAGAAAAGTGTACAGCCCTGGTCACCAAGAGGGAGTTTGAGTGGTTCAGAGACCCAAGAGGAGGAGTTACATCAAGTCAAGGAAAACCTGGAGCTCCCTGTGGCTAATAAACCTGTCATCAGTGGTAGCAAACCAATTTCAAATGAAAGCCTCAGACCTAAAGACATTTCAATAAAAAGTTCACCCTCGCTGCTGCAGTCTCCTTCTAATCTTCCAAGTGAAAACCCAAAGAAATCAAAATTTGGAGAGTTCCTCACGGTCCCACAAGAGGAGGACAGATCTTCTGGGGTGAGTCCATCATCTGAAGGCGTGGATAGCTTAACAACAAGCACAGCTGACACAGCTGATGAACTGGGAATGAATGTTGAAGTGCCAATAGAGTATGAAGTGACAAAGGTTCCCAGCGAGCGGTCTGGGTCCACATGCAGTGGTAATGACAGCCAAACAGGGCTGCTCAAACCACCGGCTGTCCTACCAAAATCTGAAAAGGCTGTTCTCAAAGCCATGAAGCTGACCAATAGAAGGATGAAGAAGGAGGAGGCTCAGAAGACCCCCCTCAAATCGTCTCAAAGCAGCAGCAAAAAGAAAGCCGATAGACACAAGAGTGAGAAGTCTGAGCATAAAAGCAACATCAGCAGCATTAGAAATAGCAAAAGCGGTGATAAAAAACACAGACAAAACAGTGAAGATAGTCATCCTCACAATGACAGTGATCATAAAAACAATGATAACTGGAGTGAGCAACAACTCCATGAAAGAAGAGGCCACAATCGTGAAAACAACCGTACTGACAGAACGGACATTGGCCACAAGACGCGGAGACAGAGCCATGATTCAGTGGAAAGCAATAACCAAAACAATGAAGCACTAGCCAGGGTTGCAACAGAAAGGCAAGGTCGCCGCAGCAACAGACAAATTCGAGAAAAGCCCGAGCAAAGACACTACAGTAGTGATAGGATCATCAGTAATGTACCTGTGTACAAAGCTCACATCAGCGAGAGACCCACATCGGACCGGCCTTTCAATCGATCGCAAAGCATTGATAGGTACTTGGGAGAAAAAGTGGAGCGCAGGCTCAGTACCGATGGGTTAGTCAATGAGGAGCTTGATCCAAGGACCCAGCGCATTGAGAAATCTATGATGGATGAATTTCAGCAGAGAGGCCGAGCCAAAGACAAGACAACCAGAGACAACCCATTGAGGAGGAGTCACAGTATTGATGCATACACCACTGAAGTACCTCATCCTTCAACTTTGTCCCGCCAGTCAAGCCACACCAGCCACACCAGCCAGCTTTCTAGTCAGTCTAGCATCGAGCACACCATTGTGACGCAGTCCTTCCCTATGACCCAACGTAAGCTCCTCCAGGATCCAGACTCCGGGCAGTACTTCTTTGTTGACATGCCTGTACAAGTCAAAACAAAAACTTTCTTTGATCCTGAAACAGGAAGTTATGTACAGCTACCAGTCCAGCCACCAGAGGGTGCTGTTCCTCAAGCATCACCCTTGGAGGTTTTGACCCCACCTTTGGTTGTTTACCATGGCTTTGTCCCAGTTCCTCTGTCTCCCATGGCTCAGAAGGCTCCCATTCAAGCCCCTCATATGGCACCGGAGGAGTTTGAGCAGAGACACCTAGAGAGGTCAAGGCCACTGCACTGTAAGGAGATACATCCATATTTAGAGCCTGTCTATACTCAACACGACCACATGTTAGGGGAGTTTATTGGCACTGAGGAGCTGGACTGTCCAAGCTGAAAAGCCATAAAATTTGAGACAAAAAATCCCTTACTCTGCTTTTGCTGTTTTCTATCATCAAATTGTGGTGTTCATTGCATTCCAGGGATTATTTTGTGTTCATGTGTTAAAGTTTTTGTTCCGGTGGTCCCACCTTCATGCTGCCTATTCTACTATTACTCCAGGGATTTTCTTACAGTTGTCACAGGAGTTTCAAGCAAGCAACATTTCTGATCAATTTCTTCGTTTGAATGTTGAATGCTATTACAAGATAGCAACTCTAAGGAGTGAATGATACCATAGCTACAAAGAAGATATTTAAACACAATGTTTGGACTGTTATTTACATACATTCAAACTACATGTGAAAAAACACCATGAGCAACAAAATGGACCTAGAAATGCAAGGTACAGCGCAAGTACCTGTTTAATTTGAAGTGTTTTGGGGTTGTTTTTTCCTTGAAGGTCTTTTATTCAAGTATCCGATCTTTGTATTGCTTTAACGTGCCTTAACTTACATGAGACACAGAAGCTGTGTTGGTTTTGTGGAGCTACTGAGGCCTCAATCAGTTTTATGAAAAGGAATGAGTGCAATTTGAGTGTAAACTGACAGGAAAACATGGGATAGTGAGTTAATGATTGTTGTCGTATGCTGGGTTGATGGATTTGTGTAAGATAATGTGTCATTTTTAAGAAAAAGACAAGAGAGGACATGGACGATCCATGTACATAATGTATTTAAGTGTAAACAGAGAATGTTAGCTTCATTGTAAATGTGGAATATTAATGTAAATGCAGAGAGTTGTGTACAGCTACAGTGGTATTGGGGTCTCCACTGCTTTTCAGGTATTGTGGCTTTTTGTAACCTGCAAAGTTTATTGCCTTGAGATTTCTTTTTGCACAAGACAGTTTGTAGTCACTTAAATAATCGTTAGAGATACTTGAAAAAAAAAACAGAATTTGCAAAAAAAAAGTCTTTGATTTGTTACTGATTTAAACTGATCATGTCATCTCATCTAGACTTTAAATACATTTTGCATGCATAAGTTGTATTTGCAGTTACACCTGTTTAACGTGTTTGATACAACACAACAGTTTTATTATTTATACTGCCGAAAAGCTTGAACTGGCATTATTACAAGTCATGTTTTCTAAAATGCAGAGGACAAGATGGATACGTGGTTTTGCAAGTTTGTCGCATCCAAATTTTTCTAATCTAGAATAAAGCAGGGCTGTATTGTGTCTGTGATCCATTCCAATAAAAAAAAAAAACACTGTTGCTACAGACTTAAATTGTAGTTTGTTTGTTTATTTCCCTGCTGTCTTACGCTTCATGTAAGAGCAAATGTCTAAATAATGATATTTGGAGGTTGTTATGAAAAAAATATGGTTAGAACTGTAACAACTGGTAATTCAATTATCATACAATTACAAATAAAAGTACAACCGTTTTTTGTATAATGTTCTGGGCAAGCAATGAAGCATGTTCACAAATGTTTGGTGTCATCAGGCAAGTCACACTTTTTTATTATTATTTCTGAACAGTCTTAAAGTGGTTGTAAAAGTGCCCTTCTTAAAGTTTCTGATACTTTGAGTCAATCAAAATATAATCTCAGTCTAGTTCAGATACTGCAGAGTAATGGAGTAGGTTTACAGTCCTCAAAAAGGGCTCTATCTCACCATCTTTTGGTCAGTTACTGTAGTGACAGGAGGGAATTAAAGTATATAAATAAACAACAGCTTGCATGTTGCATTTATTTAATAATTGGTAAAATTATGCAAATACGAACTTGAAAACAAAATAAACAGTCTTTTAGGATGAATTTGATCTTTTTTTATTAACAGTAAAATTTAAAATCTTAGAGGGGTTACATATGGAGTTCCACAAAGGCCAGTTATTGACTGTCCACGTGCTCATCCACCTCTGGTTTTTATTATTCATGTAAAAAAAACCTGAACAAGTTATACTGTTTCTAAACTGCAACAAATGCATAGGCTATGAATTTGGTTTAATTTTCAATTTGTTTTTTTTTTTTTACCCTTCACAGCCTTTTTGAGTTGTGGCATCCCAACTTTGCTAATATGTGGCACTGTGTAGTAAAACCATAGAAAGCACAGTCAGATTTGATAAAGAAGGACTGCATTAACTAATCCAAACTCCTGTTTGTGAGGTTTCAGCAACAGTCTAATCATAATGTTCAGATTTAATCAAAGATTACATCATAGAAAGGTAGCAGAAAGAAGAAATGACAGCAAGTTATTAGATATTTCATAGACACTTTACCATACGCTTTCCTTGAACAGTGTCACCTTCACAGGACCTCAATGTGGGTTAACAAGTAGTGAAATACGCTATTACTTAGCTTCAGTTTGAATTTAAGTAACTCTTCCATGCAGCAACTATAATGACAGAACAAAAATTAATCTGAACTTCCGATCAAAAACAAGTATGTTTTCAACTCTGGTACTTCGGTTTATTGTAAATCTAACTGGGCAAACTTTCATGAAAGATTTTGGAATCTCAAGACCAAACTAGACTAAGCATCACTGATTGACAGTTATTTTATTTTTCAAAATAATACAATTTTTAAACCTTTGCACAAAAATACAGTGTTTCAGTCAACTCAAAAAGCAAACCATTATCTCCCCATTGTTCCATGTCCCAGTGTTAAAAAGTGCAGGAGGTGCACAACCAATCAGTGACAGCCACAGCTTAATGCCACCATGTCGTCATACTGCTTCAAAACCACGTTCTCCTCATCATCAAAATATAACAAACTGATGGACTGGAGTCTGTCAGGAACACAGCAGGGCGCTCCCACTTCATCACTAGAGAGCTTGAGCGCGTGCATGATGGAGCGCACCGTGGCGTGGTTGGTCGCCCTGAGGTTTCCCCCGAGCGGAAATGGGCAGGAACCTTTGCAATGGTAGGCGTTGTATCCTCGGGGAGAGATGATCCAGCCAGACCAGCCGATCTCCTCAAAGTCAACGAAGAGGGGAACCCTCTGGCAGGACTGGGAGCGGCCGTGGGGAGAGAAACCTGGAGATGCACGTCGTCTCCTGCTGCGATGGTCGTGGAGCTCAGGTGCTGCTGCTGCTGATCCTAAGAAAAGACAGAGATATGCACACTAGGTTAGAATAGCATCGTCATTGAAACCTATGCTTTTTGGCCTTTTTGGCATCTGTAGTGTTCAAGCATTCTGAATTAAAACAAATGTAAATGTTTAGAGCGATTCTACAGCCACAGCTACAGCATCAAAGCGTTAAGTTGATTATACTGTACAGCTGAGGCTAAGGATGTGGAGCAGAACGTCAACTTATGAGAAGGTTGTTGGTTCAATCCCCCAACTCTGGCAGTCTACATGTCCCTTGGCATGACAATGATATAAATGTGCATGTGAATGAGTGGATGTTGACATATAGCACTGTGAGTATTCAATAGAAGAGGTAAAGGGAGAATAACTCATTCCATTTAAAGCTGGGGTAAGCAGTTTATTTTTGGTGTCATTG
>JAPZDX010000014.1:16868426-16881427 GCA_029783625.1 Naso annulatus | reverse complement strand
GTGCAGTTTGACATAGCGAACCTCTCCCTCACTTGTTGCGGCTTAAAACGGTGGAAAATTGTTTTGAGCGTCACACAACCTCCACAAAAATGACTCACTAACAGACCAGCTGACAAGCAGAGTTGAATCCACACACTTGGGAAAGTTCAGTGAAGCTTCATGATTACAAGATTTAAAAGAATCAGACGGGTCTGCTACGTTACTCAGCATTGTGCTAAACTTGCTGAGTGCTTACCACTGCCAGCTGTGACAGACTCAAACATATTCTTCGTATGATGGCATGCACTGAACCATGACGTCAGCACCGTGATGGTTCGGGACAAATACAGTATGTGCACCGTTAAACCCATACTGTTTAGCTTAAAATAATAATAATAATAATAACATTAACATTTTGGAATATTTTAAACCTGTCCATCTGTTCTTAACATCTGCTAAAGATATTTTAAATGTGTCCTATCATTTTAACATCTCATTTAACACGTTCTAACGTGCTCATCTTCTTTATAAACATTGTTTAAATACACTTTTGGACTCAATTTCTTATTCCATTTGCTGTCAGCAGTCTTTTGCTTTCACCTGTTTCAGCGGGAACAGTGAGTTTGTGTCTTTAATGTGCAAAGGCGGCTGATGTGAGAATGCACTGTGGATTAAAAACAAAACAAAACAAACATGAGCGGAACGTATTTGCTTTTAATCATAGACAAAAGCAGAAAATCCACATTCAACCAGGTAGGTGGAAGGGAGGGAACAAACACTTAGATACCAATTTTTTAGAGGTTACTGTCGTAATTTTCTTTCTTCTCTCTCACTGTATGTGTTATGAATCGATCTCATGTGAGTTAGCTAGTTTAGATGTAAGTTAATTTCTGGTTTGTTTGTTAATTTTTTTTTTTTTACTCCTCCCGTGCCTCCCCTTAAGTGCTCTGCCGCCTCACACTTTGAAAACCACTTGTGTAGACTATGCATGACAACTGCATCATGATGCATGGACGTTCATGGATACACGTGACACGGAAAGAAAGTAAAAACAGTGAACTTGTGTGTGATGTAACACATATCGCTGGTGTCTCTCAACCACCAGGTCATTCCTAGCAACACATGACAGCTGAGAAAAAAGAGCAAATCTTAGTTTCCACATTATTCTTAGTTCAAATAAATAAGCTCTAGACCTTTATAACAGGCTCTTATAATGGCTATGTATGTGAGACACTTAGCTAAATAAATAATTCATCAAATAATTTATATCATAATTGACGGATGCCCGATTTTGAGGAAAGAAAATGAATGAATGCACCCAAAAATCAAACTCACGTGAGTGCAAAAAGCAGGAGAGTTGTGCTGGTAAACAGCCCCAGAGATCTGTCAGTGTGTGCTCTCGCATTCATTCTCTGTGGAGGAGGTTTTATCTTATCACAACCATCTGCCGGGCCTGCTCCTGTTTTGTCCGTAGAGATTGGAAAGGCGATAACGTGAGCCAAAAACACTTCACAGTGTAAAGAAGTCTGCCTCCTGCTGCCTGGAGAGCGGCTTTCATCTCTGCAGCTCATTATGCAGCACGTCTCTGGCTCAGGACCCGGGAATGATGCAAAGACAGTGGAGAGGAGCCTTAATGATTTCCTGTTGTTAATCTTGCGTCAGTGTGTGTGCGTGCATGCACTTGCTTGTTGTCTCGTGTTCTGCTTTTCACTTCATGTTAGGTGAGTATTCTGACTCGGTCTTGAAGAGGAACTGTGGTGAAAACCTTTATTCTCTGGTGAGTAACAAAGCCACAGCTCATCAAAACCAATCAGGGATTCTGTAATACATACAGCTGTTTTTGTTTTTTTTTTCCAGCTGTGATGAAAAGACTTTAAGCCTGTGCATCCTCGAGCGTTTAATCGGCCAATAGCAGGCCTTGAAAGGTAACGTTTCAAAACTGTCAGCACCATACATGTTGTTTATTCCATCTGTATTAACTTACCATTATACATTTCCAGACTGTGCAAAGTATGTAGCTGCTGTGTTTGCTGGTCACAGTTTATCACTCCTTTTGAAGATCTTTAATTATCGGAAGGTGAAACCTAATCTTGACAGCTTTATACGAGCCCAGACAAATAAATACTACTGCATGTTTTTTCGCTCGGAGTTTGTTTGTATCGTGCAAATGTGAACTAACAACTTTGTCCTCCCTCGAGGCTGGGTTGTTCAGCTCTGCTCTCTGATCAGCAAACAGCAGATAAACTACTGCAGCATAATGTTGGGCTGTGTTTCAGTCTGAACCGCCGAAAAAGACTGCCGGGACTAAAATAAATGAGAGAACTTGCACTTTTACTCCAGTGCATGATCTGATCAGAATGAGACCTTATGCCCAGGCCACACATCATGCCTGCGTTGAAACTATAATGAATGTTACTGGTATGATGTCAATATGACTGTAAACATAATATTTCTATTTTAGCAGAGAACTACGTGGCTTGCAGACAAATTATGCAAAATTCTGACTTTCTAGGTGCTGTGTGGCTGCTCCAATCACTTAAAATGGGCGCTGAAATGAAAAGCAAGATGCAAGGCGACACAGACACGTTGCTAAGCAGGATGTGCGGCCTGGACATGAGAGATTTTGGTGCATGATCGGCATCTAATCTGCAGGCATTATTTAGTTTTTGGTTAACAGATAAATTTTCTATCATCTACTGCAAATGCTGGGCAGTGTTTGTTCTTAGAGAACCTCTCTTAACAAATGTGAAGTGTCTACTTGCAACAGAGAACTCAAGCTTCTCGGGTCATTCAACCTCCATAAAAATCTCCTACTGTCAAAGAATTTCATTTTACAGTGAAAGCCTGTCAAAAAGGAAAATAGACGTGTGCAGCGGCGGAGCATCTAGGAAAGAACTTCTGGACCGGCACAAATGATACACGACAAATTCATGTGAAGAAACTTTCATAAACGTCCATGCGCTCGACTGCATTTCTGTGTGTTCATACGCACATGTATGTGTGCACATGCATGTCATCTATCCATTTCCCCCAGGGGAGAGACATGGAGTGTCAGTCTACGAGTCTGTCAGTGCCTGCTCACTGACAGCCTATAAGTTCCCCTGGTTCCCTTTTGGAATAACAACCACCCCCTTATTGAATAACCTCTGTTTCACCCAACCCCTCAGCGCGCCCCTCGTCTCCCTCCAAAAACCAAATCTAAGCTTAATATGAGCCCAGTTAGCCCGGTTATTGATAAATCCGCGTTCCTTACCCCAGCCGCTACAAATTACCATATTATAGGGCTTACAGGTATTAGTTTTGGGAGGCCCTGACCCAAATCAAACAAGGGATACCTGAATTGCTTTTGTCTGTCTGGGCAGGCGGTGATGGAGACACTGGCTGGAGTCAGGAAAGCAGATATGGGGAGAACCAAACAGAGAGGTGAAGGTGGCGTCATCGGTAGTCACAATTGATCAATCTCAGGAGATTGCAAGAGGAGTTAAGTCCAGAGAGTCCGCTGTTCACAATTCACCAACCACATACATAATGCTGTTACTAGACAGGGTTACTGTAGCTTTGACACAATTGCCATATAATTTCAGTTAAAGATTTACTCCCGCTGGCATTATTTCAAAGGCAGATGAGACGAGAATTAAGCTCAACCTTTTTGGCTTGGCTTTGTGTGGACATGAGTTATGATGTTTTTGTTCTCAGATAATTACATTCTTTTATCAGCCGAAGATGAAAGACGATTTACTCTTTTAAGGTTAGGGATTGTGCATTTGAGGTTAAGAGTTAACAAAAGCAAAAGAGCAAAACTGAGGCCAAGCGCTGTTCTACATGACGTAAAAAATGCAACATTACTTACGTGCAGCAGCTCCGCCAGTTAGCCCAACTTTCCTTCCAAGGCCAAACTAGCCATGTAGCGCTAACTCTGTGTAAGCTAGAGGGCTCACCCTCCAATGTCATATACTGCAATATAGTGGTAATAAATAAGCAAAATGTAATGGCTAAATTACCCTTTGATAAGCTCCGCCCTCTAATACAAACAGGCCAATCAGAGCGTGGCATCTGCCAGTGGTGACCAGGGTCGGACAACTACACAGCTTCTCCATAGAAACTCATTCAATCTTTTCAGATCTTCTTCATTTCTCGGCCGGATCTGTGGATTTCGAGCTCGTTGTTGTTTAACGTTGCGTCTGGGGCACTTTTAAAAGTGACGCTTGTCCTTCGGCGAGGAGATATACGTTCTCTACCTTCCAAAATCAAATGCTGAGAAGCGTAATGCTACTCCTGGGCAAAACTGTTTGGATGTCCTTACTCCCTGTTGAACCTCTCACAGTTTAACAAGCACAGCTAAGGTTAAGTCTGCTTCGGTAACCCTTCCATAAACATTGAAACCATGTTACGTTGTTATTAGTTGATATTAGCTGGTTATTTAGAGTTACTTATGGCTATTGTGAGTGCCAGCAAGCCTGGACAGCTAAGCTAAAGTCTATGGCTGAAATCTGGAAATAGCAGCTCTGATAATAATATAATATGGAGTGTGTGTTACCCCTCCTAAATTATTAAGAGGGTCCTTACTTGTTTTATGAATGAAGTAAAACACATGCTGAAGCCGCTGCAATGTGATCTGTAGACTTACGCATGTATGTGTATATTCATGACTCTAACCTGTTTTTGCTGCTGAGGCAGTTTGACAACCTGTATATTTCATTCAGATGCATATTGCAGATGTTCTTTCTGCTTCTGTTTGTTTTTCAAAAATATATATTAATACATTAATATTTCTCTAGGCAGTGCAGGCAGTGACTGCCAGCTCCATGCAAGCTCCTCAAGCTTGTCGGATGTAGCAACAGTACATAAGGGGGGGCGTGGCTTTGCAAAAGGACAGTCGTTTGATTTAAAGCTACATTTGAGTTACTTACATAAAAATGTCGTGTAAATTTTATTGTTTCTTAAAAAAAAACTTAGTTATTGTAACTTTTTGAACCTAAAAAGCCACAAGTGCATGTAAATGTGCAAATAAAAAAAAATGTAATGCATGAATGTGCTTAAAAATGGGTTGAAATTCAGTAAAAGGTCAAGTTAGGTTCTTCAAACTGCTTCATTTAAGGGATAAAATGCCTGCTCGCAGCGTTCTCTGCAAAGGTGTGTGATGGACTCCCCTGAATGAAATTGACAATATAACTGCTTGGTAAAAAGCCTTTTCTGATTGAAAAGTCAGTAAGTAATATTATGAATAGGAAACATATTTATTACTGTAATGTGTGTTTTTCTTTCCACTGGGATTTTAAATCCGGTGATGTGAATCTGGTCTCAGACACACAAAAAAAATTCTACACTTTGCAGAGCCACAATTTTTTGTTCATCACATAAATTGCATCAGTTTACAGAAATCATGTTGTTAGTTTAAACTTCCCATGTAGCTAAATTCAAATGATTGACAACAACAAGCTTAATTCTTTAAGAAAATCTTGAGATTCCTTTAGTGTACTCTTTTTTTTCTTTTCAGGTTGGCATAGCTGGCTCACCTGAGGGCAAAAAAGCTGTTAGCTCCTTCCTCTATTTATACATCCAGCAAGAGTTTTCATGGCTGCAGAGCATCTCTATCCTAATACCCACTTGTATAACTCAATCCATCATATGGTTTGGCTGCAGTTACATCACCCGAGGCTGAAGACTGAGGTTGGGGCGATGAGTTTGCCAAAATAATAGAACCATCATTTTTCGACTATCAACACCTCTGTCTCCCGCAGAGGGATGGCGGGCAGAGGGGAAGTGAACGGTAAATACTTTCAGAAGATGAGACACAGATGGTTGGACTACTGTAGGGAAGAACAGACTGATAAACTCCCAGTCATTTGCTCAGTGGAGCACGGCTCAAAATAACAATTTCCTCTCAATTGATTCCGTTGAGGCTTCTCTTACACTTCTACACTGCATGCACAAGCAGGCAATAACTGCACTCGACAATAAGTATTAAGACTTATTGAAATATGTTCTCTTTGTAATGGCAGTCACAAGGTATTTTTTTCAGAAATAATTTGATGTTTTGGGAAAATCATGTAGTTATTCTTGCCGAGATATAGGAGATTCATTGTCAGAATAATGATTTTGTGTTAGATATGAAGCTGGAGGCAGTTAGCTTAGCATAAACATAGAAGCGGAAGAAGCAGCCTGAGTTTGCACAAAAGCGTTTAGCTCACTGGAGATGAATGTTGCTGCTTGCCAATAAAGACATAATTGTAACTTCCTCTAATATTACAAGTTGTGTTTAGATTTCTGACTGTTTCAGGATTTAACCAAAAAATGCAATGGGATGTATCTTGTGGTGGATGTATTTTGGCTGACTGTTTCCGTCTGCTTCCATTCTTTATGCTAGGTTAGGCTAATCTCCTCCTGGCTCCAGCTTCTTTGAGGCACAAACATTAGTGTGGTACTAATTTCTCAGCCAGAAAGCAAATAAGAGGTGTTGTTTTTTGGGAGGGTAATCTGCCATAGTATAATTGAAAGTTTCACTAAATAAACTGTCATCTCTTATGATAATAGACTTGCTAAGCTGTATGAAAACAGACCAGCATGTCAACATAAATAAATACAAGAAACATAGATAAAAGTATAAATTAAATGTTTGCAAGTCACTTTCATATATTTTTACAACCAGTTTAAAAATTCAGAATAGTTTAACAAGAGCAGGCAGATTGATGGCCTAAGAAATGGGAAATGAAATAAAAATGAAAGTTTAAAACAAAGACATCAAAGATAAGATTCAAGGTGACAGTTAGATGATATAGTTCATGAAAAGAGAAAAGGAGAAGAGGACACACCTGCTTTTCTTATGTTGTAACAGTAAAAGTTATGGCCTTCACAGCTCAACCACCAGCATTCCTCTAACTCTGCTATCCAATAATGATCTTGACAGTGTTGATACTTCACAACTTGTTTCAACCCGAATATGTGTGTCTCTTCTGCTCCAAACACGTGTGTACCGTCCACACAGCATGTCGAGTGTCAGAGGGCAACAGGTAGGAATGCAGCACTATGGAAGCCAACATACTGAAGTCATCACATTCAGTGGCTGCAAAAAATTGGGTCATCGCCGCAGTCATCTTGCATATTTGGATGACAATCACTGTCAGGTCCAATAATGTCTTGCTGTGTGCTTTTGATAATCTGTTACTGTTTGTTAGTATTTCATCATGAAGTTAAAAAGAAAAAAAAGTTGGTTCATCAAAATATCTCAAGGCCTGTTCACACTGCATCTGGCCTGATTTTGCATTAAATATATTACTTGCAATACATTTGCTATTATCCTAACAAATTTTTTGAATCAGCTCTGCAAATCTTGGCCTGAAAAATTATCACTGTTGATCAATAACAAGCTGACAGTGCTAATAATGGCGGAAAAGTGGCAAAAGCTATAATGGCTTATTGACTGTGTTTCAAACATACTGCGTAAGTACGAACATCTCCAGGTGTGATGTGGTTTGCAGGTCAGTGACAGGGCTTAATGGTTTGAATATGTATTATGAACAAACCGTGTAACTTATTATCTCCTATACAACAGAGACTGAAAAACTTGCTAGTTACCGTTAACAAATGGTTAGCTTGTTGGCTTGGAGAGGTTGTTGTTACCTTGGAATAAAAATCTATCATACATGAAATGTAGTACAAAAAGAGCACAAGTGTACAAAGAAGAAAAAATGCCAGAGGACTTAACAAACCAGAACAGAAAAATAGAAAATAGCTCTGGGAACTTTTGATTAGTGTTAGATTGTCACTGCTGTCTGGCTAGCTCACTAGCTTCCAAATCAATCAATTTATGCTGCCATCATATGGAACTTGTGGCGTCGTGTTGTGAATTTGTGTACAGGAAAGGCTTGGCGTTCAACCACATAACTACAGTGTGTAGGGAACTAATATGGATGGCAAATGTGTTTCTATGTGGAAATGTTACATTATTACTTTGTGTATAAACACCACATGGAGGAACAATTAACATGTAGACGGACGTGACAATTTATATTAAGAACTTGTCTATGCTTACTTTTGGTCCTGTACAGGCCAATACAGGCTCCGCCATTTCTGACAACATCATGCAACTCGTGAACTCAGAGCTTTCTGATAAATTTGACTTAGACGTTGTGAATACGACTAGAGGGGGGCGTTCATAAGGTCTCCTCTCGTGGACACGGTAAACATGACCCCATTTGAAGGCACCATCACTCCTTGGAATACTGTGAGAACTTGCTGAACTTCGCTAGCAATGCAAGCTAATTAGCATCCTAACTGACACTTACCAAGCAGTTGGCAAGCTCGTTAGTTCAGAGAGCTCCCAATCCAGTGAAACCCTTTTTCAAATGAAAGACGTCCTGTCCAGAGAAAATAAAACCTGTGGAAAATAAACAGCACAAGACAAAGAACACAGAAAGCAGCTAGCTGAGCACATGTGACTGACTAGCATGTCCCAGCTAGCTATTCGTGAGCTCACCAGCTAGCGTCACGTGTTGTGACTGTGCCATTTTGGACAAATCTTACACAGTACAATACATCCTAACAACAATTGCTCAACAGTACCAAGTAGAGTGACATTTATAATGATCAGTTACTCAGTTACTCCACTGCTGTCCAACTGGTCTTTGACAGTTTACGGAGCAGCCGGTTTCTTGTGGTGACGCCTGACTCAGCCTTCTGATGACTCAGCGTCCAATGTGAAGTTCTCATTAATTTAGGCCACTTAAGGTGATTTTCCAGTTAGGCTTGTTTTTTAATGAGGCAGGGCAGGGCAATTAGGTGAATAGGGTTATGGCAGCACTCTGCTTTTTTAGGCATACAGGAGTGAACAGAGTTTTAGCCCACTGTCTAAACTGTGAAGGAGTCATTAGATAAATAGATGACAACAAACTGAACAGAGTCAAAAGCTCTGCACTTAAAGGGACGGTTAATGTTTTATTTCTACAGACTCTGTCTTACCAAACATGTGGCCACACTCATCATGTTAATGATACTTAAAGCTAATAAAGTGGCATGAAAACCTGTCCAATTTGAACCGTTGCCTCATCGAAACTGTCAGATGGAAGTAAAGACTGAGCGGGGAAATCCAGCGGGCTGTAAAAGTGAGGAAAAACAAAAAAGAAAGACTGGTGAAAGAATAGAAGAGCTGCAGCAGGTTTCCTTTCAGTGTCTTAGCAACCTTATATTTGTTCCTTTCCCTGTGTAAACCTCATTTCTGTGGTCAGTGCGAGCAGTCACCTTGCTGCCCGCTCTCACTTTTCAGCACCTTGCACACATGTCTAGACCCAAAAGGTGTTTGCAATGGGCTCAGCGAGTGTGTGTGTGTGTGTGTGTGTGTGTGTGCGTGCCTCTAGCCAGTGATTCATCTTGCCATTATTGTGACACATGGAAACATGTTGCTGAAAGGCACTGGCTGGGTCTCGGCTAACAAGTCGACCCTTGAGTGGTGCACTGAGGCTGACCCTGCAGCCACTTGCATGAATCTCACAGGAACAATTTGATCAAAGTCCACATCACATCAGAATCACATATTCTATATTTTGCAGTGTTGTGCAATCATTTTTATTCTCCTATATGTTTTGAAAATTTTAAGTAAATGTTGGCATTGTGTTTTGCATATACTGGTAGTCCTTTTAAAAAAAAAAAAAAAAAAAAAAAATTGAAAACAATTTTGAGAGCCCTGCAGGAATATCACATTCTCATGCATAGGCAAGTATTCTGTTTGTATTGACAAGTGAAACAAGTAAAACTTAAAATGATATGCTTTCAAGTCAAATTGTTAGTTTGATGAAAAAGCCCTCGAAAACCTTTTCAGAAATAATTACAAACTGTGACAGCGACAGTGTCATATTTCAGATTAGCTTTCATCCACAAACAGTAGATAAATATATGAGTTCTCTTAACCGTTAAACACAGCATATGTTTTGTCAAAAGTGAGAAAATAATTGAAAGGAAGTTTTACCATTTGCAGTTTGCAGCGTGCATTTGCAGATTTGGTCATACAAGCCCTTTTAAGTAATTTTTTTGCTGCTGTATATCATGGTTGAGAAGTAATGTATTACTTACTAAGGTGTTACAGTAATTTTAGTGCTTTTCCCAGTAACTATTAAAGTAAAAGATTACAATTGCCAAAACAGTAATTATATTACACCTACTGACCCAAGTAATGCTACATTACCGTGTAACTAGAAAGGGTTTTGTTTTTTGTCCTCATATATCTTATGACGATGAGGTATACATGCATTTGCAGATATATATTTTTCCGCAAAAAGGCTTTTTTTGACTTGCCTTTAAACAAGTAGTCAACAAAACGAGGTTGTTGTTCCAATAAAGTGGATTAAGTTTTGGGAGCTGGGCTAAACAGGATGTGCGTCACTTTTTCAGGAAGTCGGTTGGGTTGCAAAAGTAACATAATAAAGTAACAAGTAACGTAACTCATTACTTTTAATACAAAGTAATAAGTAAAGTAAATGTATTACTTCTGTAAGGAGTAAAAAGTAACTTATTACCATTTCCGAGTAACTTGTCCGACACTGCTGTATATGTAACAATGCAGGCCGGAGGAACAGATGTCAACTCAGCTTTGTTCAGTCAGCTTAATCCTGTTTGTCCTTCACAGTGTGATGAATGTCAAAGAGGTTCAGTGTTAAAATGTACTGCGAATTTTTAAAAAAAGCAGATCATGATCCTAATTTGTTTGTGTTGACACGAAAATCTACTGCTTGTTGACATTATTTGTAACAACAAAAAACAAAAACCTCTTGTCAATTTTTTTTCATACAGCTCCTACAGGCTGAGGAAAACAACAACAGAGCGGATTTTTTCAATAATATAATAATGTAACAACAGTCACATTTATAATTTTAAGCTGAAATTAGAAATGGAAATGCAACAACTGATATCTGTTTATTAAAAGAAACCCTGGAAATTGCAGTTAAATTCCTAAATCTGTAAAGCATTTGTACGTAATATGCAACTTCTGAAACTCTATTGTAGTCGGCTGTAGGTATGCTCTAAGGCAAAGGAGAGCAGTTTGACTTGGTGCTGCAGTTAAA
Source organism: Naso annulatus (assembly GCA_029783625.1). Lineage (NCBI taxonomy): Eukaryota > Metazoa > Chordata > Actinopteri > Acanthuriformes > Acanthuridae > Naso > Naso annulatus. Next base: position 16,870,394 of record JAPZDX010000014.1, on the reverse strand, counting down.
CAACATGACACAGTCCTGCACCCCATCGCCCTGACGGAGTCATTTTGTCTCACTGTTACCGTCACAGAAAATTCAGGTAAGGGATTTACTAAACAAAATAGTGTCTGAAAATGAGACTGAGGGAAAGAAAAAGAGAGTGAAAGAAACATTACGAGACCTCTCCCTGTGTTTACCTTTGCAATTTTGTCCAATTTGTCTAAATTGCTTAGCTGACCTCTCAGAAAAAAAGCATATGCTTAATGTCAAAAAGCAGCAAAATATGACTGATCACCTTCATTTTGACCATTTGGCTCCTTGGCGCAACACTCTAAATTGTGTATTCTTTCCATGGCGCCAAACCACCCGCCCTGTATTTAATTAATTTCCTCTTATTTATATGGCTAAAACTTTACAGCAGTTTTTCTTTAGGTAACGTAGACTTTCCTGTCTTTGGAAGACCCAGACTGAGGGAGCTTTGGTCAATCATCATTTATGGTCCCTTAAATTATCTCATTTTGTCCGTCTCAGTTTTTGTCACTGCTGAATTGGAAGGGGGGTTTTTTTTGCATGAAAAAAAAAAACAAAAAACGAAATTAATTTGTCAGCATCACATTGTTGGAAGATGAAATTACGGCCATCAGGACCAATCGGAAAGTAACGTTGGTGAATGTTCCTGGTGGCAGGGTAATGACTAAAATAGCTTTTTATACCGCTTTTGGGAGGGCAAAGATCTAGCCAAATTTCCTTGTTGATTTGACTTCTCATGGATCATTGCTCAGTAGGCCTACTGCAGGAAAGTAAAAGCAGGATAGAGGGAAAAAAATGCACTACTACAACAATCCAAGGGCATTTCTAAAAAAGTAGCATTCGTGTTTTTAGTCCTGCGTCAACTGCACTAGCTGCAGATACGATCTTAATGTAATCCACTGATTTGAAAAAGCAATTAGAACACAAATAACCAAATCACATTGACTTTATTTAGAGATGAGAATTGGCCTGAGTGAAACGCCTGAGCATGTCGTCTTTTTTTAACGCAGCATGTCAGCTTCAGGTTTTAATGCACACAGCATAAACCACATTCCTGTCTCCTTTTCCCTTCGTTGTAGCCAAAAGGTAGAACATGTTTTCTTTCTTCCCTTCGTATTTAATACAGCTCTGCGCTTGTTTACCTGAAGGCCCCGGCCTTTCCCGAAAGTGAGCCGTCAATCCATCATCTCCGCCGTGGGTAACCAGACCAGTCCTGTTTCCACTGGGGTGGAAGCCCCTCTGTGGAGGGACCTGGGTGGGCATGGAGTGCAGAGGCAGAGGCTGGGGGGCTAAAAGTAGGTCTGTTTGGCTGCAAGATGTGGAGGAAGAAAGTGCTAGAAGGGGCTGATGAATGATGCTGGGGCGGAAGAGGAGCTAATATCTGAAAGGTGAATCAATTTCTAGATTCTTGTCAGCAGCTTTCTTAAATGTATAGCTGACGTTAAGTTTGTATGTGTGGGGGGATGGAGGATCTGACGATGCAACACCGGCAACAAAAGCAGTTTGAGTTTATTTCAGGCAGCGTCAGAGGCTCAAACATGCAGCTAGCCCAAATAGCCTGCGTCAAGGAGACTTGATGTTTTTGTTGGAAAGATTGGCAAGGTTAATCTGAGGAAAACCATGTGGACATAAATGACTTAACATTTTTCAACAAAAAGGCATGTAGACAATGTGGTCTCGGATCCTTGGCTCAGTGAAAACAATCAAAATGTCCCACCAAAATGAACACACGAGCATTCAAAGGAGAAGTTGTTTTTTTGCACATTAAGCCTTATAATAAGGATATTTATGATCATACACGATGTTCTACAGCATTATTAAGACAACCGCTGCAGTCCTGAAGGCTGGAGCTCGTTGCTGACGTCACTGCTTGCTGAAAACAACGGAGGAGACAATCCGTCACAAAAATACACTCGTAACACTCGTCTTAAAAGACGCGAAACTCACTGAATGTGTAGTGGT
>JAPZDX010000014.1:16843125-16853564 GCA_029783625.1 Naso annulatus | reverse complement strand
CAGGCACAGTTAGACTGGAGCAATGTGAGTGCAAGCCAGCGGGGCAGAGGGTAGGGGTGACTGTTGTGCTTCGGCACGGTACAGTATAAATGGGCCAAGTGTGAGTGTGCCCTAAAAAATGCACATGATCAAGATATGAAAAGCCTTAAAAATAGCCAAGATTGACTTGCAAAATCACTAAATTGATGTCTCCAAATGAACAGAAAAGGAAGACATGTAATAAGTTAAAACATGACCTTCCACTGTTTGTGGCTAAGATGTTTCTGTGTCACAACCAGTTCAGTTTAGTGAGTTTAGCAGCAGGAGGGTTGACTTATTGTGACATAATCAGAAGGTCCAAATCCATCATCAAGAACATGAAAATAGCTTTACCTTTGAATATGATAGCTGAGCACTTGCATGCTAATGTAATCTGTCTCATAGTTGATTTTGAAAAGAAAGACAGTGTTTTTTTTTTTTTAAAGTCCCTATTGTAACACATGCAATTACAACACTGTGATATTTGCTCTCTGCGTTTGATCCATGCTAATTCAACAAGCAATAGAAAGTCGGCGTAAGGCGACCATGGAATATCTCAAGTTGCAGGGCATTGCTGTGGTCAAGGGCACCGTCAGGAGGAACTATAACTACATGTGCATGTACATGTTTTTGGTGGTAGTGGAAGGCAGAGCACCCGGAGAAAACCCATTCAAGAATGGGAACACAAACTCTGCACAGAGAGACCTTGCCCCAGCCAGGAATCAAACCCAGAACCGTTTAGCTGTGAGGTGGCAGTGCTATCCACTGAGTCACCGTGCTGCTAATTAAACTTCACTTCTAACACAAGACAAACCAATTACTGACATATTAATAAACACTGCAGATGCAGATTTAACTGTTATCTGCATGTCACAACGGACTAGATGACTGAATGCTAACTTACCTGATATGAAATGAGTACTGCAAAATTGGGCGTTTTTAAATTGGTTATCACTCCTATCATCTCTTCCAAGAGCTTTCAGTCAAAAATGTTTGTCATTAGCATGAAGTTGGGTGTGATTTGATGGTATTATGTGAAATTTAGGGTCTTTTCAAACAGTTTTGTGATTCTGGCATCCCTGCACAACACCACATGACATTACTGTGACATAGTTTGATAATTCATATGTAGAGTAAGACAAAAGTTATCTACGTGTACATTTAAAAAAAAAACAGACAAAAGGTCTAAATTGTAAATATGCTGCGTAACAAATAAATATTTTGGGACAACAGAAGGTAAATTAGTAAATTAGTGCAAGAATTGTGTCTAATTTGGATAAAATTAGACTATTGCTAAAACTAGTTAAAATTAAAGCACAACTATCAGTTCCTGTGTTCCCACAATGTTTCTCATTTCAAATCAACAGAAGAAACTTTGCATTTTTTTCTCACACAATCTAAAAACTCTACAGCTTTTCAGTTGGACTCAAAGCCCCGCCTTTGCTCACACACCCCACACACAAACATGCAGCTGTTTGATTATCATCCGTGCCAACTATAAAGAGCTCGTTGTGTGGAGGTTAGTGATGGAGATGGGTGGGGGCTCTGGTCTGATGCTCATACTGACAACTCCTTTGTTTTTTCTTGACCCTGGCCCATCTTAATTGGGGCAGATAAAGGAAACTTGATGAAAAGACAAACAGATTAGGATTGATTTGTGCATGACGGCATGGTGTGAGCTAATCTGTCATTAATCCCAGTCCTTAGTATTCATCACGCAATGACAACTTTGCTACAGATTTCTGTTATAATTTGCAGGTTATTTGTAGTGTTTGGAGAGCTTGAGTAGACATTTTGACGCAACAGGGACTTTTATGCTTTTGATAAAGTGCACTTTGGTTGTCACAGTAACCATTCATGTTGTCTATTGGGCACGCATCTTGAATATGAGGGCAGACTGAATGCTGTGCAGCTGGGGCTCTGCTGAATGACAGTGCCATCCTGCAGGGATATAAGGCCCTCTTTGTTTGCCACAGGTGTCTGCCTACTCAAAATGCATGCATGGCCATGCCCACACATGCATGCATGGTGATATGCATGCGCACACACGTTCACACAAAGCTTCCCACATACACCCTGCCAGAACTCCCGTTCAAATATAGAGTGACAGTCAAAAGTTATGACTTTGCTGTCAGGCCGGGGAGAAGTGAGTTAAGATGGAAGCTGCTTCACGTCACATTTGTGCCAACTTAGATTTTAAATCTTGGAGGAAGATAAGTTCAATGAAGAAAAAAAAAAAAAAAAAAGTGGAGCAAAAAGTCGCTGACTCGAGCATTCCACCAGCAACCCCAAAAACGAGTAGGTGGGTGTTAAAAAAAGCTAAAAATGTTTGCTGAAAATCTTTTTGGCTTCCCTGGTTTTGCTCTACGGTCCTCATATCGAGCAACGTTTTTGTTTTTCTCGAGCCGCGTGCCAGAGCTGTCGCCACCCGCAGCCCTGAATGGCTTCTTTCATAGTCCAAGTGAGCGGACCAGGGAGGCTTTTCTGTCAAATTGGACTCCTCTCTGATGCACCCTGATTTTTTAAATACTCCACACGAGATGTATTACCCTCCTGGAACAAAAAGTTAAATCAAAGCCTCAAACGTTTCTCTTTTGTCCACATGCATCTTTACTGATTCATCCCCGATATGTCATATGTCATTTTGTATGTGCACGGATCTTGCATCTCTTTCCCCCCTCAGACATTTCTCCCTCCTCTCCGTTTGTCCACCTCGGGTTATGAACCACATTTACGGTTCCTGGTCCGCAGCCAGGACTGAAAAGGGCGTAGCAAGCCTCCGCTCGGACAGGTTTGGATTTCAAACGGCCATGGTACGAGGTGGGACCACAGTCGGACCACCGGGGCCCCAGCTAAAAGCCTTCCCTGTTTACCGAAGGAGGTCGGTGTGTGTGCGGACCGTGGGTGGTGCCGCCACTACTTGAGTTTATATTTAATTTGGTTTTGATGCAGAATGCTATTTCGATCAGGAATGATGACGGCTAACGAGGGATATTCTCCTTTCTCGTCCACTGTGATTTTTTCATGACACCCAGGGTGACACGCGGAGTCTGAGTGTCGGTGGCTCGCGGTGGAAATGAAATACGTCGAATGAGAGAGAGCGGCAAACAAGAGGAGTTTTTGTTTGGAAATGATTCGTCATGGCAGAAGAGGAGGAGGAGGAGGAGAAGGGGTTGCAGGGGGTTGCTGCTACTAGGTGGCCTGCGGATGGAAGCCGAGTGGTCAGTTGATTTGTTGTCCCAAAAAGTTTGTTAAAGTTTGCTGAAGGTGGAAGCGAAATTATTGCAATTTTTCACTGGGAAACACCAGTAATTGCCACGGGCCTGCTGCCAAATACAACCACAGTTTCTTCAGATGCAAAGCTGGTGTAAATATGTCGTCTTTCGAGTCCATAATTATGCTAAGTGTAAATCTCTGAAACCACAGTGTCTCTGAGGGCAGCAGTTAAACCTGAGCTTGAACCAGCGATGCACACTACCTAAACTAAATAGACCACATTCAGGTAGCTGTCGTGTCCCCTTTTTCAAACATACATGTCCCAGCCCACATCCATCTGTGCCTTCGTCCTCTCACACACTATGAACAGGGCTGTAGCTGTTCAACATGTGAGGCTTCAACCCTGCTGTTGCTGGGGAAGTCTGGTAGGAACAGTACCAGCTCTACCAATACATCTCTGCCTCCACGCTAGGCCAGGAAGAGTCACAGACCATTTAACTCGGGTATTAATGACCAACAAGAGCGACCGCCACTAAAGCTACAGTATATGAACCTACGAGGGAACATACAGACAGAGGCTGGGGGGCAGAGGGGGGAGAGAAGTGCAGAGGGCAAGGTGCCAAGGCGAAGAGAAATGAGGTGTGGGAAGGCGAAGCACAGAAAAAACAAAGGGTTCAAAACAGAAAGAGCAGATAAAGATTGAATGATTTTTAAGGGCGTTTGCTGTGTGAGCCAAAGAAACAAACAAATGTCAAGAAGCACATTTACCCGTGAACTGGGGTGCAGACGGCCACATGGAAACATGAGGCAAAATTAAAATGGCATGAAAAAAGGACTCATGCAATCTCCACAATGATCATTATTTCATAATTTTTTGGCATTTTGCAAACAGATAATACAGAATTAGATATCACTGCTAAGTGAAACAAAAACTGTTAATTTGTCTCAGAAAAACTGGAGAATAGTGACACCATGATATGTGTTCGGATAAAGGAAAACCTTAACAACAGGTTGTTCTTTGCATCCAACTTACAAGATGAGTCTTGATATTGATGCTCAGTTATCAGCAGTGACAGAGGTCGCTGCGCTGGCTAAAGCCTTGTCAAAACGGGAATAGGCTCGACAACATCGATAATAAATATATATATATATATATATATATTTTTTTTTTTTTTACCAAGGTACTCAGTGATTTTAACAGCCAATGCAGATTGCGGATGGAATAAGTATTGCAGTCTATTACTTCTCCAAATTATCGAGGGGCATGTCCACTTGCAGTTGTGCGTAGGAATGTGAATATTTTGCGCCTAAGGCCATATAGTCCCAAATGAAACATCTGTCTGACAGCACAATAATGCACTAAAAGTGTTAAACGTGTGGCATGGACGTGAAGGGACATCGGTGGGCAGTCTTATATGTTTCTGTTGAGAAGGAAGATTCAGGGTACTCTGCCAGGATGTTATTTGTTTTTTTCTGTATTTTCTATACGTTTTTATTTCCTTCCCATTTCATATTTCCCTGTTCTTATCTTTTTTTTTTTTTCTTTTTAATATTTCCCATGACGATTGACTTTGTTTTGGTCTGTTATTTACTCTAATAGATTACTTCCCATGCTAGAGAGACCCTGAACCTACGTACATGTAAGAGTGATTCTCCTGGTGTCTTCTTTGCTATTTCCCTTTTACGACCTAAAGCCTTTTCAATTCTTTGAGCTGCCCTCTAGTGAATACTTGTTTATCAATTTTTTTTACCTGAATACTAACTGTTTTATATTGAGCCAATTCTGAACAGACATCAGACCTCATGCTGATTCATCCTCTCTATTCTGCCCTGATGAAGGCTGCACTGGGCCGAAACATGTTGGCGTTGTTGTAAGTTGCATTATGAACTTGCCTTTGTATTAAAGCTTTTTATATATTAATAGAGTGCCTTGCCCCCCACCCAACCCGATTATGTACTTTAGCTGGATTTCCACTGATGCAGTCACTGGGCTCACATGCAGTGTTGCCGTGTAACTCAAGCATAATGCCCCACAAAATCATGTAATTTGCATCAAATACTGACATTTCAATCTGTCTAGTAAAAACATTAAGATACAGTTTGGCACGTGACTCCGGGAAAAACACAAACTGACATTTTTACACTTTGTTTTGTTTTTTTACACAGTGCCTGAATAAGTAAGCTGCAGGGGTGCTGATAAGCAGATTTTAGTCCCCTTTCACTGAGTCAGGTTAGCCTGTTTCCCATCTTTGTGCTAAGCTAAGCTAGGCAGCTGTGTGCTGTAGCTTTATATTCAATGCACAGACATGAGGGTGATACTAATTAATCTTCTTGGTGAGAATGCAAATACCTGTGTAATGCAGGGTACTGCTCACAGCTGAAACACACTGAGTAATGACTGTACAGCAACACTTCTGCCACAGCATGCCCTGCAGCAGAGAGCATCTATTTTAATCAACTGACCGCCTGTGCAAGCATCACACTTTTCCTTTTTGCACAACTGAGCTGTTTACTATGATCAAAACAAATGCTTCTTTTTACCTGAGGGAATGCAACACAGCAGAGACATGTCATGGGTACTTTGCACGATAAAATAAATGTACTGAATCAGTGTTCATCCATAATTCTACAGCTAAAGCGATCTTACTTATTTAAATATAAGTTAATAAAGCATGCACTTTCAAACCCTGCATGGTCTGTGCAGCAGGTGGAACACCCCGTCGTACCTCATGTTGTTTGGGCTCCAGTGATCACTGGTGTAAAGATTATGAATCAACATAAATATCATACTTTTACCTTCACGATCACCCGATTTTAACTCAAGTGGACACCTTTTTCATTTCACACCGGCTGTTGTGGTTAATTCACTGAGCCAGTCAAATTTATTGTGAGGAACGGTGAGAGTGCAATGTTTTATATAAAATAAAGGGTGTGCGCTTTGTGTTGAATGTCTGCCTGGTGCAATGCTGCAATAAATAACAGTGTTCTTGGCCCGGGTGACTCAGTCACTGAGCATATACGAGTGATCGGCTCCCGTCTCATCTTTCAGACTTCATCTCTTGATGTCCAGCTGAGAGGTCAGGATCAGAGAGGGAGATGAAGGCTCCGTTTAATCAGCTTCTCACTGCTGGAGTGCTGACTTTTCACCTCTGACCTCAACTGCATGACCCCGCCCTGCAGCAGTGTGCTGCTCGGAGCAGATTCAAAGGGCTGCTGGGTTGTCATCAGGGGTATCGTGAAGACCTGAGAGGTCGACATGAGCACCGGGACACATCGGGGGTGTGACGGCACCCTGCCAGGCTGAGCTCGTCCCCTCAGGTGCATCACAGATGCCACTGCACCAGAATCACAACCTGTGATCAATGGATCCCGAGTGTTGCTCACATCACAGGTTAAATCGAGAATTGCTGATAATATCTTATTTTATTTCCTCAAATGGTTTTGGAAATTTATTCAGGAGAAACAGAATAAAAGTGGTGACAAAAATTCACGTTCTCATGTTTAAAACACAGCTAATGGCAACATAATATGTGCAACTGAGTTCTCACTGAATCTTTTCAGATGTCAGTCACGTTGGTTAATTTTGCTTTTATGTGTTATTTTTAAATGCAAACCTTCAAAGTCAAGCTGTATGTAGGTTTAATATATGTACTGGACACAATGTCAGGTTCTTATTTGAGAACACAAATGTACGTAATACTGTACATGTCAATGTGTAAGCAGTCATTAATGTTATGGGGATGTAATTTATAGAAATGCTCTTAAAGCCCTTGGCACAGTCATCACAGACGACAGTTACAATACAGCTGTATGACAAACTGGGTTGGTCATCCCTTGCAGAAGGGAGCAATAATCACTGGTATTATTTATTTTACCTCTTTTTAACGGTGCTGTCAGTCATCTTTTCTTCTGAAGCTAGCTGTAAACTTACTGCTGGAAGCTCGAGAACACGTCGTCTAGCAGTTTGACTGCCATAAACTTTGTGTTGATGTTCAAACCGCTGCAAAAACTCTGACAGGACGGCATAGTTCGATTTTGGGCGTATACATGTGTACAACAATGTGACTAAAAGTGAAATACTCTACATGTCTTTATTCGATAATTGTTTACTCTGACTATGACTTTATTTGGAGTAAAGTAACGAGGAAATGCTATTTATGCTTATTCACAGTATTGTCTTAAATGGGTTGATATTGGAATATTTGTGTCCATGTAAATTCAGTAATTGTAACTTTTTTAACTGCTATCCGTCTGTGTTTTTGTTCTGCTTTTTTTTATCTTGTTCTATTTCCTTTTAACTTGTCGGAAACTCGACATCATTGTAAGTGAGGGCAACCTCAATGATTCTTCTGGTTCAGATAAATAAAGGTTAATAAAGGTTAACATTAAACTCAATTTTACTGGGTACAAATCGATCCACATAACACCGCCTTTCAGTTTTAGCAGGTTTTTGAATTAGTATTCAATCATATTACAAAAATAATATGCCCCAGCAGGACAATGCAGTATTTGATCCACCATAAGTCACTTTACCATAACCTTCTGTCAGCCAAGCAAAATTACAATAAGGCTATAAAGTTTAAGGTGTTCAGAAATGTACTTAAGAAGTTTGGCATCTTTACGAGTGGTAAATCTATGCAGTGCTGATTGGTGAAGTGCTGCTGTTGGATTGAAAACTTCAGCGCGAGTGTTAAGCTCATACAGACTGAATCCGTTCCAAACCATCCTGCCACAACAGATCAGCACAGACGAAGCACTACTGGACAACACACACACATCAGGGAGAATTACATGAGAGGCCTGTGCTGCTTGCTAGTTTATAAAACAGGTAGCACAGCAGACAAATGAGGTAGTTACATATAAAATATAAATATGCCACGAGGGAAACCGGCTAATTTATTATGTATTTAAAAACATCTGTTTTTTCAAAGATGTAGCTGTTAATGGATGACATGTGTTATACTGGATGCAACAGCCCTGTTTTGAAATGTTACTGTGCAGCTGTTAAAATGGATGGCAACAGATGTTAATGGTGATGCAAAATCAAACAATTTTTAAATCAGTGCATGAAAGCAGAAAGGTCTAGATCGCAGTTAAAGCTCTTCACATGAAGGTGCCCATGCATCTTGTATCTACCTTGTCAAAATCTTTGTCTTGTGAAATGTCTTTTTTGGGGGAAAAACAAAAAAAAAAGGGGGTGGGAGAGCTTATGCAACACACACCACAAAGTCAGTTGCCGTCCAAAACCCAGACAAACAGCAACTGGTTTAAGCACATGACCAAGCCAACATCTTAGATATGCACACGCACACACCTTTAAATATAGACGTGAGCCCACACACACGCAGATGTGCTCCCGTGTGCACTCAATCACAGCTTCCTGTTTTGCCTCTAAACTGAAGCCTGAAGACTGGAGCCCCATCGGCCGTGATGTCACTGATGAGGTCACTGCTTAGGTCACCAGCAGCACTCTGACGGTCCCCCGAGAGCGGCCCGTAATCATGAAGTCATGGATCAACACACACTGGCACACACACACACACGCACACACACGCACACACACACGCACACCTCATCTGTTTGCAGCTCCAGCTGGTTCCCGGGTCGTCTTACAGAGCTCTCCATCAGCAGCAGCAGCCTGAGAAAACTTCACACCGTGTTTCTGCGTTTGGACGGAGAGTCCGATGAGAAGGCAGCACAGGTTCAAACCTGGATACTCCTGTGCCTCACTGGAAGAGACTTACAAGCTTGAGTAAATGCATAATAATCAACTAAAAGGGAGGAAACAATGAAGTAAACATATGTGTTTTTATCAAGATATTAAATACCAAGGCTGTGCAACATAAGCTACATTTATAAAGGTTGTAATGCTTATTTATAATAAAACTCAGTCAGAAGGGTTCATTTATTTTTGTTTGGTTTTGACGTTATGTTCAATGACATATTACACTGTGTAGTTCAAAGATACAATGGACTGTCTTACTTTGACCCAATGCTTGGTCAAATGGCATAAATATTTCAAAAAATGACACAAAAGTCTTGAAAGAATATCATTTTGTTTGAAACACTGGTGTCTGGTGTATTTTACTGAAATTGTTTCATTTTCTGTTTTTGTTTTTATTTTTAATCAATGTTCAGATTTTGACTTCAGACAAATACATCTTTTTTTTTCCAGAGATTTTAAGACTTTTTTTTTTTAACTAACGTACTAACTAACTTAAACTAACGTACTTGTAATTATTAACCTCAAACAGCGAACAGGGACGCTACAAATCACTTCAACATACTGTTGAAGAACATCTGATAACACTGCTTCCATCATGCATCAAATCTCCAATCGGTCGTACAACAAACAATATTTTTAGGTCACCTTTCACTTCAAAGTTTTGGGGCATTACTTCTTCACTCTGATGTTTGAACTTCACTAATTGCAGAGTTTGAAACTAAATGGATGTTTTTTTTGTTTGTTTGTTTTGTTTTTGTTTTTTTTCTTTTTTTTTACATTTATGTCCTTGCGGGAGAAATTAATCTGTGCTTGGTTTGTATTTCAGGGTAAGATGTGTACATACGACTGGATTTTGTGACATCACAAATGCCAGTCACAGCCAATCATAAAATCTTGATCTCATCATTACACTTAACACGTAAACTGAGAGCAGACTTTTCAGTAAAGCAGGAGATGTCTTGTGCCGGACAGTTTTCTGTCGGCAAACAGTGGATTGCCTCCTTCAGGCTGGGAGGGATTAACTACCCCAGGCAGGTGAGTTCAAGTACTTGTGGGTCTTGTTCATGAGTGACGGGAAAAGAGAAAGTGACTACGTTTACATGGGCAGCAATAGTCTGACTATTGACCTCATTCTAAATAAAACAATATTTCAATTAAGGTGTTTATGTCAGTTGCTCATAAAATATTCCACTCATACTCCCGTTTACATGTTACAGAGCATAGTCTGATTAATGACTCACGAGACTCACGCCCACCGTTTGATATTGTTGCGGGATTTGACCCAAATCCTGAAGTCGAACAGCAGCAACAACACAACAGTCGAACACGTCACTGCCATTTCAAATTTTTATTTTCTCATTTTCCAAAAACTTCAAGCCAGAAGCTATATACATCATCCAGCAGTTTGACTCCTAAAAAAATATGTGTTGCTGTCACAAAATGCTGCGAAAACTCCAATAGGACGGCTTAGCGCGATTAA
>JAPZDX010000014.1:16825756-16837984 GCA_029783625.1 Naso annulatus | reverse complement strand
CGCACCGCTGTTCCACCGGCTCACCTTTACGCATATGTGTTGTGAGATGCATCAATATTACAGACATCCAATAGCTCACTGCCTCCTCCATTCCTTTCAAGATGATCCATTTGTCAGACTAACCCAAACCTTTACCCTAATGCCTAATCCTGTTGGTGCATCTCACAGCATGCGGGCGTAACAGTGGACCGGCGGAACACTGAGCGGGCCCCGTGTTAGCGTGCTGTGCTTATGACTGTGGACAAACAGCACGGATTAAAATGTTGCGTTCTACATGTCCACATTTATGCAGGTTGAACAGGTGTTTTGGTTTTTCACTTGCGAAGGTTTTATTGCCCTTACTTACAGTTAACTACCAGCGGAGTAGCGATAGGAATAGCCGGCTTCCTTCGTCTTACCACTTCTGCCTTTTATAGTTCTATAGCCAAATTTATCTTGGTCTTGTGAGCACAAATATCACTGAAGTCATTCAATGTAATGAGACTAAACCTTGCAATTTTCAGAATACCACAATGTTACATTAGGGGCATGCAGCGCACGCATGTGACCGACACATGCGACCAACACATCACCAGAGTGTAGCGTTATTTTACGTCAAATCTGGTAATGTTTAGGTTATCTTTCACTGCACCGCTCTGTGACGCCCTGTGTGTGTGTGTGTGTGTGTGTGTGTGTGTAGCGCTGACACACGCAGCAGGGCAGAGAGATTGCAGAAACGGACCTGGTTAAAACGCTCGTTTCTCTGACAGACACCGGACGTCAGGAGGGAAAGAGCCACCTGGAAATGCTCTTGGCACTTACCCAACTGGGCAAGTCAAGAAAGGTTTTGCTTGCCCCAAGTTTTTTTTTTTTTTTTTTTTTCTGTTAACTTGTCGGGGCAATCAGGCAACTGTTAATGTCAGACCCTGAACAGCATTTTAAAGTGTAGGGGATTTAGGGGATGCAGATTTTTTGGCTGTGCATTTGCAGAAAACTCAGTTAATTTGGGGGACTTCTACTCATGACCTCCAGACAACAGCGTCGCTTTTCAAGAAAGATTTGTGACAGTGTGTTGTATAAATTAGTACCCTACATTTATTGTTCTGAATAATGTCTGTATGTGTGTGCGTCCGTTTGGAGTAACAGTGAGTTGTGTGTTATTGTACAACAACACACGACCATGTTCTCATGTAAACCAATCAACAACATTGACGAGCAGTATGCACGGATGCTGTTTATGTGTGCACGCTGTGTACTGTGCATGCACTTTGACTAGTTTCCACCACTGACATGTTTACAGAAGGACCACACATAAGTAAAGGACTTAAGCCAAGCCTGTGAAACATCCAGCTACATGTGTATCAACATGCAAACACACACGCGCGCACACATGCGTACACTGCATACACAGAGTTCGGAAAGCCACAGAAATGTACCTGGCAACGTGCTATATTTTGCATTAAGCGCCGCTCCCACCCATATGTTTGTCAATCTAAACTATTTCAGCAAAACTTCCCTGACGTCGGTTTTCCTGTGATCGCTCTCAGATTTATGGCCCCCGGGTATGTTGTGTGTTTCTAACTGGTGCTGCTGGAAAGCTTCCACCATCTTTAAATAAAATAAATCATACTACATAAACACTTTTTAATATTTCAACAAGGAGCTTTCTTTAGCAAAGTTATTTCACTGATTATAAAAACAAATGGTAAAACGCAGCACTCCTGCCTGTGTACAGGACTTAAGACACAGACACTTTTCCTCTGGTGGATTAATTTATAGGGAAAGTAATTTGAGTGTAAAATAACACAGTGGAAGTGGCAGACAGAATTCTCTGAAATACAGGAACTACGAAATAAAACTGCACTGGTACTGAAGGGGTAGTAACAAGGTGTAACAAAATATCATCAGTGGGGTTTTTGTGCATTAAAGTCAAAATGAAGTTTTTTAAAAAATGCAATTTTAGCCCTTTTGGATCATATTCCTGGTCATAGTTTACACCTATTTAACAATGATGCCAAAACAATTATTTTATTGTATATTTATATCAAAGTCTATCATTTTTTATCTATGTTCAACATGTTATATCTGACAAATGATTAGGAAGAAGAGGAGTCCTACCAATTTTCAGCTCAATCATATGATGACATGTAGCCAACCTGCCAATCATAATTCATATTTCAGGCGGCTCAAGCGGCCTACACATGATAAGAATGTAAGAATGCTTCGCTCACTGCCAGGTAGGGTGCAAAGAGCTGGCACAGCAAAGGCTTGGAGCCACTGGCGTCCATATTTCCTTGCAACACTGTTCTTATGCAGTTACCACTTGAACGCAAAGTCTTTCCTGTACACGAATTCATGACACGACCTCATGACTTCCATTTGAAGGCAGCATACGCTTCAAGTCTATTTTTGAAAGCTGGACAGAGCGCATCAAGTCATACAGGAAGTCTGACACAGAGACATAATCAGGTCTAAAATCCTCTGTTTGGATCATGTTTTGCTTGACTGCATCAACGTTGCAACCAGTCGTACAGGACTAAAAGTCAGGAGCACGTCTGAGGATATTTTACCACCAAGAAAAAAAAGCACTACTGTCCTAAATAAATCACACTGTTCAATACTGCTGTTCAATCCACTTAATACTTGTGCTTCATTAGATGTGGTTGTTTGTCTGTAATTATCAAGATATAAATGTTTTTCCCTAAACCACAGCAAAAAAAAAATCAAGTTAGGTTGGTAGGCTGCAGCATAAAGTAGGACATGTAATTGAAAGGGACACAAAAGTCACAATTTAACCAGAATGCTTACTCAGCCACGCTAGAGGCCGAGGTCAAAATAAACAAAGGCAGATGCTCTGCTTCTGAAACGCTCCTGGTGGAACATAAAGTTGCGCGGAGGGCGGAACAAAACTAACCCTAACCCAAAACACGCGCCGTTTTCAGGACGGGCTAGTGTTATCACGGTGTTAGAAAACATACGGAACTGAGAGTTTGCTGTAGTAATTTGGCCTGAACAAAAATGAGAGGAAAATTCCCCTCAGGGGTTCATGGAGAACGAAATCAGACCAGATTAGCGCTTACAGAAACATGACACTTTTTATCCTTCTTGAGTATGTAATAAGTGAATTATTTTTGCATCTGAAGACCCTCTTTTACTTCTTTCTGTTGGTGAAAAGCCTTTTTTCCCCCTGTTAGTCATTGATGTTGGCTACATGCACCTGACACCACGTAAAAAACTTACATTTGTTCATATGCACCTTTAACATCTCCAAAATAAGTCCAATGCTCTGCTTAAATGAGTAGGCCTGTTGTGACCAGACTTAATACACTAACATCCATCCAGTCGCATTCACCAAGACAATGATGAAAGCAGGTTTACATCACTGAACACTCCAGGGTCTACACTCTGACCTCTGACAGTTTAATGGCGGTCAAGCTGTGACCTCTCACTGTCGTCACCCCGTGTCTCCCCAGACTCTGAAATCAAAAGACACGATGAGGGATGGAGGGAGGCAGGGAGAGCTGGCTGCCTGTTATGTTGACGTGTTGACACTGGGGGATTGTCAAGACAACAGCTGCTATTGTGATACACCCACCTGTGTGATATGCAGTGGTGAGACATTACTACTTTGTCTGATTTATGGCCCGGACGACTTTTCGTTTGCTGCATGAAATGCATCTTTTTAATGTAGCGGAGTAGATCACAGAGCGAAGAGCTACAGCAGTTACAGTGCTCTATGTGACCCAGACAATAGCTGCAGGCTCTTCTTTAGCTTTAGTAATGTTCAGAGTTAATTTACACATCCAGACGTTTCTCTGAATCTGAGCTCTTCTTGAGGAAAAACAAAATCTAATTGTTTTTGTTTAATCTCACTATGAGCCATAAAAAGACTTTTTTTTTTCAAACTGGCAAGCTGAAGAAACCAATGTCAAAATAACTTTTAAATGAACAATTTCAGTGGAAATAAAACTTAAAAAATTATGGTATTTGTGATTCTATTAGCACCGCTGTTCCAAATGGCAAAGAAGCATGTTTTCTATCACTTGTAAACACACGATGTGAGCCGCCTTCTCGCTTGTACCTCCTCGTTATGACTCATATAATTGGCCAGAAAAGCAGTTTTGGCTCCACCCACTGAGGTTTAATCTCAGAAATTATATCATTTCTGCCCCCAAAAAAGGGGAACCTCTCTGGGAAAAGCGAGTCAATCACAACTTTCAAGCATCACGTCAGCTGTCACTGGGTTGGTGGTGCTGCTGACCTGAAGTCAGCTGAGACAGATGTTTCAAAAAACAACAACTCAAAAGGATGCTCCTCATTCCGGCATTATGACTCTGGCGACAGAAACCCTCAAAAGCGACACTTATCAATGGAGTGGAGGACTTTAAATTAAAATCCTTAAAAATCTGCTCGAGTGAAAGACGGTAATGACTGGAAAAGGATTGAGCTCAGACTGGCTGTCGTCCAGCATTACAGTATGTTCATCCTCCCTGCAGAGGTCTGATTCCTTCCACTAACCATCCATTAAGAACTTGGATGTATATAGAAAACTCTAACATCCTTCCTGTTCTATGTGCTTGGCTTTTTGTCTGTGCCTGCATAGTTGAATAGTTGAGAGAAAATCAAGATCATGCATTCTTTTTCTTATTTAAAGTTGGCGGTAGGTGTTCTTGGTCATTGCACTAAAATTCCATAATAACCTTTCAGCATATTGTAATTCAGGTGGTCAGTATTTTCAGAGGGGATGTTTTCCTATTGGCTGTTCTACGCTGCACTTCTTAGCGACAGGTGACAACGCTACAAGCTGATTGGCTGTTAAGACAAGTTACGTGCCTCACGTTCTAAAACTGGCTTCTGGCGACTTGACAAGCTGAGTTGCAGGCGACACCGTCATCTGGTTTGAGCTGAGCTAAGACGGAGCAGTTTACACTGCTGCAACTGTTTTGTCTCGTCGTGAATCTTTGGTGTGAACTGGACTTAAAAGAGAGCGATAGACAAAAAGCGAGCAGGAGCAAAAACAGGGAGGGGAGGGTGCAGCAGAGTTGCAAGCAAATGCTGTTTGAACATGCACGGTGCAATCAAAAACTTATAAGAACTTCCTCTTGCACACAAACAGAGAGCTGCACAGTGAAGTGCATGGGGCATGCTCAAACTAGAACCGTAACGAATAAGTGTTCCGAGCTACATCATTTAATCTCTAAACATCTCCAAAATAATCATAAATAAGGTGATTTGCTGATGTCTCTGCATGCAACATTCTTTTGATTTCTTTTGAAATCCCGATTTGAGTGCTCAACCCATAAGCTTTGAGCATGTGTGTGTAACAATTTAAAAGATTAACAGAAAAAACATTTCACTAATCTTATTGAGCATCACATTGTGTTAAAGGTCGTCAAAAATAATACCAGCACGTGTTTGTCTGCATCAAATGAATCATTCTCCTAGTTAGATAAAGACATCGTAGTGGGCCTGCTGATTTTTGCATACTGAGATATTAGGTAGCATCCAAATAATCCATTAAATTCTAGAAGTCAACTTTTATAAGTAACTGGTGTTTTTTTCTTTGTGCAAAAAACAACAGTACACCTTCCTTGTGCGTACGTAAATGTATATTTGAGCACTTTGCACGTTTGCACACTTTTTTTTACGATTGCATATGAATCTCCAACACATGCCTGTGTGTCTCTTCCAGCCCGTGTCAGAGTTTTTTTATGCATGTGTGTTTGTGTGCATGTGGACTCAGCTGGAGGTGACTATACGTGGCCTTTCACTGCCCTGTTTTCTGCTGTAACTATAGCTCAACATGAACCCGGCCACCCCCACCTCCCCATTACCATAAAGCAACACAGCGAGCACAATTAAAGATAATTTAAGACTTAAGCAATTAAGGTCACATCTCCTCTGGAAACACACGCCCACGGAGGTCCTGGTATCTGTCCAGCACAGGATGAATTTGGACAGGTTTGGTAGTGTGTGTTTATGTGTGTGTCGAATGGCTTTGTAATTGCAGACAAGGTGCAGGGTCAAGCAGGGTCTATGGGGGGCTGTTTCTGGCTGAATTGCCCAGGAGGAGATTAGGACAAAATGACACACTCAGTGCCTACCTGCACTCTAATTACAACTGGGTAAACACAGACACACACATCCACACATAGTAAAAGAAAGTTAGATTACGCCGTTTGCATGCACACGCTGAAAGAATAATCCCAACTCCGTGCAGACCTCCAGCACGCTGGATTAATGACTGCAGGCCACCGAGGGCCTCCGTCTTAAAGGCCTGAATGTGCGGTGAAAGTGGAGTTGGCTCAGCTTACTGATGTTATATCAACAGTATTTTATTGAGTGGAAATCAAGTGGGAGTTTTTGAAGGAAGAGAAGTGTTAAAAACAGCTTTGGTCCAGAGTTTGCACACAGCCTGCAGTCTGTGGTGAATTATATTCCATATGCTGTTACACTCTAGGTTTGCATCCCCCACCGAGCACTGTCTGCTGATCTACATAAACCTACAAACACACACAGAGTATATTCACCGTGCTGCACACACTGCTGAGTCATCATATCCAGCCGCCAGGGAGGACGGAGTCATCTGCCGGTGTTTCCCCTATCGCTCTTCGCTAAACCGAGCTCCCTGTGTGGTCCCCTCAATGCTGCAGCCACTGCGACTGCCACCTAAGGCAATATGGTGGAGGGAAGTGAGTGTGTGTGTGTGTATATGTGTGTGTAGAGAGGTTTGGGGGGGGGCAGTCAGGAAAAGCATGTCCTCCAGCCAGGACTGAGATAAAATGGATGAGGTGACATCCAGCTGAAGAAAAGCTCCAGGCTCCAATCATTCAGGATTTTTATCTTTCAATGCATGCATGACTCTTCCCAGATTTTTTAAATTTATTGCAAACACAGACTATATACATGTGATATAGACCAAAGACAAAAATTACCCGAGAGGAAATCATGTGCATCTCAAATAACTTCATTGCTAAGCTAGGAAATATGCTAACATGAAATACGTAGATTTAGCAGGTAGTTTCTTTGTTGAAATTTGTTGAAAAAATTTTTTTTTACACAAAATTGGAACATATTTGCTAAAAGCCTTAGTGTCTAATTTTACAGTCTAGTGTAATAATAATCCTTTTCGTAGTTTTCGCTCTAGGAGGCTGAACTTTGCCATGGAGGTCAGGTGTGTGTGTGTGTATATGCTAAGCTGAGGCTAGACTACACGATTTTTTGCCTGATTTTATTCACGATTCACAATTGAACCGTGTCTGTCCTAGGCTGCACTAGTCAGCACTAGTTGGGGACGGTCGGCATGGCACGTTGGCACAGAAATCTGTAAGTGTATGAAGGGGTACAGACTCGAATCCGCAAGTGTGTGAGGAGAACTGACCTCTACCGATCAGTCGGAGCAAATCAAACATGTTTGATTGTTCTGAGCCAGCTCTGGACGCGATCAGGTAGTGTATACTGGTTACCAACCCAACTGCAAATACGTGTTGCCAACATCCTAGCCTTGGCATGTACTAACGTTACCAAAAGTTATTTGATTCACTCACTTCCAACTCACTTTGCAGCACATGGAGTCCACACTGCCCTCGTCTACTCCTCATGACTGCGCAAACAAGTGCAGCAGCTAGCCGTCTGTCACTCATGTTTATTTACTCTTAAAACTCTCGCTCTTGCAGGTGTTTTCGTGAGAGTTTGGTGCATTCAGTTGGCTTCAGTTGGACTGACAGATCATGTAGTCTGTGATCCCTCATCTGGCGCAGTCATTAAATGTATGATCCCCAGTCTTTAAGTCATCATAAAAAAATCTGCTGAAGCCAGTCTGTTAGTGTATACTCCAAGTCTTTTCGGAATCAGTGAGGACTGTGAAAGTTGTGTAGTCTAGCCTCAGCATCAAGGTATGTGTTTGTGTTTATGCCAACTGGCTCAAAGGAGTCATGGCAGAGGGAGTGACCAATGGCAAAAAGGTGAATAACCTCCAAATGAATTCAAAGACTTGCACAAGACATAATGGAAAGGTTGGTCATGAGCCAAAGCACAGCTGATTTACTGTTCGGCCCACCTGGCAAAAGGGGGGTGTGGCAGTGGGAGTGGCCTGTGACAAAAAGGCGCAAAATGTCTACCAAATTCATGTAACATGGCAAAACCAAACACACACTTTCATTGGTCATATCTTGCCCCTCCCCTCCACTTAACCACGCCCCTTCAATAACTCATCCAACCTTTGTCATAGAGTGTAGCATCTTTTTTTTCCCGTCACTTTTCTTCAAAATCCATGTATGATGCAGCTGTAACTTTATTAAAACGTGATGCTTAAGACGACATACAGCTGCCGGTCGCAGCTGCTGCAAATTAGCGTTTTTTAAAATTGTGTTATCACTCTTTAACATTTTGAAGGCAATCAGTGTCCTTATATGAACTGAGCGGCAAGAAATACAAAAAAACAAAACAAACAAACAAACAAAAAAACAAAATTTGAAGTTGGTAACTTTTGCTGACTGCTAACAAACTAACATTAGCTGTAGCATGAGACTCGCTGGAGAGCAACTCCAAAGCAGCCTACCCTCCTTGTTTTTGCTACAGCTAGCATTTTTTTTTTTTTTTTGTCTCTCTCTCTCTTTTAAGTCCAGTTTGAACCAAGATGAAACAGTTTCAGGGAAAGTTGCAGCGGAGCAAAGTGGTTCGTCTCAGCTCGAGTTTGAGCCGACTGACGGTGTCGCTGGCAAACACTCTGTTGTCGACAGAGGCGAGTCAGAGCGTGAGGCACAAACAGCTAATCAGGACAAAGAGTACAGAGAGCATCACTGATTGGGCAAATAGAATGGAAGCAATAGGACTTTTACCAATCTTGAATACAGAGGCATGATGGGAAAACACAGAGATCTCACGATACTCTCAGACCACTTCACTTACTAACAGCTGTCGATGGGTATTATGACATTTTTTTCCAAATAGAACACAAAAGATTTATTGATGTTTTCCCCAAAGTTATTAACTACAGCTTGAATTGACTTTAAGCAATTGTTTTCCTCAGCTTTTACAGTGTCTAGTGTAATCATAAACCTTCTCCTAGATCAGGTATCTACTGCGAGTTGCGCAACATGGTGATGGTAAAAAACAAAAACATAAGAGAAATATGAGTAAAGGGAATTTTTTATGGAGAAGCAGTAAGGACTCTTAAGCCTGATTAATGCAAGCCCAACCTGTTTTCGGCACAGCAGCAGCAGCTCCTAGGGAGCAAAGAGGACAAAATCTGGCCAGCCATCCTTCAGCAGGCTGACAAGAGAAAACTACTGAGCCAAAATACTTTAGATGTCTGCTCTGCAGGAAGAAATCAGTGTTTGTATATATTGATTCACTGACTTTATTTTCCTGCTCACCACAGTGAGTGACACAGATGAACTCATAGACTACAGCTTAATCGATAAATGCAGATACAGTTGAGTTCAAAACACAAATAAAGCAGGATGCTTTGTTTAAATTGTTGTCTGTCCAGGTTATGTTATCTTAAATGCAAAATAGATTTAAAGGGTAAAAAAAAAAAAAAAAAAAGTGGGTCTGTAGTTACCAAGGAGACAACTAAAAATGTCATGTGATTTTTCATATCTGCCGGGTGATGCATGCTATCAAAAATATCTGGCTTCCAAGAATGATCAGGCTTTAAGTGGCACTCATAAAAGTTTCTTTTCCAAAGTGAATTTATCAAACATTACAAAAACATAGCTGTTAAAACTAAAATAATATGGAACATTACTGATATGACCAGCAACCTGGAGACACAGGAAACAACAGCATTTCAGATGACATAATATCCAGTATGTTTGTTCAGCAACTGATATCAACCAGTGTTTTATTTCCAAAAGAGCTATGCAGTGTTTTGGAATCAAATTCTTCAGTCTGCAGGGAGAGCAGCAGGTTCTGAACACAGGGTGAAGAATTTGAAACACAATACTGCATAATAACAACCGGTTAAAACCTGTTATCCAGCAGGAATGTGCAGTGTCAGAAACAAAGAAAAACAGTCCAAAAACAGCATCAAGATTATTTTGTTTCTGCCAGCTAAACATAGCCATCACGCGGCGTCCACGGTTTTAACCCTGCGGACGGGACGATTAAAACTTTGTTGCTTTTTCCTAAATTGGGCTTCGCTTTAAACATACACACAGCAGCGTCAAGCCTCTGTGAAATGCATAAACACAAACATCATCTGTGCCTCACGGGTCGTGTGCAGCTTCATGTGAGGCGAGGGCTGCCAGAGCGGAAGCCACAATGATAAAACACCAGCCACACCGCCACAGTCGCAGGCTAAGTATAAGCCTGCCACCCAGCAGTCATGTGTCCTCCTCAACCTGTAAACCCAAAATATCTCTGCGTCTGTCTCCCTCCCTGGTTTGCTTTTGTAGCAGATATTCCTGTCAGGTATGCGGTGTTGCAATCATTCTGAGCTAGTGTGTCATCACTTGTGTGAGGTACAAATTGTGCCTTATTTGGTGAATTTACAGAGCCCGACAAATGTGGGATTTTTTTTTGACCTGATACCAATATGGATACAGGAGAAAATGGATATAAGGGGGCCAGAAAATTCCAATATCTAGTATGTTGGTTAATATATTAGTTGAGTGAGGTTATCAAATTTGTGACAAAGATACAGTATGGATTGGAGACAGAATACTTTACATTTTAACTTACTTTATTCCAAACATCAGTATATCAAACAGTAAACACTTCACTTATTTGTTAATAAATAAAGGACCTCCCTCTGCTGGACAAACTACATAATTACATAATTTAAAATTATTAGTCCAAGCATTTTTTCTGGCCTTAAAAGACAGTTTTAACATTGGCATATATCAGAGAACATACATGAGGATACCATATCTGTGATTTATCTGTAATGAGCCAATATCAGCCAATAATATTGGCAGACCAATATATCAGTCGGGCCCTATAATCACTGAGTCCTTAAGAAGTTTTTTGCAGTGGATTCCAGAGTCAAAATCACCAGGACAACACAGCTCTCTCTGGATTTGTTTTTATTGAGAGGGTCTGTGATATAAAACAGTGATAAGTACTTCATCTCTTCATGTCTCTTCTCAGTCTACCGTGAGCGACACATTTAATAATGACATAAAACAACTTATAAATAAAACAAGTACACCCTGCCTCACATTTCTAATGCATTACCGGGAAAACACTTGTGTGATCACACAGATTTAAAGAGGTAACAATGCACCAAACGTATGCAAATCCCACATGAAAAAATACATTTCCCATAATGCTGCAAAGTGCAACTGAGCTCGCGGCAGCAAAATGAAGTGAACTTTGCTCTTTCTCTAGTCAACTACACACGGGCAGCAGAAGTTGGCGAAGCATGAGGCCTTTGATTTATACATCCAGAATCTCTCAGTGACAAAGAAAAGGTCAAAGTGCCTCGAGCCTTGAGCCCCTCAGAGTTTATTTTATTTTCTTCACTTTGTTATGTGGTAAAACTGCTCTAAAACAAAACATTAACTGAATCAGAAAAATGTGTCTCTAAAGAAACATTTAGGTTGGGGAGTTACTGTGGTCACATTTGCGAGACATAAACAACAACAGTGGATACCATTGTGTCATAAAGGGTAGAAGAGCATACACTCTCAAGAAAACTGACTTTTTCCATGAATTTATGCCTCCTACAACTTATCAGTTTGACTAATCTGTTTTATTCATTTCAACAACTTTGGTAACTACTTTTGGTAACTGTTATGTATGTAGCTTAGCTGGTTAGCATGCTAGTTTTATTAGTTCTGCATCTTACATTTCAAAGCTGCAAAATTCAGGTTAAAGAGACACTGCATACTTTAATGCTGAAAGGACCAAATGGATGCAATGCATCTGCTTTTCACCCACTTTTTCTGCACTTATTTTCCACTGTTAGAGACAAATTCATAGCCCTGAGTTCATTCTTAACTTAATCTCTTTTCCTCTCTGCAGGTCTGACACACATATTCATTCACCCTCTTCCTCACAGACACACATGCATAGATTGTATCATGCTGTCTGCTCTGACCCGGTCAAGTTCAGAAGCAGCAACAGGGGACATTTTAATTATGGAGCCATCATCTGGCTCACTCACAGCAGCGGGCGGTCGAGGCTTAGAGAGCTAAAGTTACTCCTTGATGGAAAGAAGAGGAGCATTTCAATACACAAGATGCTCACAGAGGTTATCTTTGTTGAAATGACACTTAATTTGCCTTTATGAGATCACCACAT
>JAPZDX010000014.1:16698503-16712661 GCA_029783625.1 Naso annulatus | reverse complement strand
TCAAGGCCAGAAATGTGATTGAGGTAAGTACAAATCTTGTTTTGACTCATCTGTGATTATTATATGAATTTAGATCAAGAGGTTTTGAGATTAACTTAAGCAGCAGTTTGCTCCCGCTGGATATGATATCACAGGGTTTACATTCACGTCTTTCTCTGATCTTACATCATCTGTGTTAATATTAACATGCATATTGGGAATAAAGTCCTTTTTCAGCTTATAAATCCATCGCAGGTAGGATCCGGGATTTTTGGGGCTGTTGCCAATACAGATATCAGGGAGCAAAAAAATTCTGATATTCGATATAACCGCTAAATGTGGTTATCAGAATATGTCTACGTATATAAAAGAATATAAAGTAGAGGCAGGATGTCTTACATTTTAAAAAACTTTACTCCAAACATCATTGCAGCAAATGGTAAACATGTCATTTATTAGTTATTAAATAACAGTCAAACTATGTCATTATACCATTTTAAATCACTAGTCCAAGCATTTTTTCAGGCTTTAAAGCAACAATATTTCACTGCAACCCACCCAGGTCATATTTTGTGGAGAAAGCGTCCTCTTGTTTTTCCTCCTACAACTACTCTGTCTGTTTGTCTGCAGCCTTTTATTTAGCAGAGCTGTCCACAACAACTATCCAGTGCTGCAGCTGCAGCTTCCGTCTGCAGGCAACCTACATGTTGCTTTTAATCAGCCTCCGCGAATCACAAAGTTGAGGCAGAGCAGTCGTAGGACTACAGAGGGAAAACCAGAAAATATGACCTGATTTCACTAAAATTGCTGTTTTGTGCGCTGTATTAACATGCATCGTTAAGTTTTGTTTTTGAAAGTTACATAATGTTGCTTTAAGAGACAGTTTTAGTATTTTGGTACCGGCACATATCTGAGAACATATATGCTGACACCGATATCTCTACAATAGGCTAATATCGGCCGATAATGTTGACAAACCAATAAATCAGTCGGGCCCTAGGCTAAATGGTCAGGATTGCATGAAGAGCACATGTCATGGAAAGATAGATGATATGATGGCTGCTTGTTACATGTTTGCTGCTGTGTGCTGTGCATCACTAAGAACAGTCGAGTTCTTAGTTTGAGGTTAAGAGTCTTAAATGCACTATTTTAAAAAAAGGCAGATATTGATACATCTGCTATAGTCCAATATTGGCATATAATATCGACTAACCAATATATTGGTTGGGCCTTAAAGACAATATTGTCGTAATAAAAAATAGTCTTTAAAAAATTTAATAGTTGGAAACAGCAAAGATTTTCAAATGACACCCTAAAAAGTAAAAGTTCTTTTGGGATACCTTTAGGGTTCTTAACAGCTCCACCCACTTGCCAAATATGGTCACTTCTCCAAGAAAACAAGATGATGATGGCGGCCATAATGCAAAACTCGAAGCTTCAAAACATTACACTGTGAACTATTTGGTGACGTCATGGTGGCTCTGTCCATTATTTAATTTCCTGTCTATGGCACATGCCCTCTGCCACTTCCTGTGTACTCTTTCAGTGGAAAGCTCCGTCATATTGAATAACTGAGTGAATGCAACATTTAATATACATGCAAACCCACGGCATCTTATTTTGGATTGAGAACAAAACTGCTGAAGACGAAAAAATAACTTTCAACAACATAATGAGGATAACGCACTTGGAGGGAATCCACTTAGTGAGAGAAGTTTTATTTTTTTTTCCTTCAGAGCATTTTTTGGACTTTCTCCCTCGGTGAATCCCACTGTGCTGCAGCCAACTCAAAGAAATGCTTGTTTTGTAAAAGTCCTTTGGTGTCTGGATCAAAAGCATGTTCATAGCAACTCAATCTGTGATTGAAATATTTAATACTGGCACCAAGCCTGACGCAATCGCCTTCTCCTTCTCATGCCTCTTTCTTCACTCACCCGCATTTCCATTCCTTTACATTTTGCTCTTCTTTGCTTTTCCTCTGTCTCTCGTCTTCACTCTCTCACGTTTATTCACTTCCCCTGCATTGTCGCATTAATAATCTACACTAATGCAGAGTATATATAAAGATATGAGTAAGAGGCTGTATGTATATTTGATCATCACCTGGACCTTTGACCGCCCATAGGAAGCAGCTATAGCAGCTCATATCAGCCTGTGTTTGTGGCTGCTGCCGTGCCTGAGCTGTTGTCACAGAGAAAATAATGGAGGTAGTCGGCAAAAAGAAAGAAAAAAATAAAACACAAAAATACACTTTAGAGTTTTTTTTGCTACACTCGGGGTCCCTTTCATCCTCTGCATGTGTGAAAAGCTTCTGAAGTGCTGTTTTCTCTTTCTTAGCTTCTTTCTTGTCGCACGTTGAATATGGAAAGAAGTGTCAGGATGTTTTGGGCGAAGCTGTTTTACATCAGAGAAGTTGCAGACTACCTACTGGAAGTTCTTTACTTAATGACTATAAATATATATGAGTGTGTGTGTTTTACATATATCAGGGACACGACAGGTGATCTGACGTGCTTTTGTGTTGTTGAGATTGTCAAATTAATGCAACAGGGGTCGTTTCTCTGTTTCCTGACTCACAAGTTTGTTTCTGCCTCATGTTTTCTGCAGGACTACGTTTCCGATTAGGCTCCATGAAAAGAAAGCTCAGATGTCTGCGGATAAGTTAGCGTGATTAAAGGCCACCTCACCAACTTTGACAAGTTTAGGTGTCAGAACTTATTAGCTACAGCACACTGAGCTGATATGCGGTTACGAGCGAGCCGGGCTCCTGACAGGCACACAAGGTGAAGTTGAAGAGTTTACAAAAACAAAATCTATCACGGCACAGTTGTTTTCAGGAGCAGCGCGTGACGAGCAGGTGGTGCTGATTGAAACTGGCTGTCACCTCCAGTGATTAGCTATGTCTGATCTTCAGTGTGTAATAGCACCCTCATCTCCTGAGTAATTGGCTCTCATATTGATTAAATAACATATGCAGTGGTAATGTTTGTTTAGGAACTCAGGAAGCTGAAGTTCTTGAACTTGTGCCGTTGAGGTGTTAAAAGTCTTGCTGTTTGTCTGAGTTCAGTGTGGATGGAAGCTGTATGATAAAAATGAAGATCCACAATTTTGAAAAAATTGCTGGTTGCACCCGGGAGATGTGGACAGAATTTAATATCATGATATGTTTGACCGAATGCTTTGATATTAATTTTGCAAATATATTATTGGTGCTTTCACAAAATACTACCATAACATATTTTGATAAATAATCATCAGCAATGTGGAAATGAGGGGTGGGGCGATACAGTCCCAAAATAGTATCAAGATATTTCAGGGTATATTTTGTGAGAATTTTTTTTAATATAACAAAAGCTGCAGTGTTTTTTAAATTACAAAAAGGACATATAAGTGCAAAAAATGTGGCAGATTAAAAATTTGTAAAAAAAAACAACAACAACAGACAAACAAAGAAAATAAAAATGAAAACCTGAGTTCTTTGCATGTAAACAGTAATTCTGGACAAAAAAATAAATAGTCTGTAGGTCTACTATTCAGAAGTCAGGAGCTTATTAGCATTCAGTAGCCCGAACATCATCTCTGTTGTAGGCTAATAATTTCTACATTACAGAGTTTACATTAGCTGCTACCAGCAAAACACACCCACACTCTGTAAATGAGTTGCATTGTTGGTTATTTTAGGAAGAAGGGTAACAAAAAAACTTCACCGTAAGTCTAACAATGCTGTAGTAAGATGCTACAACATTCTCAGTTAACTCTTTTAACTGGACTCAAATCAGCAAAGCACGCCACGTGTGACTGGGAGTTTTTATCGTCTCAGGTCAAAACAAACCCAAGAAAACCTTCTTCCAGAATGAGCTTAGAGCTGAAAACCCGTCTAAAAGAGGCGGAGCAGCTTTATGTTGGCGTCTCCAACATACAACAGCCAGAAACTGTAAAAAAGGGCTTAACAGCAAAATGAATTGAACAGGTGAGCAAATGCAGTGGCAGATAAGTCAAAGCTAATTATTGACCTTCACCGTCACCATTGGTGTGTTAGTCGAACTTTGAGAAATTTGACTTAGTACAATTTTAGCCAGTTTAACATGTTTGCATGTATTTTAAAAGTCCAGTTTTAGTTGAACTAACACAATAAATCATCATGTAAACATAGTGAGTGTCGGTGCAGGAACACCCTTCACAGCTCCGGAATCGGCACCATGAACAGGAAATGTCTTGTTGTGACGTCACATTAACTTAACAGGCTTTGGCATTATTGAATGGATTATTCCTGTAGTTGTGACTTGGCTTGATGTTTTTACTTTCATGCTGCTTTCCTACAGAATCTGGTGTTTCCTTGATGCAGCAGATGACGTGGAATAAGAAGAATAGGATCTGATCCACTGTTACTGACTTTAATTTTTTTTGTTTCAAGCAGCTAAAACACACAGTCGAAACAGTTTTATCTATGCAGGACTGATAATATCTGCTGCACAGTGTCTCTGCATGAAAAAACACTGACTTACTTCCCGTGTGACCCACAGTATAATGAAAGTACAGTTAGGAGCTCAGTTATGGATGTTAATGGACATGGTGTCTATTATGAGAGTTAAACCTTTGACTTGCCATTAGTGGGACAAGCTCTTTTGTTTGCAGCAGCTCTCTTCAGGTCTATATGTTTTACCCATAGATGGCAGTGTGTCCATGAGTCTCCTGCATGGCGCCTGTGTCTCTGCTGGTCTGTAATGGTGTGAGGAGAGGCAGACAGCCGCTGACAGGCCACCGTAATGTAGATTTACCATAATGGCCTGCGAGGAAATGAGATGTACACTGTTAAATAGTTTGGAAAGACATCTTGCTCTGCTCCGCCGTGGCCTGACCTCGCACTACGAGCCGGCGAAACACCAGACCAGATCATTGATTTGACAATGGCTCTGACTAATGATACTCGCAAAGAAGTGGGAAGAGACGACAGGGGAAAAAAAGCAGTCTCACAGTCCGCCTTTCTCTTTTATCGTCGCTCTTTTGTAAAGACGTGGGATGAAGTGATTTGAACCTGTTGATAAGGCTACGGTGCCACGGAGGTTGTACATTAACGAGCACCATCGAAACATGCTTTCACTCCATCTGCTGCGAATTTGCTACCTCTTTCCTCCACCGCCTCCTCTTTTGTCCTTTTACTTGGGTCCCTCAATTAAGGCCGCCTTTTGTTCCCGAGGCTCATGTGGAGCCAGTGGTCTGTGTCATTCCCCTCATCCATTATTGATCAGCACCAAGAGGAGTAAGTGCAGCGTTTTGGGTTTTGTTAATAAGGAAATGTCTTCATCTTGCGTGCTGCAGCAGCACTGAAAGACTTGACAGGCAAGAACCGGATGTGACTGGGTAATGGGGATGATGATGTTGATGATTTTTATACTGAACTTCAGTATCATAGGTTAAAATTTCAATTAAGTTAAGTTATAAGGACAAAAAGAGACCTGCAACCCCAAATACAGGAGAGAAAAATCTCAATGCAGTGTTTCTCACAAAATGACAGTGTCACTGTGACGCGATAGTGGGATTTGTCAAGCTCGAGCTCGTCACAGCCTTGAGTTCCCAGAGCTGCGTATGTGAGAGCATTCTCTACAGCTTTGGGAAACTCTGCTGTGTGTCACTATCACAAACATTTGTGCACATGGAGCAGAAATACGCCCTCTCCGCTCATCTGCTGTCGTGTCATGTTTACCTGCATGGTTTTTCTGTGTGTAGGTTTTGAGACTAAACAACTGAAAATGAAAGAAAGTTGTGAGTAGGAGACAGATCTCGATCCAAAATTTGCAGCTCCAAAAATGTTAAATCATTATGTGGCTGGAAATGTTGATATTGTGGTGGGACGCCACGGATGCATGAACGTATGGGAAACCCAAGAATGCAGTCGCTTGCAAACTAACTCTGGTTACCAACAACGATTTTACGAAATTTTCTTAAGCACGTGTAGTAACGTCCTTTACACAAACTTGTGGTGCACAAAGTGGTAAACCACGCCCCATCCTTGCTTTTGAGTGGAAATGAATGGAGCCAAAGTAGCCTGGGCCCAGACCAGAGACTCCGCCCACTCCACTGAGTGGACCCACTTTTCTTGGTCAGGTGTTACCTCCACTTTAAACGATTTCTAAGTGGGAGGGGATTAGATTATCCCTGATTCTTTATCTGATCACTACCTTTTCAAAATGAATCCACACGAACAGCCATTGCATTGCCGTGGGCAAACTGTTAAATAATCAAATGGATGTTGTAATGTTGTGTTGATTCTGACCCAAAATGGATTGTGGAAAGGGACAAAAGTTTTTCGCTTAAAATCACAAGACATTATCACAGTGAATAGACGACAGGCAGCAGGATATAAAGCAGCGATTCCTCCCTCTCGCTGCCAATGATGGACGCCGTCTCCCGGGCAGGAGCTGCACGAAGCATCGGTACAAACAGACGGGTGGCAGCCACTGTTCCACATATAAATTCTGCCTTTTTAAAACTTAATTCAAAGACGCCACACACAACCACATTACTGCTTTTTGGTCATGTAATGTGGCTTTGTGGGTCGAAATGTCGGATGTTTTCTGGCAGCTGCGTTAGTCTCGCCTGTGGCTCCTCACCCCCCCGGTGCTCATGGGATAATTGCCTTTCCAGCTGGGACAAAAGTTTTAAAGCACAATGCCAGACCAAGAGAATCACGTCGACTCTGTGGAGTGGGCGGAGTATCTAGTCTTGGCCTAGGCTAGGATGGATGGGCAAGTTCTGAATTTATGCCAAGCATTTCAGGCAATGAATAGGAGTGTCTTTGCTGAACTGACTGATTGACAATCTCGTCAACTTTTGTTGCACTGGGTTGTGTTTTCAGTTAATTTGTCAATATCTTTGCAATCTTTGTGACTCGCTGTGCCACTTCTCACAGTGGTGATGCCAAACTGCTAAGTATGCTGATGATGGTCATAAATCACCAGAAAGTAAATGACTTGAACACATCCTCCGCCACTGATGCAGAACCTGTCTTGAAAGTTTTAAAGAGTGATGAAGTTGGTGTATCATAAGTTAAACTTAAAACTACTTTCCAGAGGAGCTGAAGAAAGATCTAAACCACGGAAAGAAACTGTTTCCGAAACATCCCTCATGAGGATGGAGTCAAAGTGCTGCAGGAGTTCAGCAAATGTGTCGTTACCGTCTACTGTATAAGAAGGAGAGCTTGAATAATGAACACAATAGGAGAACCGGGGTGAAACAGAGAGCATGCGTAACAGGAGGATAAAGGATGTATGTGAAAGTAAAAGTGGAAACTGAGAGAAAGGAGCTGTAGAGACGAAAACTAGGAAATAGAGGTGAGATTATGGCGAAGGGAGAGGAAAGAGGGAGGGGGATGAATTGGTGGAAATGAGAGGGAGACTGTACCTGAAAATAGCAATTCCTTTATACAGTGAGCCAATTAACTGAGGAGCGTGCCGTGCCAACTCCAAAGATTAGTTACGGCCACAATTAAGTTACATATTCATATAAACTGGCATTCAATGCGGAATCAAAATGGAAAAGTGCTTGATTGAGTTTAGAAATGAGTATTACTTCAAGAATTAGGAATAGTCTTTATGTTGGTAGCAGTACAACTCTTGGATGTTAGACCCTTTTCCACTTCGCTCTTGGAGGCCAATCAGCATTACGCAGGGACGGAGGAGACCAATCAAATTTAGCCGGAACGGAGGAACCACACTTCCTTCGCTCCCCTCATCCTTTTTTCCTGTCTCCAATGATTCAACAGCTTTTTTCTCTTCCCTATCATTCATTCTTTCCTTCTTGTCTCATCTCTGACATCATCCATACATCTATGCATCATTTTCCATTCGTCAGCCACTTTATTCATCTATCTGAATATCTGAATCTTATCTATGTCCTCATCGCCTCCATCTTGCTTCGCAACAGGGCTCAGCAGAGTGCCACCGGGCTCTGGGGAAACTTAATTTGGATTCTTAATTTCTGTCAGCCTTGTTGGACACAGTAACAGAGAGGAAAGAGGGTTCCTGTGGGCATGAAGAGGGAGCAGTGTAAAGTGCTCTTTCTTAAAACTCCACATTTTACTCTTCTTTTCCTATTTTTTCTCCCTCTCTCCTCGTCACTTTTTCTCTATTGTCCCCCTTCTTCCTCTCAACATCTTCAAGTCCTCCCCCTCCCCCTGCTCTAATTAATTCTTCTGTGAATTAATTACCAGGGGGGAATCTTCCCAAAACAGAAGAGAGCGGGGGAAGAGTGGGGAGCAAATAAGGAGGGGATCTGCATTAATCACCCCTCTATTCCTCAGCAAAAAAAAAAAAAGAAACGCTTGAAACAAAAGCAGCCACGAAATGAAAGAGCAACACAACAAAAACATGATAAACAAAATTGTTTACTTCGCCCTCACCTCCGCAGCTGAAACCTCATGGGGATGTGATTAGAAAAACAGAGCTTATTCTCTTCCTTTTTCATTCTTCTTTTTTTTTTTTTTAAATCCAGCCCCTCCTTGCTCCACTCATTCCTCTTTGATGAAGTTGTAGGAGTTCAGAGGGAAGCGGCGCGGCTGGGATATCACCCAAGCACAAAGCGCCATGGGAAGAGCAAACTTTGGCTCATCCGAGGAGAGAAGGCCGTGAAGCAGTGTCTGCATGTGTGTGTGCGTGTGCTGCGACAGGCTCTCTGTGCATGCTTGTACTCTGGAGTGCTGTCATACCCAGTTGATTAAAACTTCAAAAGTGAAAAATGCGAAGTTCATGCCGTTCACTTCGTATGTTACCTGATGCCAGATCACTTTCCCCCCGTCCCTTCCCCTCTGCATGCTAATTGAAATGTTTGTTTAGCGAAAAAAACAGAGGGTTGTCAAACTTCAGGGGGCCCAGCAAACCAATGACTCAATCCTACTTATGCATGTGTTGCCGAGGTAACCCAGACTCCCAGAAAGAGTGGCAATGAGGGGATATGATGTCAGGAAGAAAGGACCAGATTGGACAGCGTGTCTGTTGTCAAACAATAACGCACTTTGGACCCCTTAATTCTCAGCTCGGGTAGGAGATGGAGGACATTTTCGTCTTTCTCTACCACATGGGTGGCATAAAGCAAAACTGTGGCTGTATGTGTGTGTCTGTGTGTGTGTGTGTATTTGTGGGAGCGCAAGGGGGGAGGAGGTACTAGTCACACTCACAATGAAGATGTCATCAACCCAGGCTTAGCTTTCCTCCCCACAGACACATGTCCACACAGCAACTTTTCCAACCCAACCCAAACACACACGCATTCACACACTCGGCCTCCACACCACGCCAAGCCCAGATCAAGAGCACAATAGCTGTTCCCTGCAATGAAAGGGGGATTTGAATGAAATCGTAAACTGTGGTGCACCACATAGGAAGTGTCCTGACCCGTTGTCAGATGGATAAACTATTGAGATATCTTGACGCAAGCCGCATGAAGACATGAAGTCTTACAGAGGCTGCAACGACACATTCAGTTTGTGTCAAAGTCACTTGGACTCACCAGTAGCTTATTTGTTAGACTGAGTTACATCTGAGTACCAGCTAAGAAATTACACATGACTGCGGTTTTCCCTCAGTCTGCTCGCTATTCCATGTCAACATCCTCCTTACACTGATAAAATCTGTGATTTGGGGTTTCTTTTGTGTTGTTAGTTCTGATTATAACTGTAATTACCTTTTACCACAGGTTTCTTGGCAGTTGAGCGCAACCCGCATTTGCTGTCATCACTTTGTACAATTATTTTGTGCGGTGCCGATTTAAATTGTAGCGGACTTACCTGGACTAATGCAACTCATGAATGGAGTAAATGCTCCAGAGATAGAGCAAGGAACTTGCTCAGAAAGGCTCAAAACTTTCCCACAACTAGGCACCTTTCTGCTACCAAAACTAAACTGTAAACATGTCTAATTTACTGAGGCAGAGACAAAATAAGTGGCCAATTTTAATGACATAACACGAGCAAAACCGTGCTATGATTCATGTTAGTGAGGTGATACCAGGATGAATATGGTTCAAAAGGGTTTTGGATGAAGAGTTTCTCAAGGGAAAAAAAAGGCCAAAATATTGCCAGCACATTACAGTAAATGACACTGCATGGGAGCAAAAAATGCAGACATGTTACATAACTTCTGGTAAAGTTTGTACTTCAGCTCCAGCCTGCTTCAGAAGGGTAATCATGTTTTGCCATGCTGAGTTGAATAAGAGGGAGAAATGTTGTTGATGCATGCCTGTGCACCCCCAAATCATACCTAATGTGTATCTCGCTCTTTAAGTTAGAAATATTTTCATGAGCTGCACCACTGGGGATTAAAGCACTGTGCTAATGGCTTACACTCCTTATTAACTCTTTGAAGCCTGCCTGTTTTTGCTCTGTGTTTATTCCATTATTTACATGCTGATAGAATATTCACTGCATGTGTTAGCTAGAATAGCAAAAGTATTTGTAGTCCTAGTGTTACAGAACACTTTTTTTTTTTTAATCAAGACCTTCACATAATTTAAAATGATCAAAATAATGCTGATATAAAATTTTATGCAGGAAAAAAGTGTAAAACTGAAGGGAAAAGGCAAACTTTAAACAGTGTCCTTGTTTTTGTCATTTCCATTTGATGGTGAACATAATTTACGTCTTGGCACTTCAGCTTCCACCACGTTTTTTCTTACCAAATCTAGTTTCTTTTTCATGCATGTGTCAGTTCACATTTCAGCAAACCTGCATCATTGAGAGTCACACTGCAAATTACTTTTAATAGCAACGATTAAAGTGGGGGTTTTTTTCATGTTGATGCCATTTCAGAAGTTATTTGAATTACCCTTTGATTTAATTTGTATCGTAAATGGACATTAGAGCACAGCTATTACTGGAAAGAGCAACTGTTGCGCTTTTCAGTAGGATATTTCTGTTCCAAGGTGTTTTCACAGAGAGCACAAAGTGATTTTTTTTTTCCGCATCGTGATCACAGACAAAGTCAATGCAAACACTTGAACAGACACAAATTTCATGTCAGGCAATGCAAATATTGGATACTAGATTTGTGCCATTCGTGCATGTTCAAAAACTTAAACAACAAATTGGCATAATGCTACGACACAAAAACTGTAGACTGTACCATCATCACTGACAGACTAATATCCCCTGATGTTGAATCAGACATGGTGGGCAAACTAATCATCAACCTTTTTTTGCCTCCAAATGATTATATGAACCCACACATGACTACGTCTAGTTTTCCAATGTTGACAGATACAGTAGTGTAATGGTGGCTATACTGGCCATAGCTGATGACAGAAAGATTGGCAAGCCCTCTCTGAATGCACAAATATGCACTGACTTTGTGTACCGCATTACTTGCGCAAGTAATGCCATTTTCAGATTCAAAGTTAACACAGCTTAAGTGTTCTGGTCCACTTGACTGCCTAGAGCAGAGCAAACTGACGCTTTTCGGGGTGACGTTTTCATCTAAGTAAAAATTTGATTATCTGGCGAGTTTGGAATTCAGTCAGAGGCTGAGTCAAGCACAAACATTCCCACTATTAAGAGTCCCTTGCTGCTTAGCTCTTATGGCTAAGATCTGCAAAGTTGTTACAATAAATGTGCTGTTCAGGGACAATGACTCCAAATAATCCAGGGGTAAAGCTGGATTAAAAATCACATCACTTTCTATGTGAACACTCCTTAAAAAAGGGCTAAAGCCAGAAAGGTCTTGCCCCCAGAACTCTCGGTGTTGTGTAGAATTCTGTCCCCCCCCTAGACCCACCTCATCAAAACGAAGAAACAGAATTCAACACAACATCGACAGTGCAAACTGGCAATCGAAAAGCCTGCAAAAGCAGCAATTAAGCTAATGTTAATGCTAGCACAAGTCAAAGGATTTCTCAATAGCCATGACCAAACTGCAAAGTGCACCCAAAGCAAGTCTAACATGACCGCAGGTTAAGGGGATGAATTCAAGTGTCCGTAGTCTAATTTAAGAAGTCAAACTAAGGCCAAGTTTCTTTCATTTTTAGCTCCGGTTACAGTAAAGATGCACTTGGGAGGAACAGCAGATCCTATGGTATGTCATTACATGTCATTACGTATTTTTTTTTATGCAAAGGAAGGACTTTTCTGATTTTAGTAGGGCTGCTCTTGTCTAATCTGAAAAGGTTAACAGGCTGCACCTGCCAGACGCAATTAGAGGCTGCTACCAGTTGACGTTTGATTGACTAAAAACGTTAACTTTACCCACCTTAAAAACTTTAACATCTCTCATGTGACCTGTCCAGCGTGATGTAATTGATTAAAAACACACACAAACACACACGGAAAGAAGATATCCCCAGGGAATCCCTACGTCTCGACGACACATTCTCCGGACTGCCGGTTGTCAGAGGGGAACGGGGACAAAAAGCTTCAATCAGGTGTCCAGCAACAAAGGGTTAAGCTGCAAAAGCAAGACAATCCCAGACTGCAGCTTTACTCAACCCAACAAAATGACACAAAACCACAAATTTTTCAGACTGCCGCTGTGTAATTTCTGACACACTCCATCACACTTAGTGATGCTTTCCCGGTGTTAAGCGAGGTGACTTCAATGAGTCTCAACTTAGACTGGGCTTCTGTCCTCCACACAGAGGCCTATCGACACGCTTTGGAAGTGGGGATGATCGATGAGGTACTGCGTCATTCCCCAGAGCGTCCTCCATCAGAACTGTCACCGTGCGCCTCGTGCCAAGCACACCGACATCCAAAGACAATGTGATGCATCAGTCATCAAGCCAGATTTTTCCCCTGGACTACAGGATCAGAATCCAAGTTATAGGGTGGTACATTTTCCCCTGCTTTAATCCCATCTGCAGCCATGAACTGTCATCCGCTCTTCCCAACCAAGGCCACATAAAAAACCAAAGCTTTGTGTACTTCACTCCAAAGCCAGGCCTGTCTAATTTAGCCTATTTTATCACCCCAGTAATCAGACCATTGCTCCCACACAGAACAACATGTTCCGTTCTTTTTAGATTTATGCCAACACTGCATCCAGTCCAGTGTATCTCAGCAAGCTGTGCTCCCGAGACAGAAGAAACCAACATGTTTCTACCTCATGTTCAGGGAACCTCCACCGCCTCTTTCTTGAGCTGGCACCGGCGACATATTGGGAGGGGTAGTGAAGGAACTGGGGTTTGTTGGGGCAGGAGCTGCAAGATGAGAGACATCCACACAAATGCAATCCAGATGCAGGGATAGATGGATGGACGGATGAGTAGGGAGGAGAGCCTGAGTCATCCTCTGTGTCGGTCTTCCTCCAGTTCTGTTTCTTTCAGTGGAGTTTCTGATGTAGGCTGTGATTGCCCGCATGCTGCATGCAGTATTAGTATGATACTTTGAATCAACTTGATGAGTGGAAGAAGCTGTTCAGCCTTGTGGATAGCTGTGCAAGATCAAAAGTGGAATTGGATAAATTACTGAGCATTCTCTTTGTTTGTTTGTTTTTTGTTTGTTTTTTGTTTGTCTAGGTTGTACTCAGCTTTGCAAAAAAGACTGCATGCATTAATAACCTTTATACAGAAGCTGCACTGCACCTCGTGCCACTCACTTCAGTAACAAACCTTTTAATAACATTATAGCCCACTTGAAAAAAATCAAATGTCTGTGAGGTTTTATCGAGCTACCTCAAGCACAAATGCTCATAGCTGTCAGTAATAGCCATGCTGAAGTAGATGAAAAAACAATCAAAAGGATACCTGTCAACCTGTCAGCAGGAGGAACAATATGAGATTATAGCTGCTGCGCAGCGATGGGTCGGGTCCGGGCATTTTTAGGCAATTCTGGGCAACAAGCAGAAGAATAGTAAGACATCTCTACTTACCATAAGTAAATGACTGTTGTTTAAAATACATTCTTGCGTTGATTCTGATACGTATTCGTCAAACATCATCTACCAAGACTCTAAAACTTTATACATTTGTTTCTCAAAGACACTTTTGATGAGTCATACTCATCCCCCTTGTTGGGTCTTGAACCCATGACCTATGGCCCCAGGAATCAGCTCCCAACTCACTGAGCTAATTGTCTGGAAATGAGACCTGGTGTGTGGCTTGTCAAATAAACTCAGGGAGTCGCCGACCGGGCTGCAGTTGTTGAGGCAGATTTCAAAAATGGTCAAAATGTCACAAATTCTAATATCTAAACAAAAAT
>JAPZDX010000014.1:16636916-16647366 GCA_029783625.1 Naso annulatus | reverse complement strand
AACCATCTTAGTGACTTGTTACTAAACAAAATCAGAAGAAATTTGGTAGGCTTCTTGCCATTGATATTGTTTTGTTTTGTCATGTTTTGTTAGCCAATAATGTTGTATTAGACCGCAGTTAGAGCAGACAATCACGTTGCAAGGATCATAAGAAAAGAAATCATGTTGATGATAATCAAAGATGTTGACCAAATTCCAGCAGCTGCTCAAATAAAGCCTTTATTATACAGACATTATTAAGGTCATGCAGTTTTCCGCGAGACTTGCTTGTCTGACTGTGTGAGCCAACTTGTTGTTTGTTATCTCGTTATAACACATTAATTCATTCCATTAACACAAGAAATCATGCCTCGTTATCTCGTATTCATAATCACAAGCTCTGAAATAATAAAATGAATAGATTAGCAGAAACATGCAGGTACTTTTATGTTGCATCAGTCGACTAATGGAAACCACACGGGACATTTCGTAACACACACACACACTCTCACTAAAAATCACTGATCCATAAATGCAAGTACACAAATAATAACACAAGCTATAAATACACATGACAAAAACAGAGTGACAGAAAGAAGGAGGGGAAATTAAAACAGGCTGTATCTTGTTCTTTGCTGTCATTAGTTTTTTTTGGACTGCAACTGAAATCTCTCTTTTCTCTTTTCTCCCCCATCCTTACTCCCCCCCCTTCCTCCTCTGACGTCAAACTGAACAGCAGCAAAGCACGTAGCTGGACGTGGCAGCCTTACAAAACTTAATAACATACTGTATGTCAAGAGTCCCCTACCCATAACCAGTTGTGTAACACCGGTGGATCACATTATGTTTCTATTTTTGCAGTACTTTTGCCGCAGTCAGTCTATTACACAACAATACCCACCCTTATTTTCATTTAGCTAAAGTTTTATGTTCATATACACTCAGAAGCCATTTTTCCCAGAGAAAGATGTATGTTACCTCTGTCTGTTGCTCTAGAATACAGTGATTTAAACTTCTTTAGGCTGAAAAATGTTTTAAGTGAAGTCACATTTAGTACAGTGAGTTGTAAAATAGAAGGTACAGTTCACTAAAAGTTTCATGTAAGATGATACCATCCTTTAAAGAGCAAAAAGGAGTCCTCTTTACTCATTACTGCTGACTTAAAGTGACGTGATATAACTGAGTTAGTTTTTGGAAGACATTTGATTCAGAAAACTCAACACTACCTCAGAGGAGAAGAGTTTGCAACTGTTATCTAACAATCATCAAGTCCTTCCTATTGCAGTGATGCACATAGAAAATACAGTGTTTGATACTTATACTAAATAGACTGTTGTATATCTACTCAATGGACAATTGTACACATAAATTTAAAGCTGAGGTAGGCAGTTTTTTGGGGGGGGTCATCACGTTAAAATTCAAGACCATGAAGGGATTTTCGGTTAATCGCAGGTCATTTCAAAGAGTGTGTGTTCCTATTGGCTGCTCTACGCTGCGCTTCCCCGCAACAGGTGACGAGCTGATTGGCCATTCAGACAAGTGACGTGCCTTATCTAAAATTGGCCTCTAAAGAACTACAGTGTCTGCAGGCGACACCTTCAGGAGACTTGAGTCGAGCTGAGACAGACTGGTTTACACCGCTGCAGCTTTCCCTGCAACCGTTTCGTCTCATTGTGAATCTTCGTTGCAAACTGGCATTCAAAGAGAGAGCGACAACAAACGAAATAAAACGCAAGCCGAAGCAAAAACAGGGGGAGGAGGGTGCAGCACAATTGCTTTCGTAGGGAGTCTCACGCTAGATGTTGTGTATCGCAGCTTTAATCTTTGCGCCTTTATTAGCAACCGAATTCACTCCTACTTTAATGCATTACAGTTTTATGTTCACACTGCCTGTTGCATTGTGTCGTTTCTTTCCTGTTATTTTTTTAATTAGACACCTGCTGAATGGGTCTGGTCAAATATGAAATTCCCAAATTTCACTGGAAATTGTTCTTATTGTGTTGCATTGTCTAGTCAATTTTCGTTGAGGTCTAAGTTGACTCAAATAATTTATAAAATATAATAAAATATAAGCCAAGAATGGTCTCCCAAACCACAGCGGGACTGTAACCGATGCGCTAGTACAAGTAATTTAAAACAACCACTTTCTACCAGTCTTGTTTCATGGTGAAAGTCTTGCATAGGCAAATTATGTGTTTTCTTTCGGTTTAAGCTGCTTGACAGATGAGTCTTTTTAAAACATTCAGCTGTGATGGCTGACACTTGCTTGACTCCTGGTAAAACACCTTGATTCAAATTTTCTCCAGTGCTCAGGTTTCACCATGTCTGTATTGAGACATATGGCAATATTGCTGATATGTTTTTTCTAGCGTATTGTCAAAAATAACAAGGAGTATTGTTTGTTTTGCGTCTTGATCTTTGATTAAAACAATACAAATATTTTAGACTTTTTAAAAATCAAATTCTGACAAAGCAAGGACGTTTCCCTTGAAGGATCTCTTTAACAGTTGGGATGCAATGCCACGAAGTTGCTGTATGTTTATGCTCCAATCCGCTGAATGAAAGAGCCCATTGAGCAGCATTTTTACATTGTCTTTTAGAATTTCTCTTTAACCTGCTCTTTGCTGTAGACAGGAAGTGAGCACTTCAAAGACAAGAAACAAGAGGAGGAGCATTTGCAGAGCCTTCCAGGATGCTCGCTGGGTGAGAGGTTTTTCCTTTTCATCCCAGGAATAGAGGAGATAGCAGCTATGTGCCAGGGGGAAGCTTTGAGGATCTTGCCAAGGCATACGGAGATCAGAAAGAGGAGAGTATCGGGTCAGAGGAAAGAGAAAGGAACCTCCATGGTGGGATATGACCTGAACCTCCTCACTGACTCATGTTACCTCTTGCGAAACAAAAATGCCACTGTGGCAGATGGTTTCCTTCAAAGCATAAAGAGATGAAGACAGTTCACTTTTTTATTTCCTGCAGTACTATCATCAATTAGAAACTGAAGCAATGACCTTTCTGCATAATGCAATGGTCCTTCAATGTCAATGCATCATCGGATTGAATGGATCCTTCAGCTGTATCTACTACACTTTTAGTCAAAATAAACTGTGGTTCTCATTTCAAGTCAATAGAACCGGTTTTGTCATTGACATAAAATGGTATAAAGTTCTTCTTAAAAGCTAAAAATACATGTAAAGGATAAAGTGACAGTGACGTCTTTATAAGCACATATCTGATAGACCAAATGCTCCAAATTTCCAAAATTAATATTTACAGAAATGTTCTTACAGCTGACAGAACTTTCTTTAGTACAAAAACAAAATTCAAAAGGATAAATCAAAATTTTGAGGCCAGCTCTGGACATCATGCACAAATTGAAGTAACTCTGCCATTTCATTCCTTCAGTCATTATAATGCTAAATATGCAACAACACTGCTCCACACACACAGCTGGCAGCAAGAGACTACAGGAAATATAACAAGTGGATTCAGACTGGAAACAGTAATACAATCAGGGTTTGAGAGGACGCATGAAGCTGTTTCAATGCTGTGTGTCCCCACATAACCCAGCACAGAAAGCACAGAGTCTGTGTGCAATGTCCTTCTGTGTTTTAATTCTGAAATTATCAAGAAAAAAAATGAAGACAGAAGAATCAAAGTTAAATTTAAACTCACGTTAGGCACTGACAAATTAAGTATCAACTGAACTTCTGCTTCATAACAGAGAAAGTCTTTGTGTTTAAACAGCTGGTGCTCTTTTGCACATGTTGCAGCAACATTTGTATCAAGTAATGCCAGAAAGTAAAAGATACATAGAATCTGCTTTTATATTAAATTGGAGTTTTTGTGCCACTGTTGAACAGCTTGCAGCCGTTTTTCTCCTTGACTTCCTTTACACGACAAAGGGGTTTTACAGTGTTTTCACTTCTGCCAGAGATAGTTAATAGGAACCGAGACCTTCCACTGATGGTTCTTCTCCTGTGTCAGTGTCACATGGGTTTCGACAGGAGACAGGAAGTCTTGAGTCTTGAGTCCATTTATTCTCATGTTAGAAATAAACGTGATCACAGACCAATTCCTTCGCCCCATTTGGACCCAAAAATGGCATTTTTCAGACACACATATTAGGAGAAAATTAACTTTGTTCTGTCTCTTTCTAGGCTAAACACTCAAGATCTGGGAACTGGTGCTTCCCGCCTCACTTTCAGTGCATAAAAATGGACATTTAAATTGTCTTACATCAAGCAAATTTAATGCAGTGTTAAGTCCATCTGTTTTCATCCATTTACACTTCCAGACGATCTGGTGGGATGGTTGATCCCTAATTGTCTCTATGGAAGATGTGACTCCCCCCACTTAGGAGACAGGAAGTGTATGTACCATTTTACACTACTGGCGCAGCACACAGTGAAGTATCTTGTGTTACATTGGTTAGATTTGATTTTACATAACTTTTAAAGAAATCTTAACCATTCATAAGTGTTGATCACTTTAATATTTATCATTTCATATAAGGAGATCTACATTTGGCTGTGATATGTGAAATGATTTGGAGATAACCTGAAACGAAACTCACTAACTTCTCGGAATACACTGAGAAAATAACCAAGAGAGTTGAACATTGATTTATTATCATTGGTTACACAGTAAGATTTTTGTAGTCTGGTGGATAGTAAAGTTGAAGTGAGCTCCAAAAGATGATTTTCCTCCCATTTAATAAGAGAAGAATGCCCTTACATGTTTCGCTTATTAAACTGAAAATGTATTTGGAAGTTTTAAAAATCAAATATTTATTAATGTTAAAGGAAAGAGGATGATTTGCCATCTCTGCAGTGAAAACGGTAAAGGGTTGTAGCTCAGTAAAAGTTTTTGTGTGATGCTGCATCCTCGTACTCTATATCATACTACTAATACTAATCAGTTTTATCTTTGAAAGAAATATTATCATCTCAATTTACAATCCTAGCAGACTGCAGGGCAGCTTATTACAACTTTTTTTATGACTTGCAATGTACATCTGTGTTTATGAATATCATATAGGGATTACAGACTTTTTCTCATCGTACATCACTTTTATAAAACGATTAATTAATTTTAAATTTTGTATCAAAGAGTATAGCCATAGGCACACACTGTAGCTGACTGTATGTTTCGTTTGTGTGCAGTGTGGTAGTTTGAACAAGGCTGTGATTTGTACAGACAAGCTCAGATCATCTCCTCTAGTCACCTCATGTTTATATAAGCCCTTCTTTTGCTACCAACATAGCACTGAGCCAACAGGCTGTACACACACTCATTATGGTTGTTGAGCAATGCAGGCATCAACAGTAATTTGGTCAACAGACATGACAAGTTTGTTTATGTTTGGCAGCATGCAACTATTTCTCATAAATTGAAGATGACTCCCTCACCAATTGCACATATTTTTTTCTGCGCACAGTGAAAAAGTCTCTATTTGAGGCAACTTGAGGACACACTGAGGACCAGCTGAGGATGAGATGAGCATCAGTCCAAACTGGTTCATGTTACGTTTTGCTTTGTAAGCACAAGGAACTGCTGTTTCCTGAAACACTGTATGCTCATAACAACACGGTATTTGTGAGCTAAAATTATGAGTACTTTCTTGCTAAAAATTGCTTAAGGTAATCCCAAAATTAATTTGATTAGACCAGCCATTGCAGGCATAATACAAAGCAAGCGGCAGTATGTGTTGTGTAATGAGGGTGACCCAACAAACCCCATTTTGTAAATTTACCATTTTAATGTTGCAAATTTTGCATCTTTCATCGGAATTTTACTTTTGTTCCTTGGCCCCTTTTTTTAAACCTACAATGGCCCAAATATGATGTTGTACCTTATTACAAGTAAAACTAGAGTCCACAGATCAAAATAATATAGA
Source organism: Naso annulatus (assembly GCA_029783625.1). Lineage (NCBI taxonomy): Eukaryota > Metazoa > Chordata > Actinopteri > Acanthuriformes > Acanthuridae > Naso > Naso annulatus. Next base: position 16,641,494 of record JAPZDX010000014.1, on the reverse strand, counting down.
ATTAGAACGCTGAACTGTTACTCATGACTTTAATCTCTGGTCATTGCTCTGTCGACAAGCCTTCCTGGCTTTGCTAGCAGCCGTGGTGTTGGATTTGCCCACTGACTCTTTTTTAAAATCATTGTGTCCCGGCTTCATCACTGTGTATTCTAGAGAAAAATACAACGGATCATGACGAAAAAACTCTGGGTTGCAGAACAAGCTTCTCCCATTTAAGTCTGCATAAATGGCAATGAAGTTGACACAAAATCAACTAACCGACATTCATGGACGTACTTTTATTTAAAACTGGCATTCCTTCGTAACTTTGACTTGTATCTGGGTAGGTTTAACTTCCTTTGTTTTTCAGCCCTCTGTTCCTACCGCAAGAATGTTGTTGTAGCCACATTTATTGTATGTCACTGATCATCACACAACTCTCTAAGCTCTAAGTCGATTCTAAAAATTTCATTTATACACAGTCCAAGCAAGGAGTGCATAAATCAGTTTCAGTTGTTTTAATGTACAGTCTGACCAGGGCTCAAGTCCCCAAAATAAAAGGCCCACAGGTCCACACTTGGGAAGGTAAGAATTCACAGAGACACAGGCATCTGTTGTCACTTCTTAGCCGCGTTCAAAACTATTCCCTATCACGGAAATAGTGGATTAAATAGTGTATTCGCCATTTTGTAATAGTGTTTGAATTCTCAGTTGTTAAAATCATCCACTTTGTAGTGCACTAAAAAATACCCACAATGCACTGCAAGTTTAGGTGTACATATGATGTAACCTACATTTTACTCCCATATATCATAATGCAATGTGGTCTTGTATTTCCTAAGGAGAAGAAAAAGTAGCCAGAAAGCCATCAGGGTTTGATTATGTTAGCTAGCATTTTAGCTAATAGAAGTTGGTCAGCATCTTAAAAGATGTCTCATTTTCCATCTTCATTTTCATCTGTGCCTAGAAGCAAAAGCTAAACCTAAAGCAGCAAAACATTCAGAGGTATAATACTTTAACAGCTTAAGTCAGCAATAGCTAAATTAGCCTTTAGCTCACAAACAATGGTGTTAGCTCATCAGTTTGTTAACTAAACTGATCATTGGCTATTACAGGCTGCAATCAGGACACAGGACCATATCTGACGAAACCGAATTTCCCCATCACTGAAATATCAGCGATTTATTTGGGATTTAACATTTTTTAAAAATTAACATTCAACGCTGATGGCTCGGTTTGTTTATGTGATGCTGGGCGCACCCGCTTGCGTCGCGTGAACATCCAGTGCATCTACTGATGCAATGATGTTTAGAAAATTTCAGTGTAGTGTCCAAAATCTTGTTAGGTCGTTCCCTACATACCACACTATATAGGGAATAGTGAGTAAGGGAGCGAGGGAGAGAGTGAATAAGTGAAAGGTTTCAAACACAGCTCTTGTGTTTAGTATCTCTGCTCTAAAAGTGAAACCGGAAGTGGAGTATTTGTTGTTGTCATCATGTATGCTGATGTTCTTCCATTTGTTGCCTTTACACTTTTCTTTAAATATTCATTAATCTTTCTGTAGTTTCTGACAGTTAGTTTGCATCACTAACAAACTGTTTAGCCAGAGTACTTAACTGTGAAGTGGCTGCTGTTTGTCGGTATGACGCCGGAGTGGGAAGTGTGAAAGCATATAGATGAGGTAAGCCTGTAAAGCCTGATTTCCTTTTGATGTCACTTCTTAACCTGTTGCACACCAGGTTTGGCAAGTGGAGCCTCTGACAGGTTATCCTGCTCTGGGATCATGGGCCAAATGCAAAATGTTATGTAGACCACTGACAACTTAGAAAAAAAAACAAAAACAAAACTACAACCTTGACCTTTGCTTTGTGTCAACATGTTTGTGGTCATTTATTAAACACAACACAATAATTCTTTTTTGACATTTACAAACAAAAGACAACAAAGAACCACTGACAGGCATGCACAGCTTTTCAGTGGGAGTATATCAGAAATATATGTAGATACTGCACTGGGATATTCAGAAATTCTGCAGGTATTCGCCATAAAAAGTTTTCATCAAAATTGGAGAAAAAAACAACTCAGTTTGAAAAGCCATTATTATCAGGAATATGTCTCTTACTCAACATGGATCGAGAGGAAAGTGAGAACAGAGTACTGCATTACTTTAGCTCCGATTTGTTGAAGACTCTTGCTTTTTATATTACCTACAGTGAGGCTGGTGTAAGGCCTTGGTCTGATAGCTCCAAATATTAAAATGCCATTTAGCCTACTTTTTGGAGCCATGCATTTCTTGTGCCTTCCCCCCAAAGCCAGAGAAGTGGTGTTAGTGTTGTTGGATGTAGTACTCAGATGGCAGGAGAGAGTTAATCCACGACCGAGGGCATGAAACAGCAGAGGACCGTCCCACTCTGAGCAGTCCAACTCTGACTTATCGCACTCCAACGTCTAACAATGCAGGAAACAAGCCCAAGCCGGATCCAACTGCCTCTGTTACATTAGCCACTTATGCCATAGACTCAAATCCTACTGTGTGTGCGTGTGTGTGTGTGTGTGTGTGTGTGTGTGTTTACTATATGTGATGGAGGGGATTTGAGTGCAGGGTTTTAGGGAGCTAAATCTTTGCTTTTATGACCAAACTATGCTTTGTGCTACTTACTTGACACACGTTAATGCAAGTCTTGCATTGCATTGTATGCTCACCACACACTATGTAGCCCCACAATTTTATTGGCATTGTGTAAACATATAATAAATACACATAAATGTGTTATTTGTGTCTTTGTCGGCTTCATTGTGGAAGATTGTGGCAAAGAGCGACACAAGTTGCTGAAATAACCCACATTCTTCTCAGTAATCCACGTGGAAGGACAAGTGGATTTGAAATGTGGAGGCTTTTTGATAATAACTATTATTAACTACTTTTATTAACATAATAAACTATTTCTTTTACTGCTACTAATGATCACCCTCACCCTCTTTAGTATCATAAAACATAGAAAATGACGTTTTTATTGACAATCAGCTGTAATACAACCACATAACTCACAATATGCACATGAAATCCCAAATCATGAGTCCCCCGTAGATCATTAGCTCTGGTGCTCCGTACTTACGCTCTCTCATAAACTGTAATATACTGGACAGATTTAAGGTCAACAAACTAAGTTAAATTCGGGAATAATTTGGGCATGTGGAGTCAGCAGATATGAACTGTAAACACCACACTGACATTTCTTCATTTTATAAGCCAAGATTTTTTTAAAAAAAGTAAGAACAGTTGCTTATTTATTCATCCAGCAACGCTGCATTCATTTCCTTTCAGCTCTGTTTTAGCTTTTTAGCCGCTAAATGCTGCACTGTGTGTGCTAGCTAGTTGCTAACTTTGTCTGTCTGCTGTGGCCATAAATGATGCTGATGGGAGCAATTAGACTAAATCAAAGCAGTTCAGTTGTGGGCCAGAAAACCAAAACAAAGAGCTGATATGTTAGAGCACTCTACATAGCTATGACACGATAAGGTTCTATAGGTTTGTCTGTATTAGCTACTATAGCTAGGTCTGCTGCTACAGCTTTAGCATGATAACAGTAAAAAGCAGTAAAAGGCCTCAGTATAATTGTAAAATTGTAGCTGAGACATAAAATGTTTATGCTAAATTTTGCTTAAATGCTATGTTTAGTCTTTCAAAAATCTGTGATCGCATTGTCATGTTCTTGCTATTTGAATTCTGCTTTGGGTGTATATTCTACAACAATAAATTACCTAGTCTGTCCTGTTCTGCTTTCAATCCATGGGACCTTATTTTGGAATAATTTTATATATAACCCTAACCCTAACCCCCTTACAGTAGCCGATGGACAGAGACAATTTTTTCTCAATCACATTTAAATGGTTCCTTTATTGTCAAATATGATGTTTGTCATTTTAAAAGAAAATTTTACAAATCCATAAAGTCGTAGTTTGTCACAAAGATAGTTACCACTTAGTTTTTGTGAAACTGTTCAGTGAAATTTGTTGTCTCACACAATCGGTCTTTGTCAGTCACGTGTCTGTTTTCGTTGACACGCCATTTTGGTTGTACAGCGGAGGTAAACAACAGACAGCAGCTGTGCTCTCTCGCCGAAAAAGCGGTTTGGTAAAGTTGTTTTGAGTTATCAAGTTGCCAAACTGAAGAAGGAGTAAAAAAAATAAGCCAAAGCCACGCTGAGACAAACTCAACAAGGATGTCAGAGATCGATGTTTAGCCAAGTTGCTCTCTATTAATAACACGGATCCATACAAGCAAACAGCTGGAAAGCAGACGCTGCATCGCTCTGTCCAACTTCATCCAAGGATAACACCAACTTTCTTGTTTCTGGTATAAATGTGTAACGTTTTACCTGTGAACAGTTTAGAAACTATAAATCCCTTGAAGCTCACGGACATTTCACCGATGGCTGGGTGCAGGATCTGCTTACATTTCGCCCAAGAAGCTTCGACAGCACAGTCCTCACAGTCCTTCATCAGCAGAAGTTGGCTGCTATCGTTAAACTCTGTTGGAGCTTTTCTCTTTCTTTTTCTTGCTTTTTAATTCAGTATTTGCTTTTGAATGTAAGCACA
>JAPZDX010000014.1:16381892-16401935 GCA_029783625.1 Naso annulatus | reverse complement strand
TAGAACAGTGTTTGCATGGATATAAATGCAAAATAAATTAGTTATGAGGTGAAAAACAAAACTAGATGATTATCATTGTTTTTTGAGTTAAATCACGGGTCAAATTTGACCCGCTGACACAAGAGATATCGACAGCTTTCTAACACATTACAAGGGGCCTCTGATGCTGCATATATGATTTTCACTTACTATGTTTGTACATATGCACTTACACACAGGTCACTCCTCAGCCGGCCGTACTGCGTTGACACCCAAAACCCTCTCCTGTCATCCAGGGCGATGAAGGGATCGTCCGGGTACCTGGCCCGGTACTTCTTCAGGAACCCACCTTCGAAGTCCGCCAAGACCCCGTCCATGTCAACCAGAACCCGCAGCCTCTTACCCGAGGTAGAGGAGGACATGTTTACGCAAATCCTATTGAAAGGATTACGGAGCGAAGTTCTCCCTCTTCCGAGTAGGCGTGTTGTACCGGACAGTAGTAACATTGTCGACGCTTGACCGGATCGCTGCCTCAATGCCAACTGTCACCCCTGTTAATTTAACCCTCTGCAGACGACGGGTGGAAACAGTGAGTTAACTCCGCATGGGAGTCACAAAGTTTCCCAAACACTGCGGCACTCAAACAGTGTCGTTATCAGCACCTAGAGTTGCTTGAGGTGTTTTTATCTTTTCGTAAAGTTTTGTTTCACTGTAAGCTCAACTTTATCGGACTGAGAGTTGTGCAGCTGCAGTTGAGCTAACCGTCTGTAGCTAACTTTAGCTGACAGGCTAGCTGCACAGCAACGGGCAGGTCAAATATGACATGCCTGTGGCCGCAGCCTATCAGTTACGTGGAGCTGTTTGCATCGTTTGTCAGCTGTCCACAGACTTTGTCGACCCACAACATCTACAATAGTGGCTGCTAGGGCAACCTAAGTGTAGTGCAAAACTGGCACTGCAGCACCAAGGACAGTAAGAACAAACTGTACTACAAGCCAACACAACAAAGATATTTTAGTTGAGCGAGATGGCTCACTCTTGCTCTCTTTCACATGTGTGGATTCATGCACAATACCAATTAGCATTTTGCTAAACTGATTCTTCTTCTTCTTCTTCTTCTTATTATTATTATTGTTGTTGTTGTTATTATAATTGCTTCTTGTCACTGGTGGTGTAAGAAAATATAATAGCCTTTATATTTATATCACAGTTATACACACAGTTATGTTTTGCAATGTTGTTTAAAGTCTCAATAACATTGTACCGATTTTTAATTACTTCTTTTCATGCAAAGATTCCTGGCAGTGGTTCATTTTATGTGTGATTGCATTAAAAAATATTTTTCTTTTTACTAAGATTTTAAGAATATTGTGATGTGGTCTTTATGCTGTGACAGTTTTCCTAATATTAGATTGAAAAAGTACTGCAATATATTGCAGTACATTGCAGTGTATCGCATCTTAACCCCTGCATCGTGGTATTTAGGCTATCATAATGGCAGATTTTTACCAATCCACAGCCCTACTTGTCACATCTGATTGTGACAAGTAGTAGGTAGACTTTTTTAAATGTATAGCCTAAAATTTATTCAGGTTTTTGCATTATAATAATTGAAAATCATTATTATACATTTTGATGTACAACTTCTTAAAACAACAATTCATTGTATTGGAGTTACACTGTTTGAAGCTAGACATATGGTGCCACAGCAATTAAACAGAAAATATCAATAGCCAGTAAGTATTATCAACAGAATTTGATATTTGAATTTGATCTTAATAATAAATTTTACTTTAATATGAAAGATGTTGATTTAAAATAAAGTCAACTTTCATATTGAAGGAAAAGAGACATTTTCATACAAGTCATAAGGGTATTGGTGGAATCATCACACTGTAAAAGTAAAGTGAAATTGTAAATACGTAGTCTTATTAAGCTATCAGTGAATAAGAGTGTCATTGATGCATATTACCTATTTAGTTTGTATTAATCATCAGGACATCTCATTAGTATGTGTTTTTCTCAACAGTTACCTATATAAAATTATGAGGTTGTTGTTGTTAAAAGCAAATAATCATCCAGAGAGCAAGGTCCTGCTGGTGCCCTGATAAACGGAATGTCAAACCTAAAATTGACAATTTCTTCAAATCTCAAGGTAACAAGAATGAATGTGATGTAATTCAATTGAAAAAAAACTGATACAGACAAGATAATTCTCAGCAGTTATATTTAGGCCTATTATAGAAGTACAAGGAATGTTGGTATCCAATCTATAAAGAGTGCTTGAAACTTAGTCAGAGAGAAACTCTTACATCTTCTAGCATCTTTGTTGAAAACCCGGTAAATTTTACGTCAGTTCCTGTATGTCTTTTTTCCTTAAAGGGAGAACTGACACTACTAATAAACTGATGTCTTAATACATGTTACAAACACAATAGTTTAAATTTCTTAATAAAAATACTATCATGGAAATAATTACAATTGTGTTAATCTACAAGTATTTTCGCAGATCGTGTTACTGGCCCTTTAAGAATCCAGCGGTCGGCTCGTAAAACTCGTTGCAGTCGGCTCTGTTCTCATGATCTCGCGATAGCTTCACCTCAGTGGCGGCTGTGTGGCCCCCTGTCTCAGTCCGGACGGAGTTGTTTCTGACGTTTGAATGAAAAACAGTGCAAATTACCTCCACTTTGGACCCAGGAAATAATGGCTTCAGCCTTGGAGCAGTTTGTGAACAATGTGCGGCAGCTCTCCGCTCAAGGTAAGGTAGCTAAACTCATTCGAGTGGGAAGTATTAGCTAGTTAGCTAGCGTATGCTATCCAATGCCTTGGCGATAGCTAGGCATCCAAACTGGCCAGAGCCCTCTTTTTGCTTTATCATGTAAACACACCGCAAAAATGACTTTCTGTGGCTGCGAGAGTTCTGTAAAGTACCACCAGAAGACGCGCTAGTGTACAGGGACGCCAAGCGTAACCGCGAACAAGGTAGTTTGTCAAAGAAAACGGCTAAATCATACTTTTTGTTTTTGATCTAGAAAATAATTTCTGGGGATTGCCTACCGGTAGTCCCGCCCTGGCCTCTTTTTATTGGCTGGCGAACTGAAATAGCGAATCTTATTGGTTTAGAGTCATCTGTCAATCTCACTTGCATTGCCTCTGTTGCAAGGCCTTGACAGGACACTTGACCGGCCGATTTACACTGAAATACTCAACCACAGCACGATAAATATACAAAGAAATTGTAAGTCAGTTGATTTTATTCATTTATAAATAAAAGCCTCTTGGCAGTTTTAGACTATAAAATTGAAATTGTATTAGCAATTTGATCACTTTAACAATAAAGAAAATGCCTCAGCATACTTGGAAAAAGTATTGCCCTCTTTCTCTTTGTGGATTTTATTCATGTACGGCCATCATGTACATTGACTGTGATAAAGGGAGTTTTATTATAGCTTTTTTAGTTTTTGGAGCTATAGCAGTTACATCTTTGTGCTTGTGTCTTTCGTGTGTGCCACAACATGTATAAAAAAAATAGGTAATTGAGTATTTAAACCCCTTTAAACCCCTGATGTAATTGTGAAACGACAGGCCCTCCATAAAGCACTGATTTTCCAAGATCTAATGGCATGAGAAAAGGTCCAAAATGATTTAAAGTACATTTAATGTTTTTCTCTCGTTCCTTAACCTCTCAGGCCAGATGACTCAGCTGTGTGAGTTGATCAACAAGAGTGGGGAGCTGCTGGCCAAAAATCTGTCCCACCTGGACACGGTGCTGGGGGCCTTGGACATCCAGGAGCACTCCCTGGGCGTACTGGCTGTGCTGTAAGTGATCTGCTCCATCTTACTTCTTTCCAAGTTTTGTCCCAGTTGTGCAGCACCAGATAAGAACCTATCTGCTGTCCTTGATGAAGCCTGCTCCTTTTCTTTTCCTTTTTGTTTTGTTTTCCTTCTATTTAGGTTCTGTCTAGTCTTGTGTTTCCACGATATGGACCATAAATCACATCTCAGTATTTTCAGGCTAATTGACGATACGCGATAGGCTCTGTAGTTTCTTGAAGTGGGGAAAATTGTCATTCATAAATCGAAGTCACACTTGAGATGTCACAAATATGGCCAGACAATATGGACAAAACCAAATAGCAAGATATTTTTGGCCAAATACTTGCAAGAATGTTGTTGAATGACAGTTGACGCTGTAACAAAGTAATAACAGAAGATCTTTGTAAACAGTAATGTTGATCTAATTCTTAGGTGGATAAAGGCAAACAGTACAACACTGAGAACAGTCTTGAAAGTTAAAAAAATATATCACTCTACTGTAATGCAGCCTTCAAAACCATTAAAAGACAATAAATATGTCATATTGAGATAAACATTATACAAAATCTAATATGATATCCATTTTCATTACTTGATATCGATTTTTATTACCTCCTCTAAACTGAGCTAAAGAGATTCTGTTATTGTTGTGTCTGCTGAGTGTTAAATCATACTTTTTTTGGTGAGTATGGTAGAGGTGGAGATGCTTTTGAGAAGCTATTAAGCAAGTTGAAAGTAGTGCACACACCTTTTGGGCCAGCTTAATTTGATAGGAAAAATATGATTTGTAGACCTTGTAAAATAAATAACAAATTATCAGTGTAATTTCCTACCTCTCAATAATGTTAATTTCGTTTTTTATTTTAATTTCGACTGCCTGTTGCATGAACTTTATTACAGCAGATGTGTTGCAGCACAAAGCAGCCAAATGAAACTTGTTGCATGTACAGCTTATAAGATTGACAAGAGCAAACATTTGAGCAAAAAAAGGTTTTATAATTTAATAACGAAGATGAGCCCATACTGCACTGAAAATGTATTTCAGTTACAAAAATTCTGATGTCTAACACATAGAGATTGATTGCACATTAAACAACCTGCAGTGGGAAATGCTGTAAGTTGTCAGAAAATCAAACCTTAAAAATGTAAATGAGACAAAGTTCCATGGATGTCATTTCTCCCTTGAAGAAACATTGTATTCTACCACATATGGAAATGACCTTAAAAATAATCCATTCAGTTAAGTATTTCCATCCCACATGACAAACTTTGTCATGTCAACTAAAGCTTAAAGGTCTGCACGAACATTTCCTTGTTGCTAACTTCCTTTTCTTGTGCCCCAGATTTGTGAAGTTCTCCATGCCAAACATCCCTGACTTTGAGACGCTCTTCTCCCAAGTCCAGCTTTTCATCAGTACCTGCAATGGGGAGCACATTAGATATGCAACAGACACTTGTGAGTGCTGACTAACCAAACTTCTCACCCCTAGACTTTTAGAAAACTTGTATCCTGTTGGTTGTTTTTAAGTCGTGCAGGTTTTCAGTCAAACAAGAACAGATTTCTACTCTGATCAGAGTCCTGTTGCTGACTGATGCAGGCTTGTATTCTCCTAAAGTAAACACTGTTGTCATCAAAACACTTTATCTAAATAATGCCAACTGTCTCGTGTTGAAGTGTTTTACCCAGTTGTGGCCGTAGGTCAAACACCAGCTTTTTCCAGTGTCCACTGACAAACTCTAAAATAATAATTTTTTGGAATTAAGTAACTGCATGTTGCGCTGTGACAGTTGGACAGCATCTGTAATATAAATTGTGATAATGTAGTTTATTGTATTAGAAGGGTTCAGTAGCATCTGCTAGTGCTAATTGTCTTCCATTCCTACAAATGCACTTTTTTTTTTTTTTAATTGAAGGCATAATATACAGAAATTTAACAAAAAACAACGTATAGACTTAAAAAAAAATTCTTTCAGTTAGTCTTGGATCGGTGTCCAGTTTTACTGGTCCGGTCTGGTGTACGGGCTTTAACCCATTTAACTTTATGCAAATCAGCTAAACCGACGTTTGTCATTATGTGAGATCCTGGTAAATTTAAAGCCTACATCAGCAGCAGCACGTACCGACACCTAACGGGTCGACGATGCGCATAAATGTAACTCGCATTGCGTTAGCAATAAGCTACAAGACAAAGTGATTAACATAAGATGTTTGATTTGGTTACAAACAAAAATGAGTGACAGCCAGACTGTGCATGCTATTTAGTTTAGAGCTCGCCATGTAATGTTATCAAGACATGTAGCCTTAGCTTAACTATAAGGGTCAGGAGGAAGGGGGTATTCTGTCATTAACTACAGTTCATATAATCATCATTTCCGCATGGCACTAGTTGTGGAAGTTCCAAAAACGCCGAAAGCTCAATGACGTCAAGGCTGTGTTTATAAAATAAACCGGAGGTCTGTTAACGCGTCACACAGTCACAGTTGAGACGTTGGTTAGCTAGTAGCATCATATAATAGTTGTTTCTGCACTGTATCAGTTGTGGAAGTTCCAGAAATGTTGAAAAACTTGATGACGTCGTGTTTGTGTCCGTTACATAATTCCGTGGTGTGAGTTAATGTTATAAAGTTTGTTGCACAGCTTCAACGTATTCACACACAGCAACAGATGTTTGGGTCTCTATGTCCGGACGTCAGTGACATCGGGAGAATCTCAACGCTGATTGGCTGTCACAGCACACTTTTTGTCACTCCGTTCAGTTGGCTGACACGTGCGACACCTAGTGGTGAAAGTCAGTGTACCAGTCCGGTCTGATACTTGGCTTAACATCAAAACGGTTTAGAAATGTTCACACCAACCCAACCCTACTTTTGGTCATCACTTATGACTATGACAGCTAGAAGTGAGTGGTCATGTGACTTGTGTCTGTGTCTGTATCTGCTTCTGTTTGGCTGTGTCTGAGATGTTTTTTGGTGTCATCCTTTGGTTGATTGTTTGAAGCTCTCAGCCAATAACAGCGTAAGGTCTGATTGGGTAGAAAAATAGAACGTCGTGGATACGTCGCTGTCACATCTCTATCGTGAGCTGTTACACGCACAGACACACACAAAGCTGGAAAATAGCAGCCAGGATGAAACGTGTACTTTGACTGAATTAACATAAAATCTGGCTTTGCCAAGGTGTGGTTGTGTTTGTGCCTTTTTTTTACTCTAAATGCAGTGAAATGATTTAGAAAATAAGGTTTTATTTCTGTGACTCACTGCCTTCCTCTCAGTAACGCCACTCCCTCTCTTCAATCACCCTTTAGCTCTGTCGGCGTTGAGCCGCGGATGAAGGGCCGAATTTGAATGTTGTGTTTGCAAACAATAACAAACAACTGCTGCATAATCACGCTAGAACATGGGAGTCAAAGGAAAAGTTCTTACATTGTATCTGTTTACACGTTTGCAGTTGAGCATCACAAACATATTCTTGGACAACGAAGCGCATATCTACCCTCACACTCGTGTGAGCAGTGCTTTCCTATGAATTCTCCACTCAAAGAGTCAATTAACTTTTTTTTGTTTGTTTCCTCTCACAGTTGCTGGTCTCTGCCACCAGTTGACAAACGCCCTCGTAGAGCGGAAACAGGTAAGTAGATTCTGAGTAAGGTGGGATTGAAATGCCCAACCAGGTGTCATCACAGAGCTTCATAGGGATGTAATGGTATCAAAGACTCACGGTTCAATAATACCTCGGTATCAAGTCCACGGTACGGTGTTTATTGCGGTATTTAAAAAAGACAAATCAAGGCTTATTATTTACAAACTTTTTTGTGGTTCTTCTTCAATTACATTGCTTTGTTTCCTGTCTAAGCATTTGCAAATAATTGCCGTATTTAATGTCTATGTCATTGAACAATGATTTACAAATGACCCAGCTGATATCTCGTGCTCTTTTCTTTATCTGGCAATCATAAGTTAACTGTCTGCTTTGACTGACAGTCATGTCCTACCAGTAATGTCTTTTTGGCCATTCCATGAGCTAAACAAGCGTTTTTCTTTGTTTCCCACTCCCTCTGTGAGCTGACTGAGTGTGTTTGTCTGCAGGGACGATGAGTTTTTCCACACACACTTCATCAGGTCTCTCGATAGGGGACTTATTTCCTTTCTTTTCACAGGTGCACGCTGCCACTGAAGAGAAAGTGAAAGTAAACTCCAGTCGGCTTATTTTCGTTATATCTTCAGCACATCTTAGTTTAACTCAACACTGAAGTTTGAGCAAGTGCTTCGGACATGCGATCTCTCTCACTGCTGCCTGCCTCTGTCTTGTTCAAAAGCGTGTTAGTCCATGATTCAGATTGTTTGCCGTCCTCAGTGCGTGATGAAGAAACAGCCACAGTGGTCAGTGGTCTCTGTAGTTCCCAGTTCCCTCCACTCTGCTTCACTGCAGCTCAAACAAAACTACAGTTCTTGCCCAGAAGACCTAAAGTATGATACCGTCACATGTCCACGATGGTACAGGGACACTTTTTCTATCGCAATACCGTGAAATTAATGATACTGTTACATCCCTAGAGCTTTATATAATAAATTGAATTTTTTGAATGACTTTGATTTGTAAAAATATGTAATTGAGTGTATAAAACGTTAAAACATAATACTGGATAAAATATAACAAAATAATAGCTGCATATTTTATGATCTTCTGTACATATTGTGCACTTTATCTGTTGTCATGACTCACAGCAGCAGTAATCTGCAGTGCTGCGCTCGCAAATGAGGACTGAATAGTTTAAAAATCAGAAGAAAATACAGAATGCAAATGAGTTTTCATTCGTAGTTCATTTAGCCCTTTGCCTTTCTCTCAGTCTTTGGTTTGTGAGACAGAGAGAAGTAGAGTGTATTTTATGACAGCATGTTGTTTTAGTCATGTAGACTCACAGCTCCAAAAGCTAAAGTGCCATGTTTACTTTTTGTTCATTTATAAGCCCGATTTTATTTACACTTGTATACCTGTACTGACATACACAAATTTGCTCATAAACTGAAGTTCAAATTCTGAACAGCACTGACAAATGGTGGCCTAATTAATACTTTAGCACCTTTAACAGTAGACTGAGATGATTCTTTCTGTGTTGTCAAAATAGCCCCGTTTTCACTGAGCAGGTACTGATAGTTCGATTCGATACGTTACGGGTTGAAACAGTCAACACTGATCTGGCTCGAGTTTCTACCGCTGACTGTACCTTTACTTGATAGCCAGGTTACATGCAGGAAGGTGATAGCTGCGTCAGCTTTGTCAGCATCATGCCTGACTAAATAATTCCAGCTCAGTTCTTCACTTAACGCGCTTTTTCTTACAAAAATAACATAATTGACAGAGATTCAGTAAATTATGTTGCTTTGTCTGTAATGTAGCTGTAATATAAAATCCAAACTGCTATATAGCTTTTTAAAATAACACAAAATTAGACTGATACATTCATTTGAAAGGGTAACTCTGCCAATTTTCAACCTGAACTACAAACACTTTACCCTTCGCCTTTCTCCTCGCACTCCAGGTGAGCAAGCGAGCGCCATGTTTGTTTTGAGAGGATTTTCTGCCTCTGGCAGGACCAAAAACCCCTCGTTATTGAAAACTACACGATATTAAATAAAAGAAATGTTCTGTTATGATGGATAACAACCTTGAAGACCTGGCAGGTACTGTTTTTTGTGATGCAATGCATCCTGGTACATGTAGGCACTGTATGAAGGGCTGTGTGAGCAGGACAACTCCAAAACTCAGCTTTCTCTGTCAATGTAGTGCAACCTTTATTTCTTGAGCTGACCACAATTACCATCAACATCGATTGGACATCCACATGAAAAGTGGTGGATTTTCCCTTTAATATATCTATTTATGGTGATAGGTACATCAGGGCCTCAGAGGCAACACGTTTCTCTGTCTTAACTGTACATTCAGACAAACTAACGTAGCAGCTACAATTACAGATTTTATGTGAGATTAATTTTTCTAAAAAGAAATTGCATGATGTTTTAAAGTGCTTCGGAAACATGACAGCCAGTGTTTAATCCGTAAAAAGCTGCACAGATCATCGGTTCATCGGTTCCTTTTCTCTCCGGGGTGACAGCGTAAGGAGTCGGGCTGCTGCTGTGAGATGACCGGCTGGTCTCCCTCTGTGAGCTGCGGCTCCTCGCAAGTCTAAAAAATCTGTGACAGATTAACAAACAACTGTTAATTGGATTAACTGACTACCTATTGATAGATTGATATCAATCTTGCCTAAAAAATATAATACTCTCTGAAGCGATATATTAACAGTTCTGGAACTCTTAAAAACAGCTTTTTGCCTGCTTGCAGTCAACAGACTGCAGTGTGTATACCTCCACCCTCTAGGGACCTGTTGGGACCGGATCGGTGTGCTAGGTACCTAAACGAAAGGGTGCCAAAAAGTAGGACGGTACAGGTCTGTTTTTAGATTCCCTTTCCAACTTTTTTCATTCGAAATGCAAATAATTGCATGCCGTGCCGTACCAAACCAAACTGTACCGCTCAGTGGAAACAGGTCTTACAGAGACAACTGAAAAAGAAACATGTTCTTCCTCCTTCCTCAATAAGAGTGTTAGTTTTGGCCTTCTGTGTGTTTTGTGTTGTTTTTAAGAGTAACAGGATGTTCTCATTTCTGTGAAGTGTCCTTGTGAACATGCCCATTATGTTAATATGATTTGAATTACGCTGTGCAGTGTCTTGACAGTTTAGCTTGCGAGTGGGTGAAACTGTGTTTAATGTTGTATGCACCCTTGGTGAAAGTGAATACATTTTAAACTCACCTTTTAACCTCGTGTGATAAGAATGAGTCATCCTGCCGCTTGCACCTCACTGGGGTTCAGCATCCAAGTTTAGCATGTTTTCCTTTTTCTCTCGATCTAAATATTTTAATGCATTTTATAGTGCAGTAGGGCCCTGAACCGTTCTTCCTGTGTTTGGATGTCTCAGGATAGCTGCAGCTGAATAACTCTAAACGTTTTTTCCTTCTCTGACAGCCATTGAGGGGTGTTGTCGTCCTAAAACAGGCAATAGACAAAATGCAGATGAACACAAACCAACTTACCTCAGTGCATGCAGACCTGTGTCAGGTGAGTCACCGACCGTGTTGCATCATCACCATGTCTGGAATCTAAATGCTCTCATGGTTTAACTGCCACTTATGATTTTGCTGCAGAATGATTTATTTAGTTTTTTTTTTTATCTATATTCAGATGATTCCAGTTATAATAGTTGTTTTTCCATCCTCCTCCTTCACGCATGCTTGTTGAATGTACCATTTAAAGGGTTGTGTTAAATAATTCAAACACAGGCTTAGTCCCAGCACAGTTCATTTCCAGTGTGTCTGTGCATTTTTTTTTTTTTTTAACAACCCACTGCCGCCCACACAGCCAGACTACTCACATTAAAATGAAAGAACTTGCGTTTTCGGCACAGCGCCTGATTTGGTCTGAATGGGGCTTTAAGACTCCCCCCACACTGTGTGATTTTCAGCCGTCCCGGACAAAACATTACAAACGTGGCGATAAATTTGGTCGTGGCTCCAAAACAGTGGTTCTACTTTGCACAGTAGGGTCACTTTTTATTCGAAATTCGGATATTTGTTTGACCGTGGGCTGAAAAGTTCGTGTTCGATCTGAAATTACCTGCCCGAAAAGTAAGCTGCAGTCTCTCTATAAGTGCATCGTCCACAGAGCGAACTTGTCATGGACCATTTTTACAAGTTAGAATAACAACACACGGGGCTGCAACTAGTGATTATTTTCATTGTTAATTAATCTGCCGATTATTTTTACAATTAATCGTTTATTTTAAATAATGTCAAAAAAGTGTGAAAAATGCTCATCTTAATTTCCCAGAGCCCGATGGAATGTTCTTAAGTGGCTTCTTTTGTCCAACCAACCACCCAAAACACAAAGACTCCTCATTTATTATCATAAATGACACAAAAAGTAGCAAATCCTTCACATTTAAACCAGCTAAACTGGCAATTCTTAATTTTTTTATTCTTTTTTTTAAATGACTTAAATGATAAATTGATTACCAAAATAGTTGGCAGTTAATTTTCTTACTCGATTACTCGTTGCAGCTCTAGTAAGAAGCTTTCGACAGGCATGAAACTCACTTGCTTACGTTAGTTGGTAAGATGAGCCCACACAAAGGTCGGTGCTGTTGCATGGGTTTACTTTCTGTTTCATTTCTCTCCCCTCTAAACGTACGTGGACTCACACTGATATAACGGCCATAAATATTCTTCTAGAAAACGTCATGTGACAGTATCCAAATCCTCCTGTGCATTTATTTCACAAAGTACCGACACAATTAACAGATTGACAATGTTGAATTGTCAACCTGCTAATGTAGGCTAGTTGACTCAGCTCTGGCTCAACTTTCGAATTTATTCAAACGAATTATAGTTGTTAATGGCGGTTCATTTTGAATTCTTTCAACTTTAATTTTTCAAAAGCGACAACCCCATGGAGGGGTCACGGGTGGCTGTTGTCCCAATCTTGCGATCAAAGATAGCCTGAGATGAACTTCTGACAGTGCCAGAATTTTAGGATTACTATCTCACAGTGTGACAGGTGCCACGACCCACGTCTGCTGAACTTCCAATAAAAATATGCAGCGCTGATCCACGTGATATCGACGCCTAACTAAACAAAAAAGAGAGCGTTAGCATGCTATGAAATACCAACCTCAGGCTCTCTTTGCAAAATTGACATCCAAAATCAGTCTCTTTTCTGTCACTGTGACCACATGCATGTTCTTTTTCTCTTAGTCTTCTTTGGAGTTTATTCCACACACGTAAACGATATATTACAAGGGCTCGGTTCTCGTTTAGCTTCATTAATTTACTGTGGCCAACATGTATGACATATGCTGAAGACATTTCATTGCCTTGTGTTGTAGCCCGCCATTCAGTAGATGTTATCATGGCACAGTCTTCATACATCAAAACTGGCACCTGTTGCACTATGTGGCTTCCAAAAAACTTATGACTGCTGAAGTCACACGGCGTGTGTGCAGGAGATTTTATTCCTCCTCACTACATACATGTCTCTGCCTTGCAGTTGTGCTTGTTAGCAAAGTGCTTCAAGCCTGCCCTGCCCTTCTTGGAGTTGGACATGATGGACATCTGTAAGGAGAACGGAGCTTACGACGCAAAGCACTTTTTATGTTACTACTACTATGGTGGCATGATCTACACGGGCCTCAAAAACTTCGAAAGAGCACTGTATTTTTATGAACAGGTACTCTCTTTTACCGACATGCACACATGTGACAGCAAATTTAACCATTAATTTTTCAGAATTGAAACGCACAAGAAACTGTTACTATCTCTCTGGTATGATACACGAAGATGATCATGTGTTTTATTTTCTCTTGTCAGGCAATAACCACTCCAGCCATGGCAGTGAGCCACATCATGTTGGAAGCCTATAAGAAATACATCTTGGTGTCACTTATTCTCCATGGCAAAGTGCAGCCGCTGCCCAAATACACCTCACAAATAGTAGGGAGGTTCATCAAGGTAAGGGCAAACAGCTTGTATAAAATAAGTAGTATTACTGTTTTGCTCTTTCCGTAGACTCATTTCATTCACAGATTCAGACGCACAAGAAACCTGATTGTAAGGTGATGCAAGTAATCTCATATGAACTCTGTTACACTGCACGAAGTGAATGATGCTAGTCAGGAAACGCTGCTTATTTGAAACATTCTGTTGTGGTTTACAGAATCTGCGTAACTGCAATGTACGCTCAGTGGTCAGTTAATTAATTGTTAATTACTTAGCTGAAACTCAATACACTTTATTGGAGCAGTCCTGCAACAAATCCTGCCTTTACGAAGGTTTTAATGTTCAGTTTTTTGAAAGGTGTGATTCAGTTCTGTTGTTATTTCGGAGGATGCAGTGTGTTGTGCTGTATCAGTGAGGGTACATTCAGAGATGTGGACTCGAGTCACGAATTTGATGACTCAGGACTCGACTTGACAGTATCATAGACGAAGACTTAGAACTTGACTTGGACTTAAGTACCAGTGACTTGTGACTTCACTTGGACTTGAGCCTTTTGACTTAAAAACACATGAGATTTAAAGGTATGTTATTTAAAAAGTGTGCCACAAATGAATGTGTTTCGCTTCATTTTCTGAATCAAATAACGTTGATGCTTTTCATTCCCAGCAAGTCGACACTTATTTTCCCCCAGAATGCACTTTGTTTGAAGCATCAGACAACATCCAATCAAGTTTAAAAACAAACCGTGAAGATGTGGTTTATGTTACTGAACGCCAGCTAACACCAGCTGGACAAACATGCTGCCAAAGAAAATTTCGTTTACGTACAAACACCACGAAGTGGTCAACAAAAAACAAGTTGCAGTATGCCAAACGTGCAGGTCAAGAATTGCAAACGAAGATGCCACAACTCCCGACTTCATTCAGCATTTGAAGTTGCAGAAGTCGAGGCTAATAATTGGTGCAAGCTAAAGCTTAGCTTACATTAGCTTAACAGCTAAGTAACTTCTCATGCTCACTAGTTAAATCAGTGAGGCTGAACCACCACCTCTAATTCAGTGCAAAGGGGAAATTTTTAAAAAGCATTGATGATTTGAGTAAATTTAATAGATTAGAAGAGTGCTAATGACTTGTTTAATAATCAACGTAAGGACTCAAAATATAAAGTTTAGGATTTTGGACTAGACTGGGAACTTGCCTGTCTTGACTTCGGACTTTAATCGAGACTTGAGAGCAAAGACTTGAGTCTTTCACCGACATTCCACTGAGTGCGTGTGCGTTCCTGCGTCATTACAGAATCGAGTGTGATTGCGGCCTTTGAAAACCTTTAATCTGTTGACCCCGGCTCTGCACATAATGACGGTTTGCTTATAAAGTCAAGTGAAATATGATCTGGCGTCAACATGGAGTGCTTTATTCTAAAATTAACCAGATGTTTTAATCTTGTATCTGTATCTGACTTCCTGTTCCGCTCGATCTGCCCTGTGCCGAATTGCTGCGTTGTGCTCCGTCACCCGGCAAAAGTAGAAGCGTTGCATATCTGCTGCGGATTTCTCCAGATCACCGGAGCTGCAACAGAGTAGACATGCAACGCAGCTGCAGTCTGTGGAAGCACACACATTGACTGGAGTTGAAATGAATCAGTCCTGCTGCTGTCCTGGAGTGGAGACGCACCGCGCGCACATCTGGTGGAGTTTAGGGGTTTCTTGTGACTTGCAAAACAATGACTTTGTTCCGCCTCTGGTGCATTCTCTACATATTGCATTACAGTTCACAGCTTCACAACTTTACCGTCCGAAGTGATAAAACAATTGAGTAAACACCTCTTTCAAACAATTTGAATATAAATTGAACATTATAATCTCCATTTATGGAGGAGTATGGTAGGACTTTTGTATTAGACTGCAATAGTTTCAGCTTCGTCTGACTCACTCGATGTAAACTGTCGGTATAATCAGCCACTGGGCTTCTTCAGTTGGCATTCTTCTCACCTTCCTCTGTCTGTGAGTGACTCTTTTGCAAGGACACTGCTGCTGTATCCTCGAGGTGGTGCAGCTCATAAAAATTGAGATTGGTTGAAAGAAGTGCAAAGCATAAAGTTTTGTTCCCCTGTAAACACTGAGACAATGCTGTGGAGATAGAGCTGGCCAAGCAAGACGGATTTTAGCTATATGGAAAAAAACTATGCAGCACTTGAGTGTACATTTTACATCCTCACACCATCCCAGCATTTGGGATTCAACACTGGGTCCACCAATGTGATATTTTGTACTGAAGTTTTTTAAATAATTTTTGATACATGTAAAATTCAGCAAAAACAAGCACTCGTTTTCAGAAATACCGTGTTTACATGAATAAAGATTAAATGTCACAGGATAGAACAGTAAACAAGGTGCGATCAAAAACTTCTATGCCTGTTTCTGTTGTGTACAAATAAAGAGCTCCACTGTAATGTGCACGCAGCAAGTGCAAGTGTTAACTTTCATGAGTAAGTAGTCCAAGTTACATTTCGCTGTGTGTCCTGCACCTTTAGTTCTTGGTCAGTCCTTGCAGGCGGCTTTTTGGCCAACTGAGCAGCCAAGAAAACTCTCTGATTGGCTGTTTCCCCACAGAAATACAGTCCCAGTAGTTAGTGCCTTGCCTCTGTACGACCAGAGCTGATAAAGTCCTTCAGTGTGTGGAGCTGGACAATAAAGAGCCGAGTGGAGATTTTTATGTAGCTGTTAGTTCTTTGATGTCAGTTTATCAGGTTAATCAGGACACTAATGCATAACACTGATAATTAGGTTAAAATACAAACAAGATAAATTCCATCTGTGAGGATGTGCATGAGGATTACTGCTACTGTCTTTCCAGATGCAACTTTTGAATGTTATGTTGCTTTGATAGTTTAGACGCCAAAAGCATCCAAGAGTTATCCCATCATGCAAAGCTGTTTGCTGTTTATCTAACTGTATATAGTCAAGTAGGGCAGCTGCTATGTTTATTTCAATTATCCATTCACCAGTTTATGTTGTTGTAGTTAATGAGTCATTTTAACAACAGATTCCAAAGTGCTTAGTTAACTAGCTGAACACAGCTTTGAATGACTGTTTGTAGCTGCTCCAATTTGAGCAGATATTACTGCTGTTGTTCATTAAATTAAATCACAAGAAGAAGAGAAATACCTGCAGCAATTTGACTAGCTGTTAAAAGTCAATGACCATGAGAAATTCCACTGTGGGTCACTTTTTTTGCTGCAAGCTTCCATGTAGAGTTTCTGCATGTCTGGTAATTGCAATTTAACTCTTCAAGCACCAGTATGTAACTTGACTGCCACCCATGGCTTTGAAAACTAAACGTAATGATGCACGTTAATATGTTGCACAAAGCAGCAATTTTAGTAACACTGGGTCATGTTTTACGAAGAAAATATCCTCTGGTTTTCCCTCTGATGTCCGGCGACCGCTCTGTATCTCTGCAGCCTTTTATTTAGCGGAGCTGTCCCCAACAACAACCCACTGCTGCAGCTGCAGCTGCAGCTTCGGTCTGCAGGCAGCCTACATGTTGCTTTCAGGAACCTCCGTGAGTCACAGAGTTGAGTCAGAGCAGTCGTAGCACATCAGAGGGAAAACCAGAGGACATTTTCTCATGCATTGTCAACTTTGTTTTCAAAGCCACGGGTTGCAGTAAAGTTATGTATTTTTGCTTTCAAAAAAATGAGGGGACTTAATTAAATTAATCCTGTTGGTTGCATTGTAAAAAACATTAAAGATCTGCTCATGCAGGTTATGATTTGCTGTGCCGTCAAATAATTGTTTTTTCTCTCTGTCCTCTCTCGTCTTTTTCCCTTGATGCTGCCCTTAGCCCCTGAGCAACGCTTACCACGAGTTAGCTCAGGTTTACACCACCAACAACCCGGCTGAACTGCGCAGCCTGGTCAACAAACACAGCGAGACTTTCACACGAGACAACAACACAGGCCTGGTCAAACAGTGCCTCTCCTCCCTCTACAAGAAGAACATCCAGAGGTTAACAAAGGTGTGTTTCTAAATTAAAGCCAGCCTGAGGATTTTACAAGAAAATGGAAGTGGAATTCTATAAATCCTATTCTCATGTTGCTGTGATTTGAGCAATACGATATTACTGGTGTTTGATGTGGGTGTAGAATGAAATTAAGTTCACTTTATGGAGGGCATATAAACTGTCGACAGACCTCTGCAACAAGAATTCATCTACTTAGACAGTGGTGTAAGGTTGACTTATTTAAGCTCTGAAACGTGTAGTTTAGTTTAGTTTAGTTTAGTTTATCTGGTCAGGTGAAAACAAACCCTTTATTAAAATCTGATCAGCGGCATCTGGAACTGTGTCTCAATCATCCACGAAAACAGTGCTGCACCTCATTAAAAGAGACAGTAATCAAAATGGCAGGAAACATGCCAGATACATGGCTGTGGGAAGGCAGATGTGGACATCTGATAGAAAGCTGTTACTCATAGTTGGAAAGCTGAGCAAAACGGAAATGAAACAAGAGCTCGCTGTCCTCGGCTTGAGCTGGGAAACATATTCTTTAATTTCATGACATGAGAGGAGATGAATTGTGGTGCTATATTGTCATGTCCTAATTTTATGACTTGGCTTTCACTTGTTTTTTTCTGGCTCTTGAAGCCTTTTGCTCTAGTTAGCTGTTGCAATATTTTTTGCAACAGTTGCACTGATTATTTTGTTTATTCATGATTTAATAAAGAACTATGATATGATTCTCAGTGTCAATCATAACTGACTGAAGTCAGAGGAACTGTACAAGAAAGCAAGCTGCCTGCATGCAGGTTTAGCAGATCTTTTGGTCTTATCTATTTTAATATCAGTTTCTGTTTATCTGCCTCCCGCAGACCTTCCTGACGCTTTCTTTGCAAGACATGGCGAGTCGAGTGCAGCTGTCAGGCCCCCAGGAAGCAGAAAAATACGTCTTACACATGGTGAGTTGGTCCAGAGAGACTAAAGCATGAAAAGCTGTAAGTCTTAAGATATTAGATTGTGCCTTATAATGTTTTTACAACAACTTAAAGGCGAGCTTTGTGGCTAATTAAGCAGTTTTGTGTTTCATTAGTCTTGATTTACATTCTTGGTAGAATTTAATGGGTTACTTTTGATCCCTACCAGAATTGCATCATTCTCCTGCTCCTATTTCTTGTAGATTGAAGATGGTGAGATCTACGCTAGCATTAACCAAAAGGATGGGATGGTCTGCTTCCACGACAACCCCGAAAAATACAACAACCCAGCAATGCTCCACAAAATTGATCAAGAGGTGAGGATGTCCAGCTCTGTTTTCCAGTGATGATTTGCTTTGCATAAAGACTTATCATGTTATATGTGAATCTTGAAAGTATTTTTGGTGCTAACTTCTTTGAATGTGAAGCTTTGACATTTTTCTCCTTTCAGATGTTGAAATGTATAGAGCTGGATGAGAAACTAAAGTCTATGGATCAAGAAATCACAGTAAACCCACAATTTGTGCAGAAGGTGAGACAAAGTTAAAAACAGGAGCAAATACATAAATGTAAATGACTTTTTCTGTTATTTTCACGCTTTTTTGAAACATGCATGCATGTATGTATTCTGTGAAATTGGGGCACGTATGTGTGAATGTCAGTTACGAGTTTATTATTCTGTTAATTCAAATGATTTTTATGTAGTAGCATTAAATAAACAAGTGCGTATTCACAGTAGCTGCAATCAGCATTTTACGACAAACTGTTGATAAGTTATGGAAGGGGGCGGGGCCAGCCATGGCCAATGAAAGTGTGTGCATGAGTGTGTGTATGTGTGTGTGTTTGTACAAAGTTTGACCATGGATAAGTTCAATCTCAATGCACCGTTGTGCTACGGTTTCTCGATTGATTTGGTGGGTGTGTCAGAGGTTGTTGTCCAGTCAGCTGCTACCTGTATATAAACCCCGGCATTGAAAATACAGGCAAAATAGATCAAATGGATAGTTGCAACGCTTGGGTCACACAACAGGGCATTCAGCGCAGCACCATTTCCAGT
Organism: Naso annulatus; assembly: GCA_029783625.1. Classification (NCBI taxonomy): domain Eukaryota; kingdom Metazoa; phylum Chordata; class Actinopteri; order Acanthuriformes; family Acanthuridae; genus Naso; species Naso annulatus. The sequence continues at coordinate 16,382,560 of JAPZDX010000014.1, read as the reverse complement.
TAAATGTGTTGCCACTTGTTGTTAAGTTTGAACATGGCCCATGTTACATGAATCCATGTAGAAATCATGTTCCTTTTTGTTACAGGCCACTAACACTGCCACGCCCCTTTTTTTGCCAGTTTGCACGAACAGTTAATCAGCGGTCCTTTGGCTCATGACCAACCTTTACGCTAAATCTTGTGCAAGGCTGTGAATCCGTTTAGAAGTTACACGCCATTTTGTCTCGCCACTCCCAATGTCATGCCCCCTTTTAGTCAATCGGCATAAACATAAGCACACACACACTCGCACACACTCGACCTCCATGCCAAATTTCAGCTTCCTAGATTGTAAACTGAAACAGTGGGGAATTTTGGTGGACCAACCAACCAAAAGACCGATGGCTAGAGCGACCTATAGAGCTGCTGGTCAAGGCTAAAAATATTAATAAACAAAAACAGGAGTAAGTGATGTGAAGAAGAATATTAACATGGCACAGTATAATAATAGTATAGGTAGCTACTGCTGGAATTAAACAGAAAACTTAACTATAGTGTGCAAAACATGCTCTTTTACTGGTGTTTGACAACAGTCAAAAGTACAAAATGTCTGAGTCTTTCATGATTTTCTTCCATGAAGCAGATTTATTTAGCGGATAATCTGGAATAAAGACAAGTATAAAAGCACCG
>JAPZDX010000014.1:16281252-16296152 GCA_029783625.1 Naso annulatus | reverse complement strand
TTACTCGTGTAAACTCGTGCTTTCACTCGGGTAAAGTCGGGGAAGGAGACGGTACAAACGGCCATTTCTGAACGTCTCTAAAGGAATAAAGCATTGCAATGACACCATATCGCCTTTCATTGTTGTTTTTGATGCGGAAAAAAAACGAACAAACAAACAAAACTTGTATGAATAAGTAAACCATTGAGGCAAGTCTGTCAACTTATTGATTAATCTGGTGCCAGAAACAGTGATAGGAATTGCAGCTCTTTAAAGGGAGCCAGGTCTTGTGGCTCCGTTTCTTTCAAAAAGCCGTTCAAAAAACAACTCCTTGTCATTTTTTTTTCTTTATCTTTGTTTTTTTGATTCTCTTTTTTTTAAGAGGCAGACATTACCAGGTACAACACAAAAGAAAGTATACAAGTTAACAAAAGTGCTTACTCTTTATATATTTTAAAATGTAGTTTGTCAACAAAATATAATAAGAAATAATTCCAACAAAGTAAAGGAGCTCGCTCGACCTCTCTCTCTCCAGACATGAAGGAGGGAAACAGGTGATTGAATGTGTGTCGTATGTCCTGAACCTTGACAACATAGCTGCTCTCATGACGGACAGATTCTCTCTGCCCACGGGATGAGAAGTGACTGGGCGGATCAGAACAGATATAAACTGGGCAGAGCATGATAGCGAAATAAAAAGAACGATTTCCAAGTGCGACTTGGATCCCTTCGTTCTCCTAAAGAGCCCTTCATTAGAATCGGATTGGTCACCAATGTCACAACACTAGCCAGAAATGTTATATTGTCTGTTTGGATCAAAGGCACAAAAATGTTTACTGCTGGAATGTTAAATAAAAGTAGAGAAAATTTGTTGAACGTAACAAATTTATTTGTGTGGAACCTGTTGACAAACTACAAATACGTCAAACTAATGAGTAAAAAGTAATTTGGATAAAAAATGTTTAATTAAATAAACTATTGTTATTTTACTGCTAAAAATAAGATATATATTATAATAACAAATGAAAAATACATTGCCTGTAAATATATTCTTCAAAGTCATAAAATATAATTTACTTATTTTGGCTTAGCTTAAATATTTATTGGTGATTGGAAGTAGTTTATTCCAGTTGGCTCTATACAGCTGTTGCTTCAGACATTGCTGTTGACTTTTTCAGATGTATTTTTGGTGCTTTGAGCACCGCAAGCCGAGTGCCACATGTTGTTTTTTCACACTGCACGCTCTTAGCCACGGGGCTATCCTTAGCCTGGGGCCAAGAGTTGACCCCAGGCTGACTTAGCCCATTTTCACACACAAATTGTTAGCCAAGGGCTAAGCTAAGCCCTTGACGATGACCTAGACGATTCACACTGCGCCCCCTGTAGGCCCTGGGTTAAAAGTCTCTTGAAGCACGTGATGACTGTTTACTTCCTAAATTGTCACGTGACGAATGTTGCATCATGGGCTGTGAGCTAACGTTAGCTAGTGGCAACAATGTTGGCAGTAGCAGGGCTTTACATGAGAGCGGTGTTAAAACATCAGAGGGAGAGAGGGCAGCAGAAAAGGTTGAAAAGAAGACATCTATTGTTTGACCTTTTCCAGCAGTGGCAAATGGAGGAGATGTTGCTGTTTCTGTGCTTGGTGGGTGTGGTAACATGCTAAGTACCATGATGACGCAAATTCTACTGCTTTTCTTAGCCCTGTTTCACACTGGCATCTACTAGGCCTGTGCTTAGCTGGTTTTCTGGGAAGCCTGCTATGGAGCAGGGCTAGCAAGCCCTGGGCTGATGTCAGGGTTAGCCCCCTTGAGGATGTGCCAGTATGAAAGCTTTCTTAGCCAGGGGCTAACAGCACGCTTAGCCCCAGGCTAAGAAAGCTTTCTTAGCCTGGGGCTAAGCACAGTGTGAAAAGCCCTGTAGTTTTGTTAAATTTGAGAGAAGGCGGACTTCTCTGTCACTACTGTATCCAAAATGTGGTAACCCACACCAAAGCAGTTTTGATGGATGAATAGCACTGAGTAAAAATGTGAATAATTTTCAGGTGATCTGTCCCTTTAATTTCCCTGATGAGAAACAAAAACAAATGCGCGGTCAGTGACACTTTTGACTGTTCTTCCTTGCATTACACTTGATTGCAAAGTTGTCAAGGCCCCATCTGGCCATCCATATGAAAAAAGTCTGGGGGTGCCACTGGTTTCTATAGCAACGGCTTGACAATTCTGAGCTATGGTTGTCTTATCACTGCCGTCTGCTTTATCTGTTCCCTCTCCAGGCAACGCAGATGGCATCCTTTCTTTTAAAACTTGGTCTATGTCTTTTGCATGTGCGTCACAGAGCCATTGTTTGGTTAGAGATGAGGTCCTGGTGTTGGTGCTCAGACAACAGTCTGCAGCACAAAGAACTTCCAAGACTTGAAAACTCTTCATACTTTGCTGAATAAAAAAGGTTTTAGCAACCTGAAGAAAGAAATTCCTGTGCAAACATCAAAAAATGCAACAGTTTGTTACCAAACAACACTGACACCACATTGACTTTGGTCCCTGAGAATTGTTTCTGTCAGGACCCTTAACTGCATCCTGCCTGGGTGACTCTGACTGTTTCTATTGAGTGCCAGGGGTTTTACAACATGATAATGAGCAGCACTGGCCTCCTCTGTCCACTCTGCTTCTATAGCTGTTGCTGAGAGACAAAGTAGAAGTCACCCAGGCGTTCAGAGAGAGCGGAGAAGAGGCCTTTAAAACAACGACACCACCACAACTCAAAGTGTCTCTGCAAGACCAGGGAGGAGGTGTCAGTGGAGGGAAGAGTGTGTGTGTGCACAAGACACTGTTGGGTTCAAGATAAGGAAGAAGGACTGAGAGGAGGGCAACATTCTTAATTTGCTCAAAAAACTGAAGGAACTGAACATTTAATGCACTGATGAACGTGCAGTGATTTCAACGATGCTCCTGTGGTGATCAGACAGAGTGTTTTTCCTGCAGGAGGATATGATGTGCTTAACAAGATGACAGGTACACTTGCATCACAAAAGCAGAGACTGTGGATTCTTTGGGTGGTTTTGATCTCTGCAGCTGGAGGTGAGAAGCTTCATTTTGTGTTTAACAAAGACTAAAAATAAAATGCAATGTTTTGATTTGGTATGATTTTTCTCGCCTCCTTCAGAGGTGAATGTTAACTGAAGTTAACTTCAGCAACCCTGGAGATGGAAACTTTGGATTACAAAGGTGCTTTTAGACGTGGAGTTTCCCAAATCGGTCATCTCTGTTGTGCCATATAAGGGAAACTGTTGCGCTTTTTAAAAATACATATACTTAGGCAGTTTTTACATTTTTGGGTTTCCCAGTTAACATTTTATTCTAGTTTAGTGCCGTAGTGGAAAGTGCATTTAGGTGTGTAGTTTACATGTGAAAGTACAATTTTAGGGTACTTTATTTGAGTGTATTCATTTTCTTCTTCATCAAACATCCACTCCACTACTATTCAGTATTGTACTTAACTAGACTAATTTATCAGCAATAATGGCAAGATTTTTTTAAAATTAGATTAAGATTTCAAAGGATATTATCAATTTAACATATATTGTTAATATTGTTATAGAATAATAAACTACCTAAAAAGAAAAGGGAGTTTAAACTCTGGCTCAGCTAACCACAACAGTAAAATGATGCTTTTACTTTTATACCTTTGGCTGATAATTCTTCTTTTCCTGTGCTTACGTAACGTTTAAATCGAACTGAGTATTTTTACATTGTGGTATTTCTACATTCACTAAAGTAAAATAAATAAATAAATAAAAATAAATGAATAAATAAATACTTTTTCTGTCACTGGTGGTAAGCTTTTTGCTACAAGCTTCGTTCTGTATCCTCTAAATTTTAATCTGGGTTTACCTCTAAAATACTGTATTGCGCAGGTCCCTTAACACAGATAGTAATCACATTGGTGGCTTTTGGATCTCCAGTGTTTCAGCATTCAGGCCAAATGTCTACTGCAGTTTCATTTGTACTGCTCTATTTAGCTCAAACTACCTGGTTTAAAGCAACAGGTGATTTTAAGTCACAATAACTATGTGGCAATAATAAAATATTCACAAAATTAAATATTACAGGTAAAATGTTAGAGTGTAATTAAAAAAGATTATGCCAAATGTTTAACATCTGTTCTGTAAAATCTCTGGGGACTTCCTGATAATCTAACTAGATCCCTCAAAACAAGCTTAACCTGCTTCTCTCCTCATGTAACCTATCATCTCAAATGGTTTAATTAATTGTACAGATTGACACGCTGAACATGACCTGGCTGTTGAAATGACCATATGAATGAAAATAGGATGTAAGCCAGTAAAATGTTTAATTTAATTCAGCTAACATGGTAACCTCTCAAGAAGACTGCAGTTAGTTTTGTTTACTTATGTCATAAGCCAGAAATGACTCCTCTTGCATGCAGCCATATTGTGTGTTTGTTGCCTTGCAGAGGACATACCTTGCCCAAAAGGTGGTCGGATCCACCTGGGCAGCTGGCAATGCTATTGGCTCTCTGAGGTGACAGCATCATGGCCTGAGGCACAGGACTCGTGCAGAGAGATTCAGGGAGGAGATCTGGCATCTGCCGACAGCCCGGAGCTGCAAAACTTCATCCACTACTCCTTTCCAGTGTGAGCGTTACAAACAAAAAGTGTCTCGTGTGTCTGTATGGGCCTTTATGTGACTCCCCTCTTTGTTTTCATGTTGGTTTAGAAAAAACACTGTGTGGATATGGCTCAAGGGATTAGGAAGAGACGGGTCTGACCAAGGTGGGGTTGTGGAGCCAGTGAGTCCTGCATGGTATGAGAGCAGTGAGAGTGAGGGGGTGTGTCCTCAAATGACTTTGGGGACAATCGGAGGATGGAGGAAGACTCAGTGTGCCGGACGATACCTCTTCCTCTGTGAAAAAGAAGTTACTGGTAAGACTCATTGGAGAATTCCAGAGGCACACATTAATTTAAAGACATTGTTGACAATAACCAATAAAGACTAAGGCATGCATAACAATAGTTGTGTTATATCCTGATGTGGCTTTGAATTATGTCTTGAAAGCACCATCGTGTGATTTTGGTTCATCCTTTTTCTTGCAGAGTCGATACCATCTGTGGACAGTTACCTGACGGGATTGGTTCTTATGACCGGCATTTATACACAGACACAGATACACCCCTCTGCCAGTGTCCCAGACATCGGGCAACTCACAGTGGAGGTCAGTTATTTGTTAGTTTAAAATGCTGCATCTCAACCTAAAAGGTCACACGATAAGTATTAAAATTAAATCGATTTGGCAAAAGAGCTTCACTCCTTGATTGAATTTCTCACAGTTCAGAATTCCTACTTAATCTCTAATTAGGGTTTTCAAGTTGACATTGTTGGGCCATCATCAGACATTAAAAAAACGGAACTGGTGTTCTAAAACAGTGTTTTCAAAGAGGGGTAATTGTATCACCCAGTATTTTTCTGTAGTTCCCAATGGGTACATGGAAAAAATATGGGGTAGCTAAGTTATAATAAATTATAATGCAATTTTTAGAAATTTCACAAATGAAGTCACCCCTAACACCTGAACACCAGCCTGCATTCATTTGAAAATGCATTAAATATTCAGCAGCAAAGGTAATGGATACATGGTTGCAACAGATAACTTAAAGTTGCAGTTAGTCAATTCTGCTAACGAGCTAGCAAGCTAACATTAGCTATAGCATGAGACTCATTGGGAAACTAATTTTTTCACACCAAACTCAATTTACAATTTTAATTGATTTTTTTTTTCCTTCTCAAAAACAAAGTACAAATGACAAAGAAATGACTCAAAACATGTATTGCTTTGTTTTAGCAATAAAAACCTAACAACTGGTGTTGAAGCGTAAGTTGCATACTTGTCTTTAAAAGTGCAGCATGTAGTTTCAGGGAAGGAAAAGTTGTTTACTTTTGTAATAAAGCCTGCGGTAATTTGACAAAACAAATCTACATGAAATTCTTCTCTCATTATGAATCAAAACAATGTAATTTAAGGCACCTGAAAGAAAACACAAGCCTAGTAAGACAAAATGGATTTTAATTTTAAAAAATCTCCCTAAACTACAAATTCCAATTAATCAATAAAATCGATTTATCGTCCAGCCCTGGCTAAAGGCATTGGATTATTATCTTAAAGAAATGGATAAATGATTGAACATGTTAGCAAAAATATTTATATAAATGGTGAAAAGCTTGAAGTAGAAGATATTAATTTAACAAGCTTGCTAAAAGCATTGGATAAATGTGATTAAAATGTTAGAGGAGGTGAAAGTAATGGATACAGAGCAGTGATACTGTTGTTAGCTAAAAGTCTTGGATAAATCATTGAAACAAATGCAAATTGACCAAACGGACCTAAATGGTTTAAAAAAAAGTAATGTAAATATATTAGGTATAAAATTAATTTTACTACAGTATATGTTTGCCTGCCTAAAGATGTAATTTTGGTACAAAAGTCTGTGATCACTATTTGATTCCCTTGATCCAAATTTAAAAATGCATGTTGTTGCCTTGTATCCTGGTGCTCCTTTGACACCTGCAGATGCAGCTGTTCCCAGGGATGTGGTTCAGTAATGCTGGTAAGTTGGCATCAGTGGAACTGGTGGTCCAGCCCAGCCCAGTATCTTCTCTGGCCCGTGTCCAGATCCTCCGACCCTACTGCAACCCCAACCACCACCTGGTCCCTCCAGGTACAGTTCAGCATTTAGGCCTACATGCAATGAAGGTTTTCCGAAAGCTCCTGTTTGTAGGTGATAATCCTCTCTTTGGTCATCAGGTTGCAGCTCTCTCCTTAATCCATTCAGCTGCTGCTCAGAAGTCCCGCTGTGCAACACCACAGGGGGCTGCAGCATGGGCCAGTACTGGTGCCATCTGACGGAGGCCTGTGTGCGCAACACCAGTCCCTGCAGCCCCTATGACTCTGCAGCAGGGGGCCGCAGCTTTGCTTTACCTCCCAGATACACTGCAATACCACCCTACTACCACCTGGTGGCAGACATGCCTCTAAGAATAAGTCCTAGCTCTGAACTAAAAACTATAAGTGTGAGTTGGCCTCTGTTTTGTGTTAGTGACTTGTCCTGCAGGCATTATGAATTTATGATGTTTCAATACAAATTATTTTCAAGATTTTCCTGTTTTTATCCGTAACAGGTGCTTCTCCCAGATCGTGTGATGGTGGTGTACCCTGATGATATTGTGGCTATACAACACACTCGAGACTCTGGAACTTTCCTACATTGCTTGAACAATGAAGCCTCTCTAAACTCCCCTTGGCGTCAGAGTTACATGTCCCTCCGGGGTGCTGAGTGGGGAGGCTGGTGGGAGGGAGGCCTCACTTCTATGCCCCAAGATAGCCAATGGGTGGATGGCGTGGTGTGTGATCTGAGGATGCTGTACGTGGACAATCTTTACAGAGCTACAGAGCACGATGATAGCTTTGACTTCGCCCACAAAGAGACAACCACAGCTCCGGAGATTTGGGCCCTGACCACTGGTCCTTCACCAAGTCTGAGATCTAAATTTGGGCTTACCGTCATCCACCCAGTGCCAGATGAAATGAACCGGATTCATGTCCAAATCAACATCCCAACACTCATAGTTGTCAAGATCCTATCTGGACAGACAGCTAAAAGCTCATGGTCGGCCCCAGTTCTTCAGACGGGGGTCCCCTTCCTTCCAACTTGTCCTAAGAAGGTGGCTCGGTCCTTGCCTGGCTGTAAGAGACAATCCCATGATGACTGGTTCTCCTCTGTGACTCTGGTGTTGCCCTCTGTGGGGGCTCAAACTCTGAACATCAGTGTGATGGATGGAGTAATCTCTGAGAGTGTGAGTTTGGGGGTTTGTGGCTGTGAGGTAGTGACAGGGCTTAGTGTCGAGCCACATGGATGCCTGAGGACACTCATAGAAACTCCACAGGTGAGGATGAATAAAATGGTACTTATTTCAACAGATATTTTAATTGTAACTTTTGTTTATATTGTTCATATAAGCATTTATGCATTAGATGCTTAGTCTATCCTTTCACAGGGCCTTTTTATATTGCCATTTCATTCCGTGATATTTTTGCCTCTGTAACATCTCGCCTTCAATATAAACGTCCCCATCGTGGGATAGGAGGACAAAATGATCCCACTTCTGTACTGCCTTGGGAGGTAGTAACAGAGGCGTTACAGAGGCGAGATGGGATTAATAAAAAAACAACCACAGTGCCATCCTGGAACAGTGTGTGACATGTGGTTCTGAAATGCCAAGATCAATATAAAAATCACACACGGTCACCCCAATTTTACGCCGTAGCATAACCAATATAAAAATCCAAAGGTGTGATGACTTTGGACACCTTTATCACGAAATCCCAATATAAAAAGGCCTACAGTCTGTCAAAGGAATGCAATCATGTAAAACTGAATTGAACTGAAACTGAACTGTATGCCCTTACATTAATATCATGTTAATGTTTTTATATTGCAGTCATTTATAGCCAAAGTGGAGACTGGTTCCTCAGTAAAATTCACATGGGTGATTGACAATCTGGAGACATTTGCCCATGAGGGAGAATCTTACAGTGTCGTGTTCAAGAAGCCTGCTCAGTATAAGCTCACAGTAAGATACCTGCGATACTGCTGTGACTGTGTTTGCTCAGTTACTTATTCCTTAGCACCATTTTTAGATATGTAAATTAAGCTTCATTATTACATTTTTGAATATTTCTTCAGGATCCCCATAAACAGTAAAAATGGGAAAATGGAGACTATCTTTCTTCCAGGTTACAGCTTCCAACCCTGTGAGCTCTCAGAGCAAGGAAATCCTCCTGACCGCTGATGAAATTACCCCACTGGCTGAGCCAGAGTTCCTGTTAGTCAGGACGGTCATAGCTTTGGGTGCTACACACCTGTACACCCTCAGAATCAAAGTGGATGTCTCCCTTCCTGTCACCTTCAGGCAAGGCATTACACTTCTCATAAATAGCCCTCAAAAATCAATGGGATGGCATTCTGTGTACCTTAAGGTTATGACTAGACTACAGCATGAAATATGCTTGTAAAGCTGTTTTTTGTCTGGTCATTCCTAACCTCATGTGGTTTATGTCATGTAGATGGGATTTTGGAGATGGAAGTAGCAAGGTGATCCATACACAGTCTGCTCCTTGTAAGACCATGGAAGGGCTAATGGAGAGAGGAGAGAAGCAAGTGTATGTGCAGGACTCAGTGAACTACACCTATTCTATCCCAGGTAAACACACACAGACACACACACACACACACACACACACACAAACAAACTACTAAAGCCACATTAATAAATATCTTTCTGTTCAGAAAAGATAAAATAACTATTTTAATTTGACAGACATTGTTTGTCTGAACAAACCCGCAGAAAATTATCATGTCCTGTCAGTTTACACAAAGCTTTTTGTAAAGTCTTTCAGCTGATTGTCTTGGTTTTACGGTCTGTAACTTTCAGCTGAAGCTGATAACTTTAGGGTAAACATAAATAACTTTTTTGCGTTCTATTTAGATATAAGATAATGATTAATACTCATAGACAGGTGTTAGTAAGTGACGTGGCCTGAAAGTATTGCGAGATCTCTGTGTTTTCCCATGCCTCTTATTTTTGCTCAGTCAATGTCCCTCTGACCTCTCTGTCTTGATTGGTGCACTACGCTGCACTTCTTAGCGACATGTGACATCAGTGCAAACTGATTGGCTATGAAAACTAGTGACGTGCCTTACATTCTAAAACTTGCCCCTGCCGACAATAGTGTCTGCAAGCGACACCGTCTGCAGCTTTGAGTCGTAGCTGAGACAGACCAATTTACTCTGCTCCAACTTTCCCTGCAATTAGTTCATCTCTTTCTGAAACTTGCGTGTAAACTGGACTTTAAAGAGAAAGTGACAAAAAATAAAATAAAATGTAAAAATGGAGCAAAAACAGTGAGGTCGTTGCTTCCCAGGGAATCTCATACTACAGTTAGCTTGATTTCCAAATGCTACCAACTACAGTTTTAAGCTATGTGTGATTTTACCTAATTTTCATTAGCCTATTGTTATTTGTCACATTTTTGATTTGTCAATTGACAAGACTGGCAATGTAAGAAACTGTTCTTTTACTTTCTATGTAGTCTATTAATTTTAAATCTATGTTCCCATTTTTGTTTTATGCAGACGACTACACTCTTGACGTCCAAGCCTCCAATCAATATGACAACAGTCATTCGTCAATAAAGATAAGTGTGCGCACTCAGTTAAATCACCTCTTCATTTCCTCTTCTGTTCCCGTGCCCCTCGTCAAACAGACCCTCATTCTGGAAGCTTCTGCAGAGCCCTCATCCTACGCTGTTGTCTACTCATGGGACTTTGGTGATGGCTCCGTAGCTGTTCACGGTATCCAGCGGAAAGTCAGTCATAGTTTTGCAGCTGCAGGGGTTTATAACATCACAGTGTGTGCGAACAACACTCTTACAGTCCTCAGCAACTGGCTCATGGTAGACGTGATGGAGACAATCTCTGGATTAACAGTCAGCTACAGCGGACCCAGAGAACTAAGCTCTGCTACGGATTTCAAAGCTACTGTGGCCACTGGTACAAGTCTTATGTGGAATTATGACTTTGGTGATGGATCACTGCAAGAAGGCCTGACAGATGGCTCAATTTCTCACATCTATAAGTCACCAGGGAACTATACAGTTAATGTAACTGTCTCAAACTCTGTCAGCCAAGCTCATCGGACCATCAGTGTAGAAGTCTATAGGTTGGCTGTTAGTGGAGTTCTACCATCAGAGTGCATCATGAGTGGAAGAGACATACAGTTTACAGCTCTGGTTAATGGGAACATACCCATTTTAACTTTCCATTGGCTGTTCGGGGATGGATCACGTCCGACTGTGGTGAGAGGACAGTCAACAGCTATTCACAACTTTCAAAGTCAAGGGATTTTTCATGTTAGTCTGACTGTGTTTAGTTCTGTTACATCTGTATCATTTAATACAAGTATCTGTGTCGAAGCAGCAATAACCAGCATCACAGTGCAGCTATCACAGGAAGTAGTGGCAGTTGGAGAAGAGGTATGCTTCAGGGTGGTAGTTTCCCCTGAACAGATGACAGGTTACCGACTGAAGTGGTCTAGTGGCCAAACAAGTGTTATTGCCAGGACAGAAAAGACTCAGAAATGTTTTATCTACAAAGATGAAGGTGTTGAGGAGGTATCAGTTATGGCAAGTAACATGGTTGACAGCCAAACAGCCAAAGCTAGTGTCACCGTTCAAACCCCTGTCAGGAATCTCTCTGTGCTTCATGATAGTCAAAGTGACACACTGACAGTCAATACATTAGCATCATTTTGGGTTGCCAGTTGTGCTGGCAGCAATGTGTCAGTGCTGTGGGACTTTGGGGACGGTTCTCCGGTGCAACAGAACCAAAATGTGTCACATGTCTTCACCACAACGGGTCAGTTCACAGTCACAGCCACGGCGTTTAACGCTGTTAGCCGTGATTCTGTGACCCTTAAAGTTAATGTTTTACTTCCTGTTTCAGACCTTTCACTTCACACCAGCCAGCCTTATGCTGTAGTAGGGGAAGAAGCAGTAATCTCAGCTATTAGCAGTGATATCAGTAGCACCAACTTCTATTGGACGGTTGATGGTTTGACCTCCACCAACCAGGGGACCTATCAGTTTAGATTTGTTTTCCAGAAACCAGGAGTTTATAAAGTGAAGGTTATAGCACAGAACCTGGTGAGTAGAAAGGAGGCAGCTATTTTAATTGAGGTCTTTGAAAGAATTGAAGGTCTTCAGATTGAATGTCAGAACCTGACAAACATGAAATACGTACCAGCCCAAGAGGAACTGCTGTTTATTGCTTCAATTGCTAAAGGCTCCAATGTGAGTTATCACTGGCTTGCTACACAAGGTGACATAAATGGACAAACTACTGGTAATGGAGAGATTTTCCATATGTCAGCTGAAACTCCAGGCAGGATTTCAGTTCATCTGAGAGTGTCCAACAAGTTGGGTGAGGCCACCAGCGTTGTGTCTTTAGTGGCAGTACAGCGTGTAAGAGGTGCACACATTACAGCACAATCAAACATTGTGGCATTAGGGAAAGTAGTAAATATCTCCATATCAGTGGTTGCTGGGTCTGACCTAAAGTACCTTTGGTATGTGAAATCTGATATTTCACCCCTGCAGACGCAAGCGCCCTTTCTTCTCCACACCTTTACAAGTTCGGGTCATTGTCTAGTCAAAGTTTCAGTTCAGAATGTCCTCAGCCACTGCAATGTCTCCACAGATTTTAATGTTCAGGAGGAGGTCCAAGAGTTGGGCTTTGAAATTGATGGAAAGCCACATCCATTTTACATCACTACATATCTTGCTGTTTCTCTTCATGGGTTTGTCAGAAAGGGTAGTGATCTGCACTGGAACTGGAAAATTAGAGGTGCCAAGACCATAGTTTTTAATGCTACCAAACAGACCTTTATCTACACTTTCCCATGTGCAGGCATCTATCAGGTATCTTCAAATGTCTCAAATGGGGTAAATTGGCAGATGGTTTCACACAGTGTCATAGTCCAGGATGCAATCAAAGATCTGATGCTGAACATTTCCAAGTCTTCTGTCTGCACTAAGGAACAAGTTACTTTTATTCCAACAATTGCCAGTGGAAGCAATGCAAGCTTTAATATAACATTTCAAAACAATGACTGGATTCAAAGTCAAGGAATTCTCAAAGAGGGGTACACCACATCAAGCCTTCCAGCAGGGAGATATGTCGTTACAGTGGAAGCTTGGAACCAAGTCAGTAGTGCGGAGGAGTCCTCGAGCTTTTTGGTCACTGAGAATATTCAAGGTTTACGACTTGTGAACTGCTGCTCTGCTGCTCTAGAGGCTCTGAAAGGAATCAAGTTCACGGCAGAAGTTCAAAGTGGACTCGCAATCACCTACACCTGGGTATTTCACTTAGTGGGGTTGGAGCCCACATGGCTCATGGGACAAGAAGTGATTTTTACTCCACCAGAGAGCGGTTCATTGTCTGTTAATGTGCTAGCCACCAATGGAATCTGTTCTAAGAATATAAATGATACTGCAATAGTTCAGTGGCCTGTTAAGAGTGTCAAGCTTTTCTGTCATTCGGAAAGATTATTTGTCGGACATGCTGTCACGTTTTCGGCAAAAGTAAATGGAGGGAGCAACCTCACATGCCTCTGGGATTTCGGAGACTCCACTCAAGTATCGCTGACAGACTTAAGGACTGTTAATCATATCTATTATAATCCTGGAAAATACCATGTTACAGTCAAAGTTCTCAATAGTGTCAGCCATGTGTCCACACAGCTATACATGGAGGTGGAGGAGCTCCAGTGCTCCAGCCCTCGAGCCTCTCTTGTCCAAAGCCAGTCTACTATCTTCATATCTCGACCAAGTTTTTTTGAAGCAACCGTCAACATTAACTGCTCTGCTTACAAAACTACGTATCTCTGGGAGATACTCAAAGAATCCAGTTGCACTAGTGCCAACTTAAAATTCTCTGGGAACAAAGTAATTCTGAGAAGTCTGGTGGATGCAACTTCACCTACTCTCTTACTCCCAAAGTATTCTCTCCGTATTGGACAGTATTGCCTGGTATTCACCGTTTCACTTCAAGGAACCCCTCTTGTTGTAAAACAAAAAACTACCATTACAGTGGTCCACTCCGTGCTGGTAGCTGTCATCAAGGGAGGCTCACACAGACTGTGGCCCAGCCACAGTGACCTCATCCTGGATGGATCTGAGTCTCAAGACCCTGATTTGGAAACAGGAATGGAAGATTCACTGCAATATGACTGGACCATGGTGACACTGGTAATGGCCTCCTGATGTTAAAGTTTTAAAGTTTTAGATTTAGGGGGATCTATTGGCAGAATGTGACAGAAATGCTATTTAACACTCATTATTATCTTTTCAGTATAACATAATCACCTGAAAAAAGGAACTGTGTTTTCATTACCTTATCGTAAACCTTCAATATGTATAGGGAGGGGATTCCTTTGCAACATTGCCAGATTCGACAATGTTGCAATGCCATGTTTCTAGAATAACCTAAAACAGACAAACCAAGAGCTGGCTTTAGAAAGAGCATTTGCATTATTTTGCAACCAACATAGACTTTCCTAAAACCTTGACAGGGCAGGGTAAGCAATCTGATTTGGTTGAAATCAACAATTTCACCACTAGGTGCCACTAAATCCTACACACTGAACCTTTAAGGACTGCTATGATAATGAGTTGGGCAAGAAAGTATGAAATGAGATATTAAAGAGATAGTTCAGTATTTTTGAAGTGGGGCTGTATGAAGTAGTTTTGTATAGTCAATTAATGGTCTATTACTTTTTACAGATGGCAGTCAGCACTGTCACAGATTTTGCTTCAGGTTGCCACTAACAAGCCATTTGTTCTGGCAATACATTTTTTTCAGCTGTCGTCCCTCCATGTATTACCATGCCCTCTTGCGCAGTAAACGTAGTAAACATAGTAAACGTGATAAGCAGCTGTCTGACGGCAAACTTAAGCAGTGAAAAAATCCTTAATTTGCATTTGCGTTTTTCTGGTGACCCCATCTGCAATAGTACAGTGCTGACTTCCAGTGCAGCGATTTCTCCCCTCTCTCCTAAAAGTGATCGCCATCTGCAGAAGAAATTAGACTGACTATGCATACAACCCCACTTCAAAAATACTGAACTATCCCTTTAATATAAAATTTAAAAGCAGTAGCATTAATTATTTGATATGTGGCCATCTTTCATGTATGAGAGCCTTTCACCTGAGTGTTTGTATTTTTTGCAGAACTACACAGAGTCTCCTTTTGTAAAACAACCTGCTGGAAGCAACAGGAGTAGAATGACTGT
>JAPZDX010000014.1:16179758-16190347 GCA_029783625.1 Naso annulatus | reverse complement strand
TGGTATAAGCGGGATAATGCCCTTCGAGGTGTCCATTATCAGAAATGAATGGACTTCGCGGAAGCAACCACGCCTCCGCGTCGTCCATTCATATCTGATAATGGACACCTCGTCGGGCATTATCCCTTACTTAAATTGATGTCTACCAAATACATTTGCTCTTAATAAAAAAAGACCTGGGTAGACATGACAAAGTCTTACATTGTCCAATCACTATTATAGTAAATATAAAAGGTCAAAATCATTAGGGATCATCAAGAGACTGGGAATAATTACAGTCTGGCTATCAGGCCAGGAGTTGGAGAGTTATCTTGCCTTGGACTTAACTGTTTAATAGATAGGTGGCATGGTGGGCCAGTGGTTAGCACTGTCGCCTCATAGCAAGAAATCCTGAGTTCAATCCCGGCTGTGGAGTTTGCGTGTTCTCCTCATGTTTGCATGGGATTCCTTCAGATGCCACGGTTTCCCCCACCATCAAAACATGTATATAAGTCAATCTCCAGTTGGTACCCTTGACCGAGGTGATGGTTAGAGTCGGTCCCCACGCGCTGTGCTGTGGCTGCCCACTGCTGCTCAGGGATGGATTAAATGTAGACCAAACTTCACTGTAGGATTCATATTTGACTAATGAAGTACCTTTACTTTTACAAAGAAAATCTGTGAAGCTGACTGTACCATTTGTGCTGTATGTTTATATTAAATGTGAATTACACTTTAACCTTGTTTAATTTATAGTTTACAGTTTATGTTCACCCCACATAGCATGCATTATAGCTGTAACTAGCCTGGACTGATCTCAGAGTTTATCTGAATCTCTGGGTCTGATACATATGATGAGTATGATAAAAATTATTAGAATTCATCCACCAGGGACCATCAGTGTCTGTACAAACATTAGTTGTCTGGCCATTCCATCCAAGAATTTTTGAGTAATCTGAGTAAAAACCAAAACTTTTAACCTCATGCTGTTAGTACTAAGATAAACTTTTCAGGAATTTCCAAAGTCATATAAGATTTATCCATTGGGGACCATGAATGTTAGTTGAATATCGTGTGATTTGGGTTGTACCTTATTTGTGTAACACATCAAAACAGCTGCACGTCTACTCACTAGTGGGCCTGGCCCTTTAGCTGACTCGATACTGTGGCTGCCTGTGCCACGAGAGACTCCCAGTTCAATTCCCCATCCACGTTTCCCTTGAGGTTTCGATCCTTGGCTCTTAGGGATGGGCTCTGACATTACATTTGTATGGTACTCCAGACAAAAGTGTCTGCCAAATGACAAGTTTTAAATAAAATGCTTTTATAAAATTCCGTCAAGATTCTTCAGTTTTCACCAAAAAGAAGTACGGACGGATTGACAAAACAACACTGGGGGAAAAATAAATAGTGCAAAGGAAGGAGAAGTACGATCTAAAAATCTGTTTGACATTACCTATAGGCTGTCTCTAATAAAGAGCAATCATCTGTTAGCATGTAAACTGTTATGTTCCTTTTTCCTATCCGGTGTGAAAATTTCTCTGTAGATCAAAAGTCTCCATAATGCTGCATGCTCTGTATGGATTGGAGCCTTCTGTCAACTGAGGAGAGAGACAGTTCACAGATTTATTAAGCACCTCTTATCAGGCTTTCTCTGTCAGTGAGGTCTGTCATCGCCGACAGCTGAAGGTGAGCAGTAATGTATGAGCTGCCCGTCTGTGCAAACAGTGCTGTTGGTCAGAATGCCTGCAGAGTTGCCATGAGAGAAAGTTTCCCCTGAGAGCTGAGATCGCTCACTTTGATAAATTGGGGTCTCAGCTCCAACTGGCCAGCACTAACAATCATAATTCATCAACCACTCATAAAAGCATGCCTTGGAAAATGTTCATTGGCACTCAGTGTTAAATTGTCTCTCCTTTATTCCATTTTATAAATAATAGATGCATAATTGCACTGCATATTATTAATGAATGTTGTGTTTGTACTTTTAGGTGTGCTTCACACAGAACCTAGCCATTAACGATATTCAGGAATTTATGACATAGGGCGGGCCCCATTTTCGACCTATCCAGTCCTATTCCCATTGATAGAGACCATTTTCAGCTCATTTAATGTGGTACAGAGTTTTGTCAGCTTGCTGTTTCACCGCAAATGCTAATGCTAACACAAGTCAAGTAGCGAGTAGCATGTAGCTCCCAGTAGCAAGCCAACAGTAGCCACTACTAAACTCCATTAAACAGTCCACAGTGCACCCAAAGCAAGTCAAATATGACGACAGTCTATTGAGCCAAATTTAAGTGTTCGTAGAATAATTTTAGAAGTCAAACTATGGCTGAATTTCTTTAATTTGTGGCCCTGATTAGGCTTAATGGTGACAGGAAATAAACAGTTCAGCAGCTTCCTGTTGCTGTTAACGCTAACCAGAGTGACAAATTAAAGAATTTCATCCTTGGTTTGACTAATGAAATTATTCTATGAACACTTGAATTCGCTTCAACAGACTGTCATCATGTTTGACTTACTTTGGGTGCACTGTGGAGTATTTAATCGGAGTTTGGGAGAGAGTGCTACTGGGTCCATTGACTTGCGCTAACATTAGCATTTGCAGTGAAACAATGAACTGACCAAACTCTGTACCCTATCAAATGAGCTTAAAATGGTCTCTATCAATAGGAATAGGACTTTGCAGGTAAAAAATGAGGCCCTGTGTCAAAAATTCCAGAATATCCTTTTGTCTTTTTCACTTTTGTATTCAAAAGAGTGGCCAGTTCATGCCCAATAAACACAAGGCATGCTAGATCAATATGTTTTAATAAATACTTTGTTAAGAGAGTACACAGTTAAGTAATCAGCTCAAACAAGCTCGATTGACAGAGGCTGTAAAAGTGTGTCTTTATCGTTTTTTCTCTCTTTGTCTCCTCCTGTGTGCACATACAGGTTTTTTTGGTTTTTGTTTTGTTTTTCAGGCCATGTGTACACGTGTGGTGCTAAGTCTTCATATTATAACAATGAGCTATGTGCAGCCAGCCCAGGTGATTAATATCTGCTACATGCAAGTGCTAGCTGCGACAGATGCTATGAAAAACAAATTACTCATCCTCATTGATTTGCTCCTGGACTCAGATCGATGATCAAACACTGTAATAAAAATAAAGTATGCCACTGCGGTGTGGTGAGTAAAGTGCTGAGACTGTATGTGTGTGTGTGTGTGTGCATGTGCGTGTGTGTGTTTGTGCATGCGCACATGCACCAGGCTTTAAAAAATGAAAAAAAAAAAAAAAAAGATAGAGGCACAACAGGGGACAACATTGTAATTCAGAGACACCAACTTAAAAACTACAGAGTACAACTCTGTGCTCTGCCTCAGGCTGTATTACTCCCTGAACCAGCTGCAGGTATTCTGTGTGTGTGTGTGTGTGTGTGTGTGTGTGTGTGTGTGTGTGTGTGATGCATAAAAAGCCTGGGGAAACATCTTCCCCTAGTGGCCAGCAGCACACATGCCAGAGCACTCCTCCAGGGCCTGGGGTCCCCATCTGAGCACCTAGATGAAAACAAACAAACAAACAAAGAAACAAACAAAAAACCAGCCTCATTATTATTAATACCTGTTAAATTGTATTGGTCTGTGATTACTAAAGAATGACAAATTTCTGTTTTCCTTTAACTTTTCTTGAATTTCTACAGGCTATCACACAAAGTTAATATTTATTGTTCATTATTTTCTAATTTAATTGTCTGGCAGCTTTTCTCAAAATTTCCACATAATAAAGCTTTGAACCAATCACACCGCACTGCTGCTGGATACCATCGCTCCCTCGCTTCTCATTGGCTGACAGCTGACAATAAGATTCCAGCTGTTTCCCCCCCCTCCTCCCCGCTGCACATCCCAGACTGGCATTCAGCTCAGCCCGTGAGGAGGGAGGTCCAACTCAGGCCGCGCCGCGATTGGTGCAGAGCGCGCGCTCGTTGGGCGGGGAGTGAGAAGTTAGGATCCCCATCCAGCTGTGTGAGCTTTGCTGATGGACGGAACCAACCGAATACAGACTGGAGGAGACAAGAGTGTGAGCAGGAGCGCCCGGTCGTTCAAGAGTGCAACAATGGAGAGGGGTGGTGTTTGTGATATTTAGAAAATATCAAAGGTCGCCTCTTTGACGCGTGTTTGTCTTCAGCGACAGGATGTGCAGCAGCATCTCCATGGATCTTTAAAAACACTGATGCGGGATATGCGCTGAAAACCGCCTGTGGATGCAACGAAAAAAAAGTACAGGATTCTTAATTTGAAGAGGAGACACATCGGAGAAAAACGCGGGGAAACTAATAGATTACCAATTGTCGTTTTTCCTCCCTGTTTGGGGTTTGTCTCTCAGCTCTGGAGGAGGAGGGAACTATTAAGAAGTTTGTGCGCGGCATTAATATTTTACCTGAGGCTGAGCGCTGCAAAAGTAGACGCATCGCACGGGTTGTTTTTGATTTCTAGCGGGGGTGTTTATGAAGTGTCGGTGAGGCCCCTGGAGAAGCTTGGACACCGGAGACCGGGGCCTGGGCGCATCGTGTCTGTGGAGAGGGACCCGCGCAGTCGCGCACCACCTGGAAACTATACGCTCCGCCAGACGCACCAAACCCACAAGACCCTCTCCTCTCTCCTCTCCCCCTTTGCTCCTCTCTCCTTTATCTCTCGCCTCTCCTGCGCTTTACCCGGGTTTTTTTTTCTTCAGGCTGGTGTGGACTTTACAGGCACGACAAAAACTGATCATGCGATGACTGAGCGCGCTTTGGGCACATCTACCGAGTCCATTACAGGTAATGTACATCGAACTGAAAGATGCTCCTGCACTCATTTTAAGAACGAACTGCTGCAAATTACTTCAGAATAAATGTATTGTTGATAGTTAGGCTGTTTGATGAAGCTGGAGTTTGAAATTGAGGCTATTGTTGCTGATGAGGGAGAGATTTTGGCATTGTTTCTGGTGAAAAGGACTGCGAGCCCCTCGTGAATTTTTGGAGGCTCATCTATTTGCCAGCTTGTGGCAGCAAATATATATCAAGTCTATCTGAATCTATTGCAAAAAAATAAAAAATGAATAAATAAACAAAAATCCTTTAATACTTTCTTTATGCAAAAAATATATAGAATTCGATGAGATGTGCGCATATTTTCCTAAAAAAATCCCCTTCATCAGCACTGCTCCCCCACTGTTGCCTGTTGTATTTAGATTAAATTGTGATAAATGTGCAGCATAATGTTTTCCACTGTGTGCAAAGTTGATAGATTTGATCAGATTTCATGTGAAGATAAAAATCAGTGGATTTAAATGTACATATTTTCTTTAATTTTTAATGCGTGCTGCTGCAGACACTTGTACATTTTCGTGCTTGTCAGATATATTTACTGTATCTAATCGCATATTTATGATGGCTTATTGCTTGCAGGAGGTGAATGATGGCCGAGGATGGGGGAAATCTCTCCGGGATCCCCGACGCACGGGGCTCGGAGGGTCGCTCCTCTCTGCCGAGGACTTTCATCCGGCTCAACGACCTGTCCGGAGCCGGGATAGGAGGCGGGGAGCGCGGCGAGGTGGTGGTGGAGCCGGCGTCCCCGGCACCTGACGGGATCTCCACAGCCGGGGAGGACGCGTCGGCGAGCGGCGAGGAGAGCCTGCCTTACCCCGACCTGGCCCCCGTAGTCTTCTTCTACCTGAAACAAACCACCCGGCCTCGGAGCTGGTGTCTCAAGATGGTCTGCAACCCATATCCTTTTACTTTTGAGATACAAGTCTGCGCATGCGCACACGCGCGCGCCTCCACCTGTGGCAGGTAAGAAACACCTGCTTGGCTGTGCAGCTTTTCCAGTTGACCTCATGTGATATTGAATTACCACAAGAAGTGGAATCTATGCACATGGCCCCCTTTCACATATGTGTGTGTGTGAGTGTGTGTGTGTGTGTATTGATCTACCTTCCTCCTATAACGCAGTGACAAGCTTCTTGACTTAATATGAACAAAGCGACCTAATCTCAGATATGTTGACACAAACGAGCGTTAATCCCATCTGAGCTGCACCCACAGTCACCTGACAGGACATGTGTGTGAATGTGTGTGTGTGTGTTTTGCCCCTCCAGCCAACACTGGAGGGGCCAAACACATGCTGTACTATTCTCACTTCATGCTCTGATTCCTCTGAGCCGGTGTTAGCCTCCGATCGATTATTCATAACGAATGCGAGTGATGAAAATCTATTGACCTGACGTGTTTGTGCCCACAGAGAGGAGCTGCGTGTTATAATTACTTTATTGATAGGCCTACACACCTGGAGTGGCTGTTTATTGAGCGGTCGCCTTTTCTTTGGGGGAAACAGTGGCAGAGGGTGGAGTCTGTCCAAGTCACAGAGCCTTATTGAATCATTCCTGCCACTGAAGTCTATTATTGATTCATAAGTGTACAGATCTGCTCTGATACACCTCTCCGGAGAGGAGAAGAGCAGGAGAGCAAGAGAGGGAGAGAAAGGAGGCACTGGAGACTCGGTCTCTAAATGTCTGTCTTTCTCTCTTAGTGTGTCGGCAACATACTTGTGTGTGTGTGAGGTTTTGGTCGCTGGATGTGAGAGAGCTACGGAGAGGAATGTTTCCTTGGCTGATGCTGCTCTGCTCTGGAGGTTTTAGCCTTTGTTTTCTTCCCTCATAGGTGCTGTGTTTGTGTGTGCGTGTGTGTGCTAATGTCATTCAGATTACCTCGGCTCCTTCCTCCCCTGTCTGCCTGCGTCCCACGCCTCCTCCTCCCTCCATCCATCCGTCCCTTCTGCCTTGTCTGTTGCTTCACTTCGTACTTCAACCTTTCCTCATTTGTTGCTGTTTTAATTGAGATGCTAAGTAATCCTGTCCTCCTCATTGTCTGTGATGCAATCTTCTGTTGTGCTCCTTTCATCTTTCTTTGCCTTCTTTGTTGATTTCCCAGCTGATCACAGCTGATTTCCATGTCTGTAAATGTCAAATCTTTAAAGGTCTTACAAACAGACTTTTTTAGCAGCGGGGGCACGAGTCCCCTGTGGCTCCTCGGGGAGCAAAGGCGATCCTTGATACTATTATCAAAGTCAGAGGTTCTCAAACATTTTTATTTTATGGACTCCCCAGTGGGACCTTCATATCAGGGTAGCATATTCCTACTTAATAAGAACTTGATAAGAACCATGTGCTTATAGGCTGTATCTGTTAGTGAAATTAGGTTTCTGATAGGAAATTAAATTGTAATTGATCATTTACATTTCTTCACTTCCTGTGAGTTCTCAGATTTATGGAGCAGAATCCATTTGGGATGGTTTTGGACTCAGTGTAACAAAGTGATAAAGTCAATGTTATCTTATTCTTGGATCAGCTGTACTGACACCCTCACAGTAATATGCTTAATGCCAGCTCTGCACTTTAATTAGTGTAAATTAGAAGTTGGTGGGGTTGAATAAGAAATCACAAACCGATCAGAGGTGAGGAATATCTACAAAAGAAGGAATTCCATCAATATTACTTATAGCTACCTGACCATTTGTACATTAGTATCAGTGGGATTTTTTACGTAAACAGTTCCATAATAGCAAAGATTTACAGTATTGCTCAGATAATTGTCACATTGGCATGATAATTTAACTGCTGGTGCTATGGATGATCAGTAGTTCTAAAAATCTCTAAATGTATGAAAATTAGGGTCTGACTGATAGGAGATTATTGGAACTAATGCCGATACTGACAGATTTTGAATTTTGTTATATCGTGATATGGCGTGAGTGTTGTCATTTCCTAGTTGAAAAGTCTTCATAGGAGTAAAATGATGTAATTTTCTGAACTTAACAGACTGTTCTTGTTGTTCTTTTGTTTACCTCTACCCACTTACCCACGTCAGTGAAGATTATTTATCAAAAAATGTCATTGGGTTAATATTTTGTGAAATCACCACAGTCATCCCATTGTCGAGGTATGTGGTAGGGCCTGACTGATATGGGATTTTTGGGACTGATGCAGATACTGATATTAGGGAGTAAGAAAATTCTGGTATCTGACATATTGGCCGATATTCTGTAACTAATATTTTGAATGTGGTTATCAAATATGTGAGACAAAGATATGTAATAAAGGCAGCATGTCTAACAAACTTTATTCCAAATATCAGTGCGCCGAACACTGAACGCTTAACTTATTCTCACTTAAATAATGGACCGCCCTCTGCTGGACAAACTATGCGATTACACCATTTTAAATTTCTACTCTAAGCATTTTTTCCAGCCTCAAAAACTGTTTTAATATTGACACTTATCGGAGGACATACATGCCAATACCAATATATCTGCAATAGGCCAATATCGGCCGATAATATTGGCATACCAATATATTGGTCGGGCCCTAAAATTTTGCTGGTGAATTTAATATATGCCCTAGTATGTGGTCTAAATTATTGTGGTATTTACTCATTTTATCACCTTAGCTGCCATCACCCCTTAGAATGTACAACAAGTCATCAGTCACAGCCTATATGATCAATAATTACCGATACTGACCGGTATGAAACTTCACTTTCGTGACAGGTTTTTCAGTTGTATAGCCCAGGAGCAAGAAAATTTTGATATCCAATATATCGACCGATATTAGATATATATGATAGCGGCTAAATGTGGTTAACAAATTATTGTTATGGAGATGGAATATCTGTGCACTGAAAGGTAATCACTTTACGTATTAGTTATTATATAACAAACAGCCCTATACTGGACAAACTATGTAATTATATAATTTCAAATCACTAGTTGGCAAACCAATATATTGGTCTGGCCCGAGTGAAAACTTGTACTTTTCATAAATTCAGGGTTTTTTTTTTTGAACAAACGATGAGAGAACACGCACATCCAAACCAAAGAATGCAGATGAAGAGCAAGTGTGCTTGAAATGTCACTTTGGTGTATTAAATAATTTCGGAATATTGAAGCCCTGCAGTGTGTGAGCAGTCTTGTTCTTTTTTTTTTTTTCTGGTTGTGTCATAAATTAAGTTTTTCCCATCACAATTTCAGTTATTGATTCATTGCTAATTATATTCTCAATGAAATGTTTAATCTTGAAAGTGTCAGAAAAAGTTGAAATATGCCTGTCACTACCTCCTAAGCCTAGGGTGACCACTTGCACTGATCAGTAGGCTGAAACATGAAGAGACCAAGTTTATTATCACATTATAAAATAAAAAGCAGAAAGTTCTCTGCTGTAGTAAGAACCTGTTGCATTACCAAAATCTGACCCCGGATTTGCGGTGAATGATAACATATCTGCAGTGATTTTGTAAGGCCGATAACTCACTCCTTCTTATAAACTCCAGTGACATTGTAAGCATTGTGTCTGGTTTGCTCAACACCCCACGCCACAACCTGTAACTTTTTTTTTTGTGTCTGCTAGGCTGCACAGTGTGTCCTAGCCTGTATAATAAATGCTGTTGTAAAGTCGCAGCCCGTTGCGTGGAGGCACTGTGAAATGTGTGGGTGCGCCGCTGTCTGCCGTTTGTCCTGAAAGCGGATAATCCTCTGGAGTCTTTGTATGTTTATTTGGTTTTCGGCACCCGGCCACTTGAAGTCCTACCTGACATCCCTTTTTGTCTGCTGGCAGTTAAAAGTTGGTCTGTGGTTTTTGGATCTGTACGAAAAAGTTTTGCAGAACCCACTTTGAAATGTAATGAGGACTTGAATGCACTGAGATGACTGCTGGGTAATTGGTGGTGATGCTGAATGTTCCTCTGCATGCGTGTGTACTGTACATGCGTCCCTAAGGCTGTGAGGATTGTATTTAGCTGTCCCTGTCTTCTCGTTTGCCCTTTAATATCTATCCATACCGATTTAGGAAAAGGTCACTGCTTCTGTAATGCACTGTAACGGTGCTG
The DNA here is from genome assembly GCA_029783625.1 of Naso annulatus. Lineage (NCBI taxonomy): Eukaryota > Metazoa > Chordata > Actinopteri > Acanthuriformes > Acanthuridae > Naso > Naso annulatus. The sequence continues at coordinate 16,180,468 of JAPZDX010000014.1, read as the reverse complement.
AGATCGATCTGTCTCTGTGCCCCCCTGCGTGCGTGTGTGTGTGTGTGCTGTAATGCATGAATGTGTGTTTAAACCGATGCTTTGTATCTAGAGAGCAGATGTATCTTTTGCGATATTTTTAACTCTTCCTCTCGTGATTTGTGGCTCTTCTATGCTTCTGTTTTTCTCTCTCTCCCTGCTTTCTGGTTAAAGTATTAATCCTGCAGTTGTCTCTCTTTCTCCTGCTATAAATACATCCACAGCACACAACCAGCAGCCAGCTCTGCCTCGGCTCTGATGCACAGAGACTGCTTCGTCTGTCTAATGCTGTAGACCAACAACACAGGAAAACCCGACTGATCTCAGGGCCAGATTCTATTCCAAACAGGCATATCCTCAGTAAGCCGTTGGCCTTAGGCGGCCTGCGGCCATTTTCAGCAGTCTGAAGTAATTAGGACCCCTGGATACTCACTGAGGTATTTAGGGTCTAATTGAAGACCCCTGGGGTGTACGCTCTGAGTGATGTTTTGCCCGGCCTGTGTGAAATTCCCTCTGCTGGTTTTGCTAATGATTCCTGCAGAATCTGTGCATGATAGAGTGTGAGAGCTGTTGTATGCATGTGTGTGTGTGTGTGTGTGTGTGTGTGTGTGTGTGTGTTTGTGTGTGAGAGAGAGAGAGTGAGTGATGTTGTGTAAGCAGCACACACATACATAAACACACACACAAACACA
>JAPZDX010000014.1:16097647-16108333 GCA_029783625.1 Naso annulatus | reverse complement strand
GTTTATCTGTGTAGTCATCGCTCATCTCAGTCACTACATTCAAACACACACACAGATTGCTAAATTTGTTTCCTGTTTTGTATAAAATGCAGAAAGGTAGGGTGTTCAGAGTTTATTGATGGATGCATTGAGGATCTATAAGTAATTTAAAGGAATAGCTTTAGATTCAGCTGAAAAGACTGACCCCACTTTTTTGTATGGTAAACTTTAACTTGATCCATCAGCTTGTTAGCATAGTTTAGCTTATAGACTAAAAACAGCTAACCTGGCCATGACCAAAGCTAGCAAAACCAGTCTACCCGCACATAAAGAGCTTACCAGTTTATATGTTCTGTCTCGTTTGTTTAATCCATTGACAAACTTTAAAAACTACAATTAACTGTTTCACTGAGCTTATTTATGGGACAATTTAGTGGCTGGACCAGTAACTTCCTGCACACTCTGCCTGTAGCCTGTAGTCGGTCCTGGCATTAATTAGTGACCTGGTAGGTGTTTAGTATGTTTAAAGTCTTTGGGTTTTGTAATCATTCATCTTTTTTTATACTTGCCTCAAGCTAACAGGTCTTTAGAGTTAGTTGAAACAAATGGGTATTCTTCAAGATTTATTTCCCTGCACTTGCCAAGCTTGGTGGAGATGCTCTCCGGCAGACTGGTGTAGGCATGTGATTTTTCCAATAAAGACTTGTGTTCAGAATAACCATTATCAGTTAAAGCAACATTATGGAGCTTTTTCGCCTTAAAATAACAGTTTTAAAACCATCTGAATATTTGATTGAGTTATAACAGGGTGACAGGGTGAAAACTGGACATGTTGCTGTTCAGTAGTAAGTAGCTGCTTGCTAAGTTGCTGAATGTTTGATACATGGGGAAAAAGTACCTGTAATTTTGCTGGGGGGGCGCCAGATCACACAGAAATGAATTCCTACATTATGTTGCTTTAAACAAATCCGTGCATATAAGCAAAATATGACCAATTTTATGTAAAATTTGGTAAGATTCATAATGAGACACAGCTTTTACACAAATACTGGCTATTCTCATTTTCATTTCCACACCCTGAACTAGCCTCTTGCAGAGGGGCAGCTGCCAAAATGGCCTAATGACACTTCCTCTCATAATGTTTGAAAGGATGTTTGGTCCTCATGAGGACAAAACCACATCAACTCACACACAGACACAATCACATGTATAATAGCTTGATGCTACAGTTAACTGGCTCTCTTGTAGGGCATTAACAGCCATTAGCCAACCGCTGGTATTTACCCAGCACCCATTAGATCTGATTGTTAGCCTATGTGGCTAATTAGCATTCCCCAGCTGGCTGTTTTACTCTGTTATTAGGCTCTCTATCCACCAGCCGCTTCACTACCAAATGTATCTGCAATGTGTATCAAACCCTGCTGACATCCATCTTCAGCTCTTAGGCTGTTTGCAGCATTTCTAAAAGGGCTTCACGCGAACATTCGTACATGTAAATAATTTTCGTTTTCAGGGTTGTTAGCATCAATCTTGATCTCTTACCATTACCCCACATCTGTCACGAAAGCAGAGATTCTCTTTGCAATCAACATGATCGTTAAATGCATCAAGGAAGAGAGAGAGAGAGAGAAAAAAAAACATTAAGCACAGGTGTTGTACACGTCCCAAGCTGGCCCCGGTGGTGGTCGGAGCTGTTGTTGTCCACATTAACAGGTGTCAATACCACATGTCTCCTCTCCTCAAATAAACACTGTTGAAACAGATCAAACCAAGATCAAACCAATGCAAATCAAACAGGTGGTAGACAGTTAGGATAATAATACCCTTGTGGAAAATAGATTGCTATCCTGGATGAGATGGGGAAACATCTGAAACAAAGTGTTTACTGTCTCTTTTTCAAAGGACGTAATCGTTATTTGAGATGGTGATGTGCTTGTTTTGGCTTGAATTTTGCTATTTGTATGAGAGACACATTTGAGCGCAGGTTTTAATTGAAACGCAGCAAAATAACATCTGGAGACTACCAGGTGGTAAGAAGCCACCAGAGGGAACTGTGTTTGCTCTCCTGCAAGACTCATTACAGCACCATATTAAAAGTGAAGAATGTTTTATTGATTTTCTGCTGGTAAACTGACTGAATAAACTCAGCGGATGAAAACAAATCATTCAATCAGACCGCACTGTGTGCTTCCATTGCGTCTGCGTAGATGTGCTATTTGATTGTTCTGGAAAACAGAGACTTGTGGCTCCCCGGTGTTTGTCAGAGCTGTAAAGAAGTGCAGATCTGTTGTAGATCCGACTCTCTGTCTCACTCCCCTCTTGCTGCTCTCTTTGTTTCTGTGTGAATGGCTTATTGTTTGTGCAATATTTACCTGGGAGAGCACCGGCCACTTCACATGGAGCAAGCCCGGGCCCCCAGAGAGCTGACTGCTCCTCATGCCTCCTGAACCATTTATTCCCTCGGTCCCCATTTTACTGATGAGACTCACTGACACTGTCTGCTGCTCTTTAACTCCTCCTTTCCTCCCTCGGCTCCTTATTTCTCTGTAAGTTCTGGCTTCCCTGTTTACCCAGTAAATCATTGTTTTAAAACACAACGTTCTTAGTTACACTACTCAGCTAAGCTGAATCTGTTTACCTTAAAGCTACAATGGGTCGTATTTTAGTCTTGGTTAGTTTTAGACACCCGTGGTTACCGTGGTAACAGTCTGTAGTTTAATACTTCAGTTTGTACTATTACTTTCTCCAGAGAATAATAGGAACTGAGACCTCTCGTTGAACGTGATCACAGATTAGCCTACTTGTCTTTAAAAGTGTGCTATGTATTTTAAGGAGAGGGGATGTTGTTTATATTTTCACTGAAGCCTACAGTAATTTGACAAATCATTTACACGTAAGCCTTATTCTTCTATCATTATAAACCAAGAGAAATACTTTTTTTTTTCAGGCTCCTGGAACCAACAAAAGCCTAGAATGAGAGGATCCATTTTTATTTATAAAAAATCCTCCTAAAGCACAAATTCGAATGAAATGATAAAATCAATTCATCGTCCAGCCCTATTTTAAATCGTTTTAGTTTGTCATACAAAAATATGAGAATCGATCATAATACATAACTTTACTATAAGAGAGATGTAACAAACAAGCGGCAACCCCCAGGACGACAAAAAAATTATGGCTATTTCCAAAAGTGATTCATCCTCATAGATAGCAATATTTAAAATTCCTGTGCTTACAGCGGTAAATATGTTTACATCAGGTTTAAAAAAAGTTGTGATCTTTTAGTTTTTTTACCCATTCATGTCAATAAGATAATTAGACAATTTTCTCATTTAGATTATATTAAGACTAAAAGTTATACATCATTAACGGCATGGTTGCTTTGAGTGACAGCTAGCTGCTAGCTGTACGCGAGGATTCACTTCCGGTAACTTGTGTCATTGAACTTGATCTCTTTGTTGTGTTTGTGGTGTTGCTTTTTTAAGATTTTTCATGCAAATGTCAGTAAAATAATACTGCCTGATGTGCCATATAATAAGAGATAAATCACCATTCATATAGCATTTCATGCAGAGGAGCAAATGGTGCCAGCAGAATTATATGTTACCAGAATCATCAAATAGTTGTTTTATTTCCATATTTATGTAACCATATTGTCCACAAAACAGCAGAAAACTTTGGCCACAAACGTCCTCTTAAACAGGGTGTAATGTTTCAAAGAACTAATGTTTGGAGGCACTTTGAGCCCAAACGGCTCCCACACCAACCATTTAACATCGTGCATAATATCTTCCTTCCAGGCAGCAGCTGATTTCATCGTTAGTCCAGTATGAATGTTAAATCGCAAAGACTTAAACCTTGCTTCAGATTGGTAATTTAACACAGTAAAGAGGATGTCATTTTGAATTTGAAGATTTATTGTCTTCGGGGGAGATTATGCAGTAGAAAGTGGAAACAGGTGGTTCTTATTGGTGAATTCAGCACATGAATACTTGGAAATTTACACCGTGAAAGTTTTGAGTTGGTTTTGGCATGCATACCTGAAAATGCATTTTCATGATGAGAGCAAAATATAACGTTGGCATTGTCATTACACAAATATAAATTTCACCAAGTGAATTAAACGATATTTTTGGTTCAGTTTCACTTCCATACGCTTCAGCCTCATTCTGTCCGTCTCTCAGCAGAGCTCTTGTGTTTTGAGGCTCCCCTCGTGTTTGTTTCCTATTGTTTGGATTTTCCTCTGTGTCTGATTCTTTCCTCAGCTCTCTCCATCATCTTTATTTCCATCCGCTTCTTTTCCCTGGGCGCTTCCAGGAGTTCCCTCATTACTGGGGCTTGCCGACGGCTACTTGCCGCTGCACTCCTCTGTGAGGGCTGTTCGTGCACACACAAGATATGTTCGTGCATGTGCGTGATTTTTTTTTTTTCCTCTCTCTCAGTTAGAAGAGAAAGCATAGGAAATCCTGCATTATTTCTAGCCTTCTGCTTTTTCTCATGTATTGGGATTGGTCTTAACTTGAAAAGAAGACTCAACCTCTCTCAGGCTAAGACAAATACAACCACTTAAAATAACAGCATGCCACCCATCTAGGGGTGACTGAACTGTATTTTAATCACTTCCTAGTCTTGGAGATAAGCTCAGTCAAATTAAGAATGAAACCAGCCAATCGGTGCCCTCGTCACTGCTTTGAAGACGAGCCCCAAACTCCCAATTTCGACACACACGATATTCCTGCTGCATCGCTGCTTGTGTGTGTGTTTGTGTAATCACAGCCATATGTGTACGCATTCCTGTACTGTACATAACATCAACACACTCACAGCTCATGATGCCCAAACACAGCGATGCCGACTCTGTCGCCATAGAAACCGGATTGCAGCCAATAAGAAGGAGCTGCCTTCTCTGGAGTGTAAACATTTTCGTTGTTGTCATGGAGAAATGGACACTGTTTGCATGCCGTGTATTTGTTTCAGATTTTTATACCTCCTTTAGCTTTATGTGTGTGTGTGTGTGTGTGTGACCTTTGATGTATTGGGTGTGTGAGAGCAAGCAAGGGAAAGTCTGGGGCCTGCTTGGTATCGTATTAACACCAGGAGCAATGTCTGGCACTCAGTGTGGTGCACTCTCAGGTGGAGGAATGCTGGGGCACACTCCACATGTTCTGAACTGTGGAGGCTGTGGCGGGGAGTGCGTCGGATGGTGGCTTTGTATCGGTGCGTAGGTCTGGAAGGGTTATTCAGGGCTGTTGTTCAATAACTGTTTGTTCTTGTTTGGATTTTGCCTGCATGCTTGAACTTAGTGACAAAGACGTCACCGCCAGGCAAAGACAGTCAAAAGGAGCTTAGGTTAGGAGATTTAAATTTGCTGTTGGTGCATTCGCTTCTTAGAGATCATCTCCCCTTCCTTTTACTCTCCCTCCTGTTTTTTTTCTGTCTGTTTCTGATGTTAGAGGCAGCCAAACAACACAGACCTGGGATTTTTGTTAGGCTACAGAGAAAGTTTTGAGTCATCCAACACTTAATATCCACAAGGCATTCTTTAAGATTGGCAGAGCTTTTAGAGTCACTGGGGTTTATGGGCTCGTTCTCTCCCTCACACACATCCTGTGCCTACCTCGCTTTCTCTTTCTGAGAAGCTATTGGAGCCTATAGCCCCAGCTTATTTGCTTTGTATAATGGGCTGCTCAGTGCCAGAGGATTGGCTTGGCAGGGAGGAGAAACCGGAGGAGAGGAGAAAGTGGAGTCAAGGGAGGGAGACAAAGCCGAGTTCTGCTCAGGGACGACTGCTGTTCAGGGCTTAAAGTTCCCCAGGTCTCTATTGTAATGAGTGTGTGTGTGCTTGCGTGTGTGTGTGTTTGTGAGCATGCATGAAGTAGTGGTCACTAGCGGAAGCCAAGCGGAGATTGATTAATACTTAGCTTGCACTGAGAACCAGACAAATGCAGAACACACCAGACGTTACACCACCCTCACTGCCCTACTTATAGTACACTGCTAGACTGAAAAAGTGAGTGTGTGTACTTATATTGCCCTTACTGTGGGGACAGCATTCTTTAGACATTTACATTATGGGGACTTGTGTCCCATTATGGGAGAAGAAGCTGATCCCCACTGAGTGCCAGCCACTAGGGCTGAAAAATAAAGCCAACATAGAAGTGATGAAAAGTTCCAGGAGCGGCCACTTGAGGTTGATTCCAAAAGTGAGTTGGTCTTCTTTAGGTCCCATATTAATATGTCCCCATTTTACAGCAGAAATAATGAATTTACAACCTAGCAAAAAAAACCCAAACAAACAGTTTTGGCCTCTATAGCTATGTAATTGTTCATGACAATTGAAGGAGCAGGGGAGCATTTTTGTAGAAATCACTCTTTTAAATTTTATTAAGGTTTACAGTTCTGCTTAATATTGCGCATGGCTGTTTTTGAGTGACAGCATCTGCTAGTAGTCTGCTGAATGTCAGACAGTAATTGGTAGAATGCGTACTCTCTTAAGCTCCACCCCCTCATCCAAATATGGTCACCTCTGGCTCAAAAAATCTAAGCTGGAGACATCCCTGTTGCCAAACTTGTGGCTTCAAAACAGTAGTCTACAAAGCAATGTGTGAGGTCATGTTGGCTCTGTTCACCATGAAATAGAATGTCTATGGTACCCACATGGTAAAACTTTACATTTAAGGGTTAAGACTTGGTTTTTAGGTTAGGTGAGGTTAAGATATGGTTAAATTATATTTAAAGTTTGGGTTAGCTTAACTAAAGGGTCACAGTTAGGAGTTAGGCATGTAGTAGATACGGTTAAGGTTGTGTGAAGTCCTCAGGTAATGAAGTCCTCTAAACCAGGTTGGGAAAGTTACTTTGGAAATGTAATAGTTACAGATTACTAGTTACCCCATTTAAATATAATAAGGAATGTAACTATTCAATTACTTTATTAAAGTAGTGTAACTTATTACTTTTGATGATTTCTTAAAATTTCTAACGAATGTTTCAACTGTTAACCATTTTTAAATGTTTAAACCAGGCAGTGTTAACCTTACAGCAGTACTGATCAGCAGTAGCATGGTGCAGCAGGCTGGTAAGGCCTTCCCTACTTTATTCAATATGACTGCTTGCAGTTAGGCCTACTGTATCGGCTACATACCTGCAGATGCTTCCTCAGGTTTGACATTTAAACTTGCGACATTGATGGCATTTTTTCAGTTGGTAAATGGAAATGGTTAAAGAAGGCATTGTGCACATCAAAAACATACAAAGCAATAAAATTAATAATTACAAGTTAAAGTTAATGAAGAAAACGTTTGCTCAAATGTATCTGAGTTCTGGTGCAGTGTGTGTCTCACAGTTATAATATGGCAGAAATAATGTGGACTGATATTGCAGATGTTGTAGTGAATTTAATCAAGAGAGTAACACAGAGACGATTATGTACTGTAATGTATTGCCTTCACACATTGTAGAGATTGTTTTAACATATGCTTTGCAGTAAAGTTCCTCTTTTTGTGCAGCATGTTAAACTCGATTGAACCATATGTGGATAATTGATTAATCTATCAACAGAAAATTTGTTTGAGTCAATTTTTATTGTTGACTATTTGTTTAAAAACAATTTATCAATAAGGCAATTAAAGGAATGTGAAAGTTAATTTTACTTAATTCACTTTTTCCAGCTTCTTTAAAGTGAACATCTCCTGGTTTCTGTAATTTTCATGTATGACAATAAATTATTTTGGATGACGTGAATACACACCTTAACAAAATCTATAAAAAATGTGAGAATATCACATGTTGTACCTTCAATATACGTGACAAAGGTCCTGTATTTAAATTATGTAGTAATGCCTAACCAGAATTTCTCTGCTTGGATGCTTTTTATCCAGTCATGTATGTATACTGATGTAGTAAACATGTGTATGTGTGCACGCTGTGAATGTGTATTTATGTGCACACTGTGAATGTGTGTGTGTGTGTGTGGGTGTGTGTGCGTGCAAGCTGTGGTAATGTTCCTACAAACCCAGGACTCACTGAACACTTGACTTACCATTTGAAATTTTAGTAGCAGTAATAAAAACAAAACTCTCCACTTTATCTCTCCAGCATCTGCAGTCTGAGAGACGTCTCCTCATGCTAGGCTGACCAATCGGTCTTTTCCCTTACAAGCACATCACCGCCAGCACAGCCAGAGAAAACTCTAGTGTTTGTGATGTAGAACTGAACGATCAAATACTCTTTAATTCTTCCTCATCCAGAACAGGACTGAAAAGACAGCGAGAGCAGGCTCTTCTCTGCCCTTTTAAAAATGAGAAAAGCTACAGAGAGACAGTTTAGACCTACAGCGCCGTGTAACCTGTTATACAGGTATAAAAATGACTTTAAGCTTTTCACAGAAACTCTCAATTTAGGATCAGAGTCACATTCTTTGTTGAGTGCAACAGAAAGAGTTGAGAGCTACAATAAAAACTATTCACCAGCTTAAACTGATGCACAGTCCAACATCAAGATAAAAGATAAAAAATGTGTGTACAGCATAAAAAACAGCACATATTTTGGATAATTACACAGCAGCTTGTTAAATGCCTTTCCCAGGGCTTTTGACCACAACTCATGGTCTTCTTCAGTGAACAGGGTTTGCTCAGGTCTCATTTTCAGACTAAGGAGTCAAACTTTTCTCACATGATAGCACTTAAAGGACCAAACAAAGTGTTCCTACACGTCATTGTCCTTTGTCATCATTGGCCACATATGTTACATAAGCCCCACCCATGTTTCCCAAAATAGTTTTATCTGTAAGATATGGTGTTTGTTTACATTTTGTCCATATTCGATCAGTGTTACAGAAAGTACCTGAAAATGTGCAACATTACTTATGAAGAATGTCTGAGTCAAAGTCTGTCTTCATGCTAATATTTGAGCTACCTTTTTTTTTTTAAAAAAAAAAAACAGGTGTTCTCTTTAGAAGAGTAAATTAACTATACCTAGCAACTTTCACGTGCAATGGTGCCTCTAAACCCTGTGTCAACATTTATGGCAATAAATGGAGTTTAAAAATGCAGTCTGGCATCTATGTAAGTATTTGGTCGAATTAAAACATTTTGTAGAAGACTGGGGGAGATCTCTGCTAATGGTGAGAAGTCAAAAATAGACTAGTATGTTGCTTTAATGATGCTAAATTTTGCTTAAATTGCTGAATAAGACCCTGAGAAGTGCTCGAAAGCCTTAAAATTACAGAAAGTGGACCCGAGAGTAGAAACATACAATATAAGATTTGGGTTTTATTGAAATAATTTTCTAATAATCTTTTCCAACACTATGAGGGTCCACATAACCTTTCACAAGCTCTTTACTTTCTGTGCAGATGTGCATGCCATCATTGTATGGATGTAGATGTTTTCCTGTTAGCGCTGATTGCTAATTAGCTCTCTACCCAACACATGAATATCCTGCATGTATGACAGCTTTAATGTTTTCCTTATTTGTATGGTGTTTGTGCGTGCGTGCAGACCAGTAGCGTGCCTCCACTAACTTCCCTGACATTAGCCAGTGTTGAGTTCCGGGGGCCAGATCAGCTGCATTGATAAAGCTTACCTCATGTTAATCATGCTGATTCTGGCGTGGTGCTGCATTTTTCTCAAACTGTAATTCCCCTCTATTAGCATATTTTCAGTTCTGCCATTCTTTTCACTTGCATGCTTCCCTTTTTTGTGAGCTTTTCTTCATTCTCTCATTCATCTAGCTAGCTGACCTCCTGCTAACCTGTCAGTGCAGCATAAGGTGTGTCCTTATATCTCCTCTCTAGAAACGATTTATGAAATATTTGTTTGCCGTGGCATTTAAATGGATTTCCCCAGGCGCTGGTATGTGTGTGTGTGTGTGTGTGTGTGTGCACGCATTTGGAGGTGTGCATTCAATTCTCATTCAACTGAATGGAGGTCGGTTTCTCTAAATAGCGTTCCTTATGAATAATATGGCAGTGGTGGCAGATTCAAAACTGGGAGAGAGAGACTCGAAGAGACAAAGAGAGCGAGGGAGCATTTCAGTCGATGCTTAATTAATGAGAGGTTTCAGGGAATTGAAATACTGCCTGACCTCTACCCTCGCTTGAGTACGTCTCTGCCTGACACACTCTTTGGCGGACCAGTTGTGTCTATGAATTTCTCAGACAGTGTACGTTTCAACAGGCAGTTTCAGCCATGATTCTTATTCCTCAATATATTCTCTGCTTTTGAGTTTTTTCTGTTTTTTAAAAAAGTGAACAATCTGCCGGGGATTGAAGCCTCCCGTGGCCTTCAGATCAGTTATTTCTCCCTAATGTCTGTTCATCTTCCTGCTTTCTGCCATTTTACTTTGCTCTTGTCCCACCCCTAAATCTTTGTTGAAAAAGTTATCTGTTTTTAACCCCCCCATGTGTGTTCTCACTCACCAAGAACTGAACTCGACATGTAAGACATGAGTGTGTCTCAAATAATGTGCATACATAGGTGTGCTTTCTGCAGGTGGCCATCTCTTCTTCAAAATCACATATTTTCTGTTCCCTCGGTTTGTCAAAGCTCTCACACACACTCATAAAACACACACATACTACACAACCAAGGAACCTGTACAGACACACACACACACACACACACACACACACACACACACACACACACATATTTACAATTAGGATTGAACATTAAAGAAACACTGTAACTTAAACCACGACCCGAGACT
>JAPZDX010000014.1:16085532-16097547 GCA_029783625.1 Naso annulatus | reverse complement strand
TCTATGCAGCTCTGCCTGCGTGTATTTGAATTTCATCGGTATTGTTCTCAGTGTTAATTTTAGCAGAGCTACGTTGTTTACTTGTAAAAACTCGCCAAATGGCAGCAGCTCGTTTTAAAAGAGCGAAGCAACATTAATCTGTGAGCATCCAGCTGTTCTGCTCCGTTACTCTCGTGTAAAATCACATCGAACAGCTGCTGAGATGATGCCACAGTCCTGGTCTGTTGCAGTGATGTGGGGGAGTGTGTTGTGTTCGTGCCTGTGTGCAGGGGTCAGACAGACAGACAGACAGACAGGCAGGGAGGCATGCAGACAGCAGGGGGGGGACACGGCTCTATTTATGGGTCTGTGTTTGTCTCAAACCACAACAGCAGCAGTGAAGCCACACATGTGGGACATCATGGTAGTGCGAGCTATGCACTTAAAGCAGCTGATGAAAAAAAAAAAGGTCTTCTGAAATTTGTTTATGGGATTAAATAAGCAAATATTGTTCCTACATCAGACCATCACATACTGTGCAGGATAAAAACATGATCACTTATTCGACTACATCTACTGTTGTGACTGAGAGATTTCTCAGTTTTCATGTAATTAAAACAGCACTGCAGTGTTAACACATTATAGAGGAGAGAATAAAACATCTTTGCCCATGAATTAACCTGCGAGGACGAGCCAGCAAACACACAGAACAGCTCAAAGTTTTTCTGACAGATTCAGTTTGGGATGAAGATGTCAGTTAGCTGCCTTTACAGGTTAAAGTCACTTCCCCTTTTCCTGGAAGAAATGCAGACCATATTATGTAACATGGCTGTCGTCAGTGTAATTTGAGTCTGCTGTGTCCGCTCAGCTGTTTCTGATCTAAACTGACCCCACGTCACAGTGACGCAATGACTCAGGCTGCTCGGGTTTCTGAGCAGGCGCAGTGGACAGCAGCTCATGATGCAGAGCAGGCACTTCCGCGGGACAACCTCTAGGGGGAGCCATTTGCACCGTTAAATTGCATAAGACAAGCAGAGAAGAGGGGGTTCAGCTTGTGGTGGGATTACCTCAGAGCTCATTTTCACATTTTAAAATATGGATTCATGTGATGTCGACATCTGACACCAAACTTTCACACAAACGTGTCGATATTTTGTTCTTGCTGTTGTGAATTGACAGAGTTCGATAGAGACAGAGATGTTTGGAAAGTTTCTCTCTCATCTGCTGGGGAGCGCTGGCGAGGACTTCGAGGCAGCAGACGACTCTTTTGAGGAGCTGATGGAGTTTGAGGAGGGAGGCTGGGTCGTTGTTACTCTCCCAGGTGAGAGCTGACAGAGGGCACATTAATGAATCATTGACATCAAGATGATTTAAAATGCTCCTGCTTCATTGAGGAGGTTCTTGTACATGGATAAAAAAAGAACAGTTTGAACAACTGGAGTGTTTGTTCCACAGAGAACGGGCCCCTCTCAGCTCCGGAGGCGGATCCCCTGGAGAACCTGCTGATTGAGCACCCGAGCATGTCAGTCTACCAGATGAGACGAAGGACGAGTGAAGCAGAGGAATAGGAGGAGCTAGGCTCTGATGAGGAGGAAGAGGACACCTCGAGGTTACTTTCCAGCACACACACACACACACACACACACACACACTCAGGGATCCCTTTTTTTTTTGCACCAGGGTAGGGGATCCAGGTACTTAAAGGAGAAGTTTGTTTTTTTGCACATTGAGCCTCATAAGAAGGATATTTACGATCGTATTCGATGTTCTGCAGCATCACTGTGATGAGCGGAGGCGTCCTGAGAGCTGCAGCTCGTTGCTGATGTCACTGCTGGCTGAAAACATCAGAGGAGCATGTGCACTGAGACAATCCGTCAAAAAATACAATAAATACTCGTTTTAAAAGACGTGAAATGTTTGGTGGTGTCCACTCATGTACACACGAAGCTAAGCATGGATCTATAACCCAAAGCAGTTCCTTCAGCTGTTTCCGTGTTTAGCTACGTGTATATGAGGACACAACTAAACATTCAGCGAGTTTCACATCTTTTAAAACGAGCGTTTGTTGTAGTACTGCACTGTTCATCATAATAATGCTGTAAGAGTATCGTACATGATCATAAATATCCTTGTTGTCAGGCTTAATGTGCAAAAAAATGAACTTATTCTTGAATTTCCAGCAGGAAGTTGGTCGTTCTCTCCGCTTTGTTCTCAGCTTCTCAAAAAACGAGGACCATTCATGACCTTGCAAAAGTTTCCTCACATTTAAGGGTCTGAATCTTAAATTTATTTTTACAAGGAGCCTTTTACAAAGAGCTGCTGTACAGTGACTTATCTCTCGTATTGTTTTTCACCAAATATTTTATCCACACACACTGTGACACTTTTCCTGTGTCTGTCCAGGCCAGCGGCAGTGAGGCGGCACATATCCTGGCGTCTGGCCGCTTGGGGAAATCCTCTACCCTGCAACATCCAGCTTCTGGCCGTCCAGAGGGCCAGGACCCAGACTGAGCGAAAGAAGCTGAGCCGCGGCGCCCTCCACAGGCAGAACCTGGCGAAGACACGATTCTCCCCGGCAGAGAAACGCTACGGCCACTTCAAGCAGCCCTGCCAGCGTCTCTACAACTACTGAACAGGAGGGATGGACCTGCTCATGAACGAGGGTGTGTCTAAAGTTGCCTCCACCTTAGTGCGCAGCACAGTGCCTCAGGTTTAACAGCTTTGTTTCACCTCATTGTTAATTCTGCATATCCACCAAGACGAAGCGTATGAGATTCACCACATCCTGTGCAGTAAAACCATCCAGACTTTGCCAAATGAACCACGGCTACACACGTTTTTTTAATGTTAATAAAGGCAGCCTGCGCTGTAACCGTCACATCTGAAACCACTGAAGCAGCAGACCTCGATCTCCTGACGTGAACGACACCGTCGCTCCCTCAGGCTGGAGAGCATCGAGAACATACCCAGTTACTTTCAGATTAAAGCCTTCGTACACTGTTAAAGAGAACAGAGCAGTTGTTACACCTGTTTATATCGATGAGTCATGAGTAGGGGCGGAGCTTGGAGTTGTGTGAAAGGTGTTGTTACTGTCACTGATCCAAACATGGAAAAGTCAAAACTGTGGAAATTTGCTCTAATTTATGATGCAGTTGTATGAAGGCATGTGACTGTCAGTCATCACCCGGAGAATATCTCTACTCGTGCTTTCTGTTTGTTTGTTTGTTTGTTTGTTTGTTTGACTGTAGGTGGGTGGAGCCAGTTGACATAGTATGGCTAAACAATTGTTTATCTTGCCTCTTTTTATTTTGATTGGCTGTTGTCTTTGTATCAGGGCAGGGACGGAAGGAACTACCTGATAATATACTATCAATATTCTTTACACTAGCTAATAATCAATATGTCCATCAGCAAAAACATAGTGTAGCTTGTTTTTCAGTTATTCTAATGCTGCTGTTATTATGGACTGTTTAAATACAAATAATAAATACTAGACCAATAATAGCCTCTTTTATGCTTGTCACACCTCTTCTGACTTGAATCAAATAGAAAAAACAAACAAACAAACAAAAACAGCCACACTAGGACAGGAAACCCAGACTGCTGTCTGTTGGTTTTCATCTTTGTTCATCTACTTTTTAAGTGTTACATTAATTTTCCAGAGAAACATTTAGACTAATGCAAATAATCACATCAAAAACCGAGTATTTTAAACTCACACAGGCTTAAAACAAACAGAGCCAAAGGAAAGATTAACAAAAAGGAAATAAAGAAAATAAAGCCTAAGAAATGTCTGATTTATTCTAACAAAATAGAATTTACTCATGTGTGTTAGATCTTTAAATGTTTCTTATTTGTTGCTATCTCGGAAGATTTCCAAAAGGGGATCTAAATAAGACAAATTAGGCATTTCTTAAGCTTCATATTCCTTTTATTTTGATTTTTGACAGTGTTATGCCTTCATGCAGCTGCAACATGACAGATTTGGATTGGTTGTTCCTTGTAGTTTTCAGCACTGTGTATTATGTTATGTGCCTCAGCTTTAGATGTTCTTGTGACAAGTGTGTTTAAAGTTAATTTCATACCACACTGACCTTTACAGTGTTTATGTTGTGTAAAGACAAAATAATACTTTGTGATTTTCCTAAGACGAAAGTTCATTTTGTTTCTAATTGAGTCACAGCCACTGGTCGTGTTTTGTATTGAGGCTACTCACTCTTTACTGTTCAATTCAAAATCTTGAGTGTAAATACAGTTTAATATTATGTTTTTCTATTTGTGTGTATTTATAAAATGTACAAAAAAAATCCAAATAAACTTGTTTTCTTAAGGCGGTTGCTGTAGGTGTTTTAATGTAGCGTTACACACAAGGACCGTCCAATGGAATTTAACTTGTGAAGCACTGGATTGTTGACAGACACCTTTTATTTTAGAAGGTCACGTCTCTTTCCCATAAACCTCTTCACTCGCTCCGGGTCAACCGCATTGGCCCAGTGGCCATCCTCCTTGAAATGAGAACCGATGATCATCCCGTTTGCGTCAAGATAGCATCCAATGTTGTCATCGGTCACTCCAGAGCCAATCAGCACTGGGATTCTCACGGCCCGGGAAACCTCTGCAGAAACAAAGACACAGCAGAGTAGTTCATGTTTATGGCCACACAAATCAGTGAGACAAAATGTGAATATTTTTAGTAAATGACCGTCACCCACAGTGTTTTCCAGAGACGCACACACAGCACACAGTAAACTTTGGACCCGTGCAGGCCAACCTCCACACTGGCATGCGAGCTCCAGTGTCATTCTGTGTGACGGTTCATGTGTGTTGGTGTTAACTAGAGAGAGTGCACGTGTGGAAAAAGAGAAGGGCCACAGTGTGTGTGTGTGTGTGTGTGTGTGTGTGTGTTTTCTAGTGTAAGAGTCCAAGGCTGTGTGCATTTTTAGCTCCAACTGTTTACAGTCTTGTTTGTCATGTTGGGGACGGTGCTTGAAATAGCTGCCCTACTGCTGCTGCCAGAGACACAGTCCAGGTTTTAGACCTGCTGACCCTCAGCAGATACAAAGCTAGGGGCCTTTTGACACTCCTGCCAGTTGATGAAACAAGAATTTAAAGATGACAGACCATGACAATGTAAAAGTACTCAATTACAAGTAAAAATCCTGCATTCAACATAAATTACTTTGTTAAAAATCACTAGAAGTATCAGCTAAATAAAGTAGGTGCTTTATTTAAAAGGTTTTTGGTTTGAATCAGTAATTTGTTGCTGAAAAATAAAAAGATGGACTGCTAACTCTCACAAACTCATGAGCCACATGCAGCCTGATTTAATCTCAGGTGGCTTGACCAGTCAAAGCATTGCATGATGGCATTGAAATGACAGAGTCTCCTATTTTGAATGGATGGTTTATTGATGTTGGCCAAAGCCTGTCACTTGTCGGGGTGCATGATTTCTGCAGCCTTCAGCATGCATGTCTATAGCAGGTTTTCCCTGTGTGCTGCGCAGCACCCTCTGTTGATGACGTATCCTTGATCCCCATAATTCTGTTTAAAACTGGTGGAAACACAGACTGGTTCACAGGAAAGCACCAAGGCTCCAAGAATTTGGAACAGAATCGATTTAAGCACCAGAGCCAGTTTGGTGGAAAAACATTTTAGAACTTGACACGCCCACTTCGGTTCCCAAGGAAAACCTGCTGTTTTTTAGGTGCCAGCCGGGAACCAACTTTCTGGGTTCCCGAACCAATTTAATTTGGGTGGAAATGCTCAGAACGGTTCAAAATTTGGTGCGTGAACTGGAACAGAACCAGTTCCATGATGGTGGAAATGTTTTAACAAGCACACTTTGCACCAGTGGCTCCTGATCAACAGTGTCTGCACCCGGCATCCAGCTTCCTATTATTAGGACAGTGTGACCCCCAGTGGACAAATCAGGAATAGCAGTTCATTTTACTGACAAGGATTTTCTCTGAACACTTTCACAAAGTCAGCTGCATTTTAGCTTTCCATAACTACTTCAAAAAAGTGGCTAGGAGCTACATGATATTTTTTCCTACAAAACAATTGTCAATTCTTGTCAAAAGACTCAAAAACAAAAAATGAAGAATTAACTAATGTTGGTTAGACAAAACTGTATGTGAAATAGCAGCCCTATGTTGGCTCTAAAAGGCTGTTTAGAAATGGGGTGACATCTGATTGGACTAAATTCCCAAGCAAACTTGTCTGAGATGAATTTACTGTCTGAGTGCAGTAACAACGTGACTGCTTTTGTTGCAGGGATAGCGGGAGCCTTGTCTAATTAACTTAAACTCTGTTAATTTAACATGGGGAAAAAAAAAAAAGTCTCTGCCTCACACTGTCCAGTGTTAAAGTCACTTATGACAACTATGACTTCACGGCAACAACTACCCCAGCTGCTTATCTGTTGTAGATGCATTGTAACTGCTAATCACTGCTCCCTGCTGAAACTACGGTGTCGAATTACCAGTGTTTTGATAGTTAACTTTGTGAACTGCCGACTGTAAACTAGAATAACGAGAAAGAATGTTCAACACAAAGCCTGTAAAATGAGAGAACTGCCTCAATTCCGGAAGTGACATGAAGTGAGTAAACTGTACACTGCTCTGTGTTCATGGAGAGTTCATTATAACCAATGAGTCAACAATTACTTAGTTAGGTGCTGCTTTTTCAAGCTACACTATGTAACTTTGACTGCAACCTGTGGCTTCCAAAAACCAAACTCAACCATGCAGGTTAATGTCGCACAAAACAGCAATTTTAGTGAAACTGGGTCAATATATTACCGAGAAAATGTCCTGTGGTTTTCCCTCTGATGTTTGACGACTGCTCTCTGACAACGACCTGCTGCTGCAGCTGCAGGTTCGGTCTGCAGGCAGCCTACGTGTTGCTTTCAGGAACCTCCGTGAATCACAGAGTCGAGGTAGAGTAGTCATAGGACATCAGAGGGAAAACGAGAGGACATTTTCTCCCTAAAATGTGACCAAACTTTACTAAAATTGCTGTTTTGTGTGACATATTAACATTTATTATTTATTTTTGTTCTTCAAAGCCATGGGTTGCTATAAAGGTTACATTGTGTTGCTTTAAGGCGCTGTATCCTTTTTTGATGGACACATATCCGCTAATTGAGAGAATTTCCCAGCTACACGTTTCATGTGCATGTGTTTTATGAGTGGTTGTACGGTATGTGAATGTTCTTGTTTGTGTTTAAATATGTGGGTTCCTTGCTCTGTCTGTGAGTACTGAAAAGCAGATTTGCACGTTTCATCCGAGTTTGTCCTCACAGGCACAATCACAGCAGTGGCTGTTTGTTCAAATGCTTAAAACAACTCTCCTGCCAAAACGTTTACATGGTTGTTGTATGAGCGACTGTCGTCTTTGAGGTGCAAAGAACAAGGACGAGGAGGTTGGCTGTATAAAGAGTCTGAGTTTAAGACCTGAGGCGGATGTTCGCATCACTTGTCCTACCAAAAACATTATATTTCATGTCATTGTCATTTCACTCTGATCTCTCTCATTTGACTCTCGTCTCTGCAGTTTTTTAAAGCACATTCATAAAGCTTCATGAAAAGCGCCAATTCCCCGGGCAAACCGGTGTCTAATCCTACTTCCACTGACGTCTCACCATGACTTTGTGTGTGCTGGCTGTAAAATTGTCTGAACGCATCATTGGCATTTATCTAACCTTAAAGGAAATCTTCACTGACTTTCGAAAACTATTTGAGAAAAGTCTCACCACAAGGTTGATTTAGTAGCACATCTGGTGCTTTCAATCATATCACCTGATCTTCATCATTAGTTGGAGAAAGCCCTTGTATCATGGTTTCCAAGGTAACTTGCTCAGAGACGAGAACCTGCCGAATATTTGCTTCCTGTTGCTACTAAGCCACAAATTTAAGAAATTCAGCCATAGTTTAACTTTTAAAATTATTCTATGAACACTCAAATTCACCTCAAAAGACTGTTGTCATGTTCGACTTGATTTGACTGCGCTGTGGAGGGTTTAATTGGAGTTTAGTAGTAGCTCCTGTTGGCTTGCTATCGATGACATTGACATGCACTGGCATTAGCATTCACGGCGAAACATCGAGCTGTCCAAAGAGCTTAATGAGCTCAAATGTGCTGAAAATGATCTGTATCAATAGGAATAGCCTGGACAAATTGAAAATAATAATAACAATAATAACTTTATTTATAATGCACTTTTCAAAACCTGACTTACGAGGTGCCTTACAGGCCGACAATAAAATACACTTGGTAAAAACAGATAAATAGATGTTAACATTAAAACATTCAAAATCACAATCAAATTGTAACACCTAAAGTGAACAAGACAAATAGTTGTACATAAATAAAAGTAAATAAGAAGAGCAGACTGGTTAAATGAAGGCCCTACGATAAAAGAAAGTTTTCGGCAACAATTTAAAAGTGGCCACAGAATTTGCCAATCTGAGGTCCTCTGGCAGGGAATTCCAAAGTTTAGGGGCCCGAATAGCGAAGGCCCGATCACTGAGGCCCTATTTAAAAAATTCTGAAATATACCGTTAAGAGAGCCTTTGGACATTTGTATGTATAATTCCATGCCAACTTCAAGGACAAACTCCAAGCTGATGAAGATCATGCAATGTGATTGAAAGCTCCAGAGCAGCGTTCAAACTGGCATTAAGGTGAGATAATTCTTTTAGCTGCTGTCTCTGAAGCAAAAAAAAAGAAATTTAAATCTTTGCTAAACCAAGAACTTCAAGTTTCTAGACTGAAAACATCCCATATTATCATGTCGGTAAAAAGTTTTGAGACGTGTTATTGGTTGGACGTGTTAGTCAACCAACCCAGAAAGGAAGTGCAGGAAGCAGCGTGCTCTTCACATGCATTGCTCTTTTTGAAAGAAGCCTTTTTCAAATTCTTGGCATTGCACTTTCTGAAACCTTTTCATTTATCATAATTTGGGGTTTTTGCAGTATTGTCAGTTTTCCGTCTGGCGATTAAGTTATGGTGGCCCCCACTGTGTGTGTCCGTGTTTCTCTGCCAACAGACTGAATGTTTCTAATAGTTAAGAGACTTAACTGCTTGGCTTTCACCTTGTGCTCTCTCACACTGGTGAACAATAATCCTCTCCTCCCGAGCGTGAGCAGCAAAGCAGTGTAATTGCTGCTGAGGATGGCTATCATTTGGTAATAAAAATTTTTAATATTGTAACATGGAATACTCTGCATCTATAAAGCTGCTGATTGGACAGTCTTAGATCTGTGAAAGGAAGCTTTTCACTGGGCAAATAATGTACATCATAAAATTATACTGCAAAAATTTGCATTTTTGAGGCTCCAAATGGCTGCAAGAGCTACTATATCAGCATGTGATATACTGTAGTAAAGTCCTTACTTTCCACATTCCTGCTGACTGTAGTGGAGAAAGGGATATTTCCCAATGTTACGTCAAGCAAGCTCAGGCAGAAGTGTGAAATCTTTTTCCCACTCCCTTTTCTCTTGCACTTTCGTCTCTCTATTCACACTTAGGCCTGCTGGCATTTTAATCGGATAGTAGAGCAATATTTTCTGCTCTTACTCTGGTGGATCTGAAGTCTTTTGACACTACAGGTATTAGATCAGCTCTTTGGTCATGCTGTGCTCTGGCCATTTTATTGCATACCAATATCCGAAGGCCTGACGGTTTGAAATACATGTCGACAGTGGGGGATCATCTGTGAGTAAGCAGGGATGCCAAAAGGAGCGTCGGCATCAGCGGATGGTTTAATATCGAAAAGAGAATTCTTCATGTTCCTGGAGGTTTCTGTGGTCGAAGATTTTGCCAAAATAAATGTCAGACACATTGCAGACTTTCAGAATTTTTGCTCCGCAGATTCGACAGCTCTGCCCCTCACCTCAGCTACAGACACCACAGCAATAGAAATGTGACTTCACAGCACTTCCCAATGAAAGTCTGCGTTGCTTAGCAACTCACAATCCGCAGTGGCAAGATACAGGGGTGTTTCCTGGCTGATGAGAGAGATGTGTGTGTGTGTGTGTGTGTGTGTGGAGAATCTGTTTATGCATTAAGTCCGTTAGGAATCCTCCTCCACCCTTGATGCATAAATTTCATATGTAAAACTCACTACTTAAAGCATACGTTCACGAGCTGACTGTGTCTGCAGATGAAATAATGCCCTGCATCCACAAGTGGACATCTTGGTTTTGTTCTGAATGTCGACGAGGCAACCAGATTGCGAAGTCAGCCTTTTCTGTGGCCACCCTCACATAAAAATTTACATATTCGTGTAGTTTGTCCTAAGTGTCCCCATTGTGTCAGTATAATAGCAGGTGCACTGTATGTATCCATATTCATGAACACGGAATGTGATACAAAGTTGCTCCCAGTCTGACTGGACAGTATCTTAAAGTGAGGCTGGATTTATCAATAATGTAAGCTGCTAAAAGTTTAATGCTGTTTGCTGTTGTTATCCCCCCATGAGAAATCATTAGGTCACTTATTTAACCCCCAACTCTCCCCAGCACACACACACACACACACGGACATAAACAGTGCGTCACTGTGGTAAAATGCCTTGTAAGGACATTAAACTGAAAAGGATGTGTTCTCTGTCTTCCTCACATGTTTCTTCTTCTCTTTCACATTTGGCTGTCGCGCTTTCCTTTGTGCCATCTTTGTCTTCCCTCACACATGCTCTGTCTCTCACATATTCCTCTTTTTTCTGTCTTACACCTCCTTCCTTCCCTACCTCTGTCTCTCTCCTATCCATCCTGCCCGCTTAGCTCTTGCCTGTTTTTCAGCCTGCCTCTCATATGGTCGGCACTGATACAGCCGGTGTAACAATATGCCGCTATTTTCCTCAACCTCATAACTCCCCGGCTCCTGACTCAGGCTCCTGATAAGCCGTGTCAGCGAACGTTGGAATATGCAGTGTTATACCGGCAGGATTTTGCTCACCACGAGTCGAGATGCTCTGCCGTAACATGCGGCCTTTTGCTCAGAGAGGCTCCTGTCAGCACGTTGTTGATACAGCTTATTAACGAGCTTAAAACTGGTTTTAAGTGATGTAGTTTTGATTCAACTGAGAAAAAGACTTAATGCCAACTGTATCAGAGCAGAAACTCCGGGTGTTTTTGCATCTATCTTTTCCCTTACAAAGTTATGGAAACATTGTAGCAGTTCAACATTTTTAGGCCAAACCAAAGCCAGATTTCTTTTTAATTACATTAAAGGAAAATGAACCTCACGGTGTTCCAGCAGCTTCAAATTAAGACATTTACTCATCAATAACAAACTTTGTCCATAAACTTCTCATGTTTTCCAAACTAATTCCCCAATTTGACCTAGCACCTAGCATCAGCTAGCAGTCTTTCCTCACCATGAAAGCAACAGCACTGTATGTTTATGCAGTGCCTGCAGTGACCCATGCTTGTTGTTTGTGGTTGTTGTAATAATGATTGTCCTCACCTGAAAGAAATACCTAAAGTATAATTGCAGTGCTAAAGCCTTTTCTATTCATCCTAGCAATGATTCCTAACTAGACGCGACGTAAGCCTGATACATTATCCAGACTTACTACGGGCGACGTCACAGCAGAAGGAGCGGTTGAGCTGGTTGTTGACAGGCGGGAGAAGGATGTCAGCATCGATTTCGTCAGTCAAAATAGGCCAGAGGTGGACCAAGTGTGTGAAACTTTGCTCAGATAGAACCAAGCGATATTTCCTGCAAGCGACACGTCGCTGCGGCTGTTCGCTGTCGCACGGTGTCGGTTAGGACATCCTCATTGAAAAAACAAAAGCAATCAGCTGTTCGCTTACTCGCGTTGCATCTAGTCAGCAATCAGTGTTAGTCTGATCGATGGAACTGTACAACGTGGGTCCTGACACTGAACATGATCATCCTGATAGGTTTTGCCCATTGAAAATTCCAGCAAAGCTTTATTCAAACAAGATGAACTCATTGTGATCTAAAGCTGAAAGGCAGTGTTACCTTTTGGAATTTTACTTCCATTAAATAAGAAAATGTGAACAATGT
>JAPZDX010000014.1:15897078-15914794 GCA_029783625.1 Naso annulatus | reverse complement strand
CCCTCTGATTGACAGATAATGGCTTTCCAATTTGCAAAAAATGTGCTCACCACTGTGCACATATGGAGTCGGCAGCTGTGGTCGGTGTAACTGTTGCATTCTCCATGTAGATTCATAAATCCTCATCACCTTGAGGAGGGTAAACAAAGTTGTTTTCTATGTTGCGGTGTTTATCTCTGTTGTCAGCACAAGGAAGGCCAGTAGTCAACAACAAGAGGAGGATCATAGGATCATCTCCTTACGCGTCATTTACCCAAATACCACACACACACACACACACACACACACAGAGACACTGAAAAACATATCTGTGGGTAAATGCAAAGCAGCTTGACATTCCATGAATAGCTGTTTCTCATCTCTTACCTCACACGCACACACGCACATTCACACACAAACAAGCAAATCCCAACTGTATCTGGGTCAGAGCTAACAGGGCTGATTCTAACGGAAGTTTCACATTACCCCTCTTTCTTTCATCTGCACCTCTGCTGTAGTAACATCGGTCCCTTAGGGGAGAGAGCAAATAAGAAAGAGAGAGTGAGTGGGAGGGAATGTAGAAAATCTCAGAGCGGAGAGTGTGATGGACGGTGACACACCTTGAGAAAAAGCCTCGGAGATGCTGCTCTGGGGGTGTAAAGTTTGATGCCAAAAGGTGTAGATGGCACTTTTTAGTGAAGCATCAGGCTGCATTAATCTTTCATAACTTTTTGGGGGCTTAGCAGCGACTAGAAGTCTTGTTACTGCGACTGTTTGGGGTTGTGCCAGTGTGTGTGTGTGTGTGTGTGTGTGTGTGTGTGTCAAGTCTTTCTGATACTACTTTATTTCCTGCCTGCCAGCCTATATCAGTATCTTACATTGTAATAGTAAACCACATGATGTATTACTGTCACTTTATCCAGTAAACTAACAATCCACTTGCCCTCTGGAAACATTGCATACAATATTAGATCATTCATAAATCTAGAGGCATGAATCAGTGACAAAAGTAACAACAAAATCATGGATATGCCTGAAAAGGAAAGTCAAAAGTAATAGAATAAGTCAAAGAGCTTATTTGTTTCCACATATGCAATGTTCATTAATAATTGCTCTAACTGCTGTGGGAGAACATACAGTAAAGTACAGTATGACCAAAAAGCTGAGAGCAATTTGCGGGAGGAAAAACTGCTCCGACAACACTTTCTATGAATGTTTCATGTTGGAAACTTTTTCCATGAATATTTTATGCGCAGAAATGTCAAAAAGAGAACAGCATGGAGCAGAGTGGCAGACAGGCTCATACAGTAGTGCTGCCCTGCTGCATGGAGACATGAAAAGGACATGAGGTTGAGTTCAAAATTTCCTTTATTTCCCCTGAAGAGGGCGGTTCTCTGTGCAGGGGTCCCAAACCAAAAGCAGTCATTTTTAACCCATGTGTTTTTGTGCATATATGGTATTTCTAAGGGTAGGCCTTCAGTACAAATGCTGCAGAAGTGGAAGCTGATTTAATCGAGCTGGATGTTATGAATTTTGGACATTTTTATGGCTTTAATTTAGGCGTCAGAATCGATCAAACCAAGTTGGGCTTCCTCTGTTCAAGTCGTGGCCATTTGCAGTTGGAAAATGATAATTAAAATCTTAGAATTTGTAGATGGCTTCTAACTTTATTTGATTTGTTAGATTCTTACAACTGGAATCTGAATCGTTGATGTCAAGCAGCACAGGAAACGACAACATTACAAGACTTGAAGTCTGGGAGCAATGCTAGCCACTCTATGAGACTGTACTTAGGGTCAGTGGTGCTGAGCTTGATGTTAAGGACTGCATGCTAAATTGCTAACATGCTTCTACTCAGCTGATGAACACTTAACATAAACTATAGCTGAGGCTGATAGGAGACTCATCAGATTGACCCTTAACCAACAATTTGATCCGATATAGTGGATGGAAAGCTGAGTTATCACAAAAGTTATCCAGTTTACCATGACCACCAACCTCATGGTGATTCTGCAGGAAAAGTCAGGGAATAGCCAAGGTCGAGAGTACACATCCTCTGGTCACCATGATTTTTGCACCTAATTTTTAGGCAAACCATGCAATAGTTTTCAGGATCTCTCAGTAAGTTTAAATTAAAAAAAAAAAAGTAATGCACCAGATGAGAAGTCCTTTATTGCAGAAGTCTGCACTATTTGTTCATTTGGGTAACGCGAATGTCTATATCAAAGTTTCTTGGCATTTGATCCACCAACAGTTGTTGAAATATTTGAATTTGGACTGAAGTGTTTGACTCAATGCCCAACAATCAGACCAACTTAAACTATGAAAGGCTACGACATGAAACCATCTGTCTTTGAGGGCTTTTTTCTTCTTTACATGTGTAGTTGACAGGGACTGTGTTAATTCGGTTGCTCTGGATAGAAACATGGATTCCACGCAGGGAGAAACGGCAAAACGTGTCATTATGCTGTAAAAAACGCTTCCCATCGGTCTGCACCTTGTTGTCACCGTTGCCGCTGTGACTTCGTCCTCCACTCATGCCGTCCAAACGCTTGCCTTCACCATTCTTCCCCCATCTCAATTGGTCCATCCTGCTCAAGTATGACTCAGAAAGAGGTGTGTCAGTCTACCATGTGAACCAGCACAATGTGTTTGTGTGTGTAAGGGTGCAGGTGAGCGCGCGTGTGTGTGAGTGTGTGTGTTATCATGCACTGTCATTTTGAATGATGTCATGTTTTCTCTTTTCTTTGCCTCTTTTCTCCTGGACTCCTCAATTTGCTCTGCTGCATCTCTCCGTTATCCCCCAGTTTAATTCATTTCCTTTGTGTATGTTTCTCGTCTCGTTCTGTGCCTCTTTCTCATTGTTTGATATTCAAGCACGGCAGCAGAGCATTCGGGAATTCCAGTTCAGTCTCTTTTGGATTGTTTTACAGTAACTGTTTATGTTGAGAATTGTTTTTTTTAGACTCTGTGTTTGCCGGATTTCAAAATTGGACATCCAGTCCGTGACATTGAGGGCTGACACATTTTTCCTGGCAGACACTGAGTCTCAAGGTTTACTACTGAGCCATTCACCATGAAGGACAGGGGCATAAAAGCAGCAGCCGCATCTAACCAAACTACTCCCTCGGAAATGTGAAAATAAGTGTTTCTTGCTGACATTTGACTCATTTCAATCCAGACCTTTACCTTTTAAAGTGCACCGTTGCTGCTTTCACGGCCCTTGCCCTGCACTTCCTTTCACAGCCATTCTTTTCATCATGCAGGACCCAAACTATAAATCTTCTCTAGTTCCTACATCTCCTCTTTTTTCCTTCAGCCATACCAATCCACACCTCTCACCCCAATATTCCAGTCATCCATAAATCTCTACTGGAACTACCAGACCCATAGAGCCTTCAGACACATTCACACGAGATCCAGCAAGGCAGAAGCCGTCGTAGCAGTGTCTCTCGACGTATTGAGATTCATGGTCAGGCCTTCTTTTCATCCGAGTAGCTGGCACAACATCCTTTCCACTTCACAACCAACTGTAGACACACTCACGTGATCACCACATCCTGGAGGACTGTAGGCGCACTGTTCCAGACCCATTCTCTACACATCCAATCCAACCCACACAGCCACAGTACGGCCACAGTACTGCGCTGTGCTGTTCTTACTCATCGGTCCCACTACCAAGGACCTTTACCGTGTCTGTATTTCCCAACAAAGACCGCCTCGGAAATGTATGGATTATGTTTTTGAGCGTGGCCGCGTCCAAAAGCAACTCCACAGCTGAATCCTCAGCCTTTCACATCCTCACCCCCAAAGGTGAGTCGAGAGGCCGAAAAGGGGAAGGTGAGTGTACTGGAAGGCAAACGGAGGAATAAGGTTTTTGGGGTTGTTTTTGGACAGGGAATCATTTATGTCTTCTTGTGTGCCAGACCTCGGGCAGATTTTCAAGTGGGGTTTTAGATCTCCTTACAGTCAGTGAAGTCACTCAGTAAACCTAAAACTGGATGTCCACAGGATCCAGCTGCTTTGCATTAAGGTTAGGGTTAGCTGCGGCTCAGTTACGTCTCCGGAGCGGTTTTCAGTGTCCCCAGAAAACAGTTTAGAAACCGAGCGTCTGATGGATTTCAGACTTGTTTTGCACTTATTTTTGCATTGTAAAATGTATGCTACCCTTAGAGGCTGTACTTTGTTTAATTATTGGACAATAGACCAACACCATGAGAGTCACAAGCTGGTGTTAAGAAAACAAACTCTTTCCCTGACTCTGATCATTCATTTCAGATGTCAGTGGTTTTCTAATATTGAAATAAATTCTGATCTAAGCTTGGATATGACAGCTTTTTATGATCCACAACAATATTTCGCTATTTGTACTTAATAAGTACATCAAAAATTATGTGTCAATCAGTCAAACAGGTTGATCACAAAAGATGAGATGTGCCAAAAGGACAACCAGAGTGAACTACTTAAAGCTTTGAGTTAAGGTCCAAGAAAGTAAAACAAACAACCACAAAAGTATTTAAGATACAACAACAATAAACACCACAGACACAATACAGCAGATAACGTGATGGTCCCAGAATGTCCATCACATGGGTCGAAGTCGAACAGTCTCAGCACGGAGAGAGCGCCATGGATCCCTTAAGGCACTGAATCGGGCCCTGGTTGGCACATGCAAGCTCAGTAAAAGCTGCTGTTCTTACAAAGCAAAAATAAGTAATAAAGAAGAAGGTTTCATATAATTTACAATGTTAACCAAGAAAATCAGAGAATATATATTAATAAGAAAACTTAACGCTAGAAAGGCCATGACAGTCATTTTGACCATTTTCACATTTATGTAACTTTGTTGAATTAAAAATTACAGTGCTGCTGGTCCCTGACTCTTCCTAAAAATGTATGAAGTTTCATTTAAAATGTTATTTATACAAATTACACAAGAGGTAAAGAAAATGTGGTCATGTCTTCCTGTTTTGGCCACTGGTGGTCAAAATGACCCCACAGACTTTGCCACGGTTAAAATGATACATTTTCACGTGGCGGTTGCTGCGTCTTGGTTACTTGACAACCATCATTGTCTTTGCCAAAAGTAAAACTCAAGAAAGTCTGAAAATTCCATTTACAGAGGCAGTTTTTGTCCCTCAAAGCAGCAGCACAGCGGGGAAGAGCAGCTGGGAGTGGATCGGGATGATCTGTCTCTGAAGAAAGTGGATGTTTTCTTTTCGTACTTGGCGTAACTTCAGGTGGTTTTTTTCTTTTCTTCTTTTTTTTAAAAGATATCTTAACACGATCAATGCATTACTCTCTATATTAGGTATTTATCATGAGAGATAATAGAATTTGGAATCTGGCGGTCAAAGTGACCAGTCTTGGCCTTTCTAGTGGGAATGGACTTTGAATGGACAACCTCTTTTAAAATGTCTTATGGGAAAAAGCTGTTTTCATCCTTGCTGTTAAGACAAACATAACAAATACGTCTGTAAGGTCAAATATGTTCACAAATAGACAAGACTCTGCATGTAGAGATGGCAGCGGATTATACCCTAAAGGCACAATGAAGCTGCAATGCATCAGATCCAGTGGACACCATACATTTAAAAAAAAAAGACTAAAAAAAACATAACATAAATTCTTGAAATTGCACGCTTTGTTTAACAAACACAAGGAGATCTCAAGTTCCCATGAGATGATTGTCCTGTGTGGTCTACTAAATGTAACAGAGCTGGTGTCAAACGTGAGGATGGAGATGCAGAGGGCAGGCGTTGTGACCTGTACCAAGACGTTTGTAGGTTGGAGTCCTCTGTGCCTTTGCATCCATCCTCGCTCCTTTTCAAAATGATGAGGTCAGAGAGAGGAGGCCGCCACATAAGTGAAGGAGGGGAGGGTACATTTTCTTCATTGCACTGAATATGTTTTAGTTGTACCTCACTCAAAAAATAATAATTTCCATGCAAGCATGGACTCAAAGCACGAAAAAACCCAACTCCTCATTAAGAACAGCTCTCCTTTTTTTCTCTGTGGACGAGAAAAGATCAGTGGAAGTAAGAGCAATAGAGTCGGGTCAGACGGTGTAATTTAGCTTCCTAAACCCTCACCTTTCCCTCGCCCACTTCATTCCCTGCACACTCCTCTAGAGACTAGCTCAGCTTTAGCCGAAAGGTTTCTGTCTCTCTCTTTCCTTCCATTTCTTCTCCCTCATCCCCCTAACTCTTGTTCAGTCATGCCCTCTTTGCCCCATCCATAATGTTGAGGGCAACGCTTATCTCCTCAAATTACCTCTTAGGGTGAAAGTGAACCAGGCCTGCACACTTCCTTCAGCTCTCGAATACTATGGTAGATTTTATTTCTTGGCCCTGTATATGAACGTATTTTAAAGAATTGGAATTTAAATAGGACAGCAGATGCATTAGGATAAGAAAAGGTTGTGCAAAACAATGGCGTCTTCTCGCTTCTTTTTCACCATATCTAGATGAATGAGGGAGTACAGAGGAAGAGGAGAAACAAAGGGACTGCTGTTAAGTTTAAGTGTGTCTGTCTACCTAAACTCACCGCGCACCTGCAGACAGTAAGTGGAACACTGTAAAAAGAATGTTCACTCATCCAAAGATGATGGAGGATCTCGTAAACAGGAACTCCCAGTGAATTAAGCTGTCGTATCCCGCAAGGGCTATACCTAACTGCCCTGACTCAAAATGTGCCCAGACTTACCCAAGATGCATTAAACCAGCTTCATAACTGTCTACTCAGTGGCCCATATGATGAAATGTCAAAAAAGTGTCGCCTCATTTATCGAGAGAAGCTAATGAGATGAGGAAGTGTTGATGCAGAGACGCCTCCAGGACCTGAGGTTCTGAAAAGCAAAGCAGGTGACTGAGTATGTCATCTTGTTGCAGGGCATTTATTTGAAAAGTCCGTCTCGGCACTCCAGAGGCCAGATTTTTTTCACCGTCTGGCACGCACATCTCTGTAGGAGTTCAGGGGCACTCAGGCTCCAACACCGGCTGCCCTGTGGCTCAGCACCAGTGTTCAGGCTCCTCCCACCTCCTGCTGTCAGAATCGATAATTACCAGCAGATGCGAAATGAGTTCAGCAAAGATGACCCCGAACATAAATGCAGAATAATTAAATATCAGGCGCTCCGCAGAGTTCAGCCCTTTGCCAAGCCTCAACTACCTGACTTGCCGTGCTATAACCAGAGCCATTATTCACCTTAACAGCAATTAAAACCAAGTATTTATATCAAACAGATTTACATTAGAGACAGGCCTTCAATTTTTGTATTCAAATATTTTTTGCTACATTTTAATGAGATGCCCTCCTGTTCTCAACCTGCGCCCAGTTTTGATATAGTTTTTTTGATACAGTCATGCCAAATCAACATTTCATCCATATTACCCTCGATAAATTCAGAATAATGTAAATGTCTGCACCTCTGATTTCATCATTTAAATACCACAATATCCACAAGTAACATATTAAGGCTGTTATATGCTTGAAAGACGTCACAAATGTGTTTACGCTTAAACGGAGAGTCGGACACCGACTGCAGCTCAAGCTGTGTTGCTCATGGCTTTTCTGTATGGTCTGGTCCTACTGCGGTAACTACTTACAGTTAATGAAAAATGGCAAGATAGTGTGAGACATTTAATTTTACAGAGGAAGAGGAAATTTTAAATCTAATTTTACTGTGATAAGGAGATGAAGGAGGAGAATATTGTGGTCTGCGTGCCCAGTAAACCAAATTCGAGAGGAGGAAGGGGAATACGTCCTCGGAGGCTATTTCTCTGTAGGAGTTCAACGTTATTTGGGCATGTTTGAAATTCCTCTGTGTTGGTCATACTGATGAGGATATTTCCCCGCCTCATCCACCAGTCACGCCTCACTCCTTTTCCCCCTTGGCCAAGCTAAGTAGAGCAGTGTTTCCATCTTCAACAATAGAGCACTCGGTCCAGCCAACCTATCTAAATTTAAGAGGAATCAAAATGACGTCTGTGACCTCACAAATTTTGACAGGTGCAAGACACTATCTGACGACACATTCTTATGTCTTTTTTCACGTTATTTTTGTCTAAAAACACTGTCAACAGATACTTGTCTTTTGAGTGTAGGACAGCCTTTAGTTATTACTCTGCTTCTTCTTAAGGCCTTTACGCACCGGATGTGGTTTTTTTCATGCGATTAAATGGCACAACAATGATATTTTTCTGAGCTTTGGCACTGCTGTTTGTCCCCCTGTAACAGTAATAACAAAATACCAAAATTAATATCAACTTCATCTTTGCTTTTTTTTGGTTTCTTTTGAGAAGTACCACTTCCTGCCCAGTGATTTCACATTAAAAGTCTTACAGCAGCTCGTGGGGCATCACTCTCAAAATCTTCGAGAAGAGTTGAGTTTCGTCGACACTAGCATGATACCAAGAAGAAAAATCAGATACTGCTTTTTAGATTCTCTATTTCAAATTTACCTTTCACTTTGAAAACATTCAGTGTTCCACATTGATACTCATTGTGTACCTGGAAGTGTTCATCTCAAAGATACAGATATATTTCTTTAGCTTCAGAGCAGGATGGGTAGTGTGTTAACAGACTCTGCTTGCTCAGCTCTCCTGTTTTATGCTCTGATCTACGCGTGGAGTCCGATATGACAGAGAGCCCACTAGGCCAACACCATGCAGTGCAGACACACATACACACTCTTGGGGATCATTCCAGCAGCACAGCTGCAACCACAGCAGCACACCTGAACTAATTGGGCAGAGAGGGAGTGCTCCCAATACCCAAAGGACTTCTTCTCGTTTTAAGTGCGTGTCGCGTGTGTGCGTCGCTCCCTTTCCCGTGTGACCTAGAGCCTCTCCTTCACTGATGGAGTGATCAGGTGATAGATGGAGCAGGCTTCCTCTCTCTTCCTCATTCGAGCTCCCAGCTCATCCATCCATCCTTTCCGGTTGGAGGAAAGAGGTGAGGAAGGAACAAAGTGATGGATGAGTCTGGAAAACTTTTCTCCTACGGTATGTTCTTTTCCTGAAAGGCAGGAAGTGAGAGGAACAAGGGGAGTCAGTGTCATGTGACGATCAGTGAGAGGTAAAAATGGCCAAACCTCCAGACCAAAATATCCCGACGACTGCCTCAATGGAGTCTCTCAAGTGCACGCACGTTAAGTAGTGCTGTTTATTGCCCAGTGCGCTCAAGCAGTTTGTTGATCAGAGGAGAGAAGATCTGATTTGATTAGTTATGACTGCAGACCAGGAGGGTTTGGCTGGAGTCTCTCTTACACTCTGTTATGATCTGATTTGACTTCCCCTTTCCTAATCTCTTCCAGTCTCTCTTTATATATTCTTAATACCATTTTAGGGGTCTTTAACACACTTAGATGTACAAGAGGGTATTGTCATGTTCAATAACCACTTCATTTAATGCAGCTTTGGTGGCTCCAGACCTCTACAGCAGATCTACTTTTCAGTGTCCCAGTGCATTATGTCCTATCTCACGTTTTGAACATCACCTCCCTCCTCCTCCTCCTCCTTCTTCTCATTACCCCGCTCCTCGCTCCCCCACCCCCACCACTTCCCACTTCCAACAGAAGCTCAGAGTAAGCCCTACTACTCCGATTACTCCCCCACCCGCCTGCTCATCCACAAGATGTGCACCAGCCACTACCTGGACCTGTTCATCACCGTCGTCATAGGGCTCAACGTCATCGCCATGTCCATGGAGCACTACAAGCAGCCTGAGGTTAGATGTCGGGGGAGGGTGATGTGGTAATAATGGAATATTAGCTTTATGTGTTAACTCCAGGGCTTGAGTAATATTGGCAAATGACTCAGAGAGTTTGTCTTATAGTCACTCATTGCAATCACGTATCTGACATTTAGTATGATGGACACACTGGTTTGTTTTCACATGAGGTCACTCCTAGACTGACTAAAAAAAGACAGAATGGATTTCATCTTATGTAACAATGCAGTTTAAATGTCCTATAACCTTGTTGTAGCTGTCTACAAGGCAATTTATTTGATCACTCTTACAATTTAGGAGAAAATACTCAGTTCTGGCAAATGTTTTAGAACTGTATCCAGATGAAATTGATCAAGTTTAAAAGATCCCAAGTGCTGGCTTTTAGAGGATTTGTTCTAAAAAAGATCAGTATCTACACTGGCCATAAAAATGAAATGTCAGTGGAATATTAGTTTAATCCTCCCATAACAATAGGTTATGGCTTCGAAGGTCTTATGACAAAGTCAAGTAATGCGAAAAAGCTCTGCCAAATAATTAAACCCACAAAATAATGATTACAAAAAGTAACCCTTCAAAAACAATAACTAGTATTGTTTCTAAAACGCATTACAAGGGATCAGGTCAGAAAAGGAAATGAAAGTAAGATAAGAATTGTAAAAGCTTAATGAAATGGGCAACCATTAACTATAAAAGGGAGGTCCAAAGAGATAAATGGATTGCTTAATAGTGAATATAAAAGAGAAATACATATTTAACAGGTTTAGAATAATTCTTCAAACTGTCTAAATTTAAAGCACTTTGGGGTCCCACAAATTTGACCCACCTGTTGAATCTTAAAGTTGATACAAACCTAAAACCAAGGTTCTGGCTTGGATATTTAGCATTTATAGCCCGTATGCTGAATACCACCAGACTGGGCTTCCAGCTGAGAACTCTCTACCTCTTATTTAAGAAATATTCCTACCACTTTAACATATTGTTGGCCACCAGCATGATCCAAACCCCGAGGTGGAGACTGAACAGAGGATGGCTGAGGGAGGTGGAGCAATAGATTCCACAAGAGACAAAGGGATGCAGCGAAAAAGAAAGAAGAACCAGCCCAAAAAAAACATTTAAAGAGGAACAAAAGGTTATGGGACAGATAGGAAGGGAAGGAGGGATGAGGAGGCATGATCTAGATGGGAATGGGGTGGTAGGGTGAGTGAGTTGATGTATTGCCACCAGTGAGGATTTAGTGAAATCCCTGCTGACCACCAGTTCTCTCCCCGTCTCGCTGCTAAAGGTCATTTTTTAAATGCAGATGGGCACTGTGAGTTCTCCCACAGGCAAAAATGGACACTTTGATTCTAATGGACTTTTCGTAGGGGAATGAGGGAGGGAGGAGCGGGGCGGCCATGTGAGTGGTCTATTCATGGAATGGCTAATTTTGGAGGAGATGACTGAGTTTACAATATGGTCCATTTAGTATTTCATGCAAAGACTATAAATGCAGAAAAGAGAAAAAATATCCACAATGGCAAGTCATTTACCATAGTAAAGTTAAAAGATCGTTTCCCTTTTATAAAGTAGTTAAAAAAAAAAAAAGAACAGCAATAGAATGAGATCATTTTATAAGTTTCAGCACATTTCATTAAAGGAGTGGCAATGAAAGCCACTTCTCACTCTGGCAAAGCGGGTACGCACTACAGGACAATAGGGCCAGTTTTGTGCCTGTTTCACTCCTTCTGACCAAAGTCAGCAAAGGCCCGATTATCTGATGGTCCTAAACATCATCTTGCCAGATTTTCCCGTGGTGTGAGTTGTGCTAAGAATAATTTTACCCTCCCCAATCTGTTTGGAAGATAAGCGGGGGCCGCCCTGATTTGAAATCGTAAATATTAAACATGTTCGATATTTTCGATCAGAAATCCTGTTGTGGGGCGCCCTGGTAGCTCAGATGGTAGAGCGGGTGCTCCATGTACAGAGGCTGTGTCCTCACTGCAACGACCTGGGTTCGATTCCGCCCTGTGGCCCTTTGCTGCATGTCCCCAAAAATATCTTTAAAAAAAAAAAAATAATAATAATTTTAAAAAATCCTTTTGTGTTGGGGGAACACCGAGGACAGCTGAGCACACACTGTGAATTGTCACATGGAACAAAATGATAGCCAACTGGGAAGCGAGCTGACTGAAGACAGATGCACAACAACCGTAGCCATGACAGCAATAACGAACGCAGAGCATAAATTTAGATGGACATCAGAAATGGAGCACCGATTCATTGATTTGAGGCAACAACACAAGTGTTGCTACAATGTGTCCTGTAAAGCATACCACAATCGGACTGACGAGGAGGAGTTGGACAGAAATTGGTACTGCAATAAATCTACCAGGCACTGTAGCTAACCTGGCTAACAAGGCTAGCTAGGTTGCACCCTCCGCCATGTTTGATTACAATAAAGTTGTGTTACACCCCATGAGATTATTAGTTTTGAGAGTCGAGACTCTGGTTGTTGGTGGACAGAGTCTGTTAGTGTGTGGTGTGCTGTGTAATTTTGTAGAACATCACATTCAGTATGAACAAAAATAAATCTGTCATTATTTGCCATCATTGTGGGGTCTCTCACTTTTTCTAAATCAATTCATCAGCCCTGCGATGAACTGGCAACTTGTCCAGGGTGTACCCTGCCCTCGCCCAATGTTAGCTAGGATTGGCTCCAGCCCTCCGACGACCCTTTAAAAGGATAAGCGGTTACGAAATGAATGAATGAATGAGTTCAGATTTTAAAAATCATTTTGGTGTGTACCAGGCTTTATGTAACAGAACCTGTGATGCCATGTGTATTGCCTTGTCCAAGTGGATGAAGTTCGTTCATCTTTAACATGTCTGTCTCTGAAATCTTCAGGAGTTGACCGAGGCACTGAAGATCTGCAACTACATCTTCACCCTCATCTTTGTCCTGGAGTCCGTATTCAAGCTGGTGGCCTTCGGCTTCCGGCGCTTCTTCAAGGACAAGTCAGTATTCAAATAACTGCCTTGCTCCCTAAAGTAATAAACCTTGCCAAACATCTTGGGCACAGATCAGACAGAAAACACCAAATAAATATTTACCTCCCAATTGAGGCTTTTGAAATTTTAGTGGATGAGATATAGTAACAGATTGGTGGTTAAGGGTACCGTTCTTTAACATGTGAGTCATGTGGAAAATGTGAGGCAGCGTTGGGAGCACTGAAATGAGCCTTTTCTAAGGTGCTCCAGTGGACGGTTCTCAGTGAGGCCTGTATGAATACAAACGGCCTCGTTAAACACCCATAAAACATGCTGCCTTAGATGATTTCATAGCTTTGAAATCCCTGGCGTCCAGCTGAAAACCGCACAATAATGCACAAACACAATCACAGCGGCCCAAATGTATACTAGCACACATCACATATTCATAAACACACAGAGACTGACACACACCTCGTTGGAGGCATCCTGTTTTTGGACCAGAGCTGACCACCAAGGGCTCCATGATGTCCATTCTCTTTGCCAGAGCAGACCATTATCCTCTTTGGATTTGGCAGTGATGCAGTTTGATATTACCTCACTGCACACACACACACACACACACACACACTCACAGGTACACACAATCAGATAAACACAACATTTAGCCAAGACCTCAAGGACTAGCGTGACAGTCTCATTGAATTTTACGCTGATTTTTTTGTGTTAAACTACACACTTATAGTATCTAAATTAGGATGTGGATAAAGTACAGAGGTGGCTCGCAAAAGGGAGAGAAAATCCTTCATGTGGAAAAGAAACAATGGAGACTGACAAACCCGATGAAGTACGACCACCCACCACTGTCTTCACTCACTTTTTACACATTCATTCTGTTCCAGACATTTCTTTCTGTGCACTTTTATTGCACAGGGGCTGGAAAATTAGATTTAGTCCCAATACAGTCGAGTCTTAGTATCTGGGAAAGAAAGGAGCCTTTTGATTTTTAGACTGAGTGTAGCATATCTCTTTTAATTATATACTAAAATGAAAAGATACCATCGCTGCTTTTTTAATCCGCCTCATGGCACGGAAATTGTCTGCACACTCTGATGCATCCAATAAACTACCTATCTCTAAATTTAAAGTTTTGTGATAAGCTTATTGTGCATTGCTAGAGTTTCGGTTCTGTTATCTCGGTAACATTATATTGACACTATCAACACCTTTATATCCCAAAACATCAAGTACTGATGCCTGTCTTATGACCTTCATCTTCTTATACAGATGCACACGTGCAAAGCCTTTCTGCCACAAAAGCCTTTCTAAACATGTGGTCTGCTTTGGAAAGGGTCAATGTTGTGCAATGGTCAGAGTTTGTTTAGGGTCAGGCACCAAAACCACTTGGTTACATTTAACAAAACAAAACTCCTTTGTTAGGTTTCGGAAAAGATTGTTGGTTTCCCACACACAGGTTTCACTTTTGGTTTCATGTGGGTCTCCTGGGCAAGAGTCCTCTGTGTGACCCACAGCTCTCAAAGATCTCCACCCCTCTTGGGACTTTGACTTTCTTTCCACCATGTGAGGTGGACCAGTTGCTTTGATATCTAATATTTACCAAGATGGGTTTATGTTGGTGTTTGTTAAAAGATGGGGCATCTCATACAGATGTTAAAGGGTATCTTGTCCATCTGTATGAGACACCAAGGAGCATGACAAAACGTCAATATTTGACAGGCTTGATATTGATAATGATAATTTACAAGATCTTTGAAATGTCAAATACACACGCCACATGCTTGAAAGTTTTAAAATGGCGTTGTTAAATACACAGCCTCTGTTTCTCACTATGAATGAGCGTGCATATTTGGTAATAAAACAGATCACTATAAACCAACAGGTCTCCAAAGAAACCTGATTGGGGAAACACAAGACTTTGTCATGGGAAGCATGGTGGCTTAGTGGTTAGCACTGTTGCCTCAAAGCAAGAAGGTCCTTGTTTCTTATCCAGGTCCTTTCACATCATAGCAAGGGGGTCCTGCGTTCGATACCTTTAGGGGTTAGGATCTTTCTTTGTGGAGTTTGCATGTTCTCCCTGAGTCTGCTCGGGTTTCCTCTTGGTACTCCGGCTTCCTCCCACAATCCAAAAACATGCAGGTGAGGTTTATTGGTGACTCTAAATTCCCCATAGGTGTGAATGTGAGCATGAATGGCTGTTTGGCTCTATATGTTAGCCCTGTGATGAACTACCGACTTGACCCCCTCCCCACGACCCTGCAGATGATAAGCAGTTACGGATAATGAATGGAAAAAGGAAGGACTTTATCGTTCTTTCCCAAGCAAATGTGAAAATAATTAATTGATGTGCACCATTATTAAATAAATTTAGCCTTTACTCACAAGTACTGTGCACACTTTAAGTAACAGTTTTTAAATTTGTGAGGCATTTCTTAGCTTTCTAAAGTTAGATGAGAAAACTTGTTCCAGCAGATGATTAGCTTAGCTTAGCTTAGCTTAGTTTAGCCTGGCAAAGAAACTGTGGAGGCTTTATTTTAAGATAAAAAAAAATCAACCAAATACCACTTCTAAAGGACTTATGAAACCCTAATTAGATCACATTATATCTGGCCACTTGAAGTTGCCAGCCGACCAGCAGTGCCTGGTCAAATAAAGCCAGCAACACTAGCACCAACAAAAACTATTTTTTTACTTGATCACACAAACCAGGTGTGCTGCATTATCAAGCTTTAGATGTGCAGGTAGGTGGATTTTGTTGCTGTTGAAGTAAGGGCCATGCTAGCTGTTTCTTCCTGCTTTTAGTCTTTATGCTAAGCTAAGCTAATCTCTTCCGGCCATTGGAAAATTTAAATAATTAAAGTGTTTTTTTTCCTGTTTGTCTCCCTTGATTTGTCAATGAAGCTTGTAGTAACATTGTCCAAAACATATCTGCTATAGTGAAATAAACTGATTTGGCTGTATTTTTTCATCTACCAAGATTTCGAATTACTTTTACGAGAGAAATTATTTGTCGAAACTGATTTGTCAAGTCTTAAATAATCAGATTTGTGACTATTCTCTGACTCAAGTCAAGGTCTTTTACATACTAAAGGACATAATAGTTCAGAAATGACCAGTTTAAATGATTTGTTTCAATCAGTTTTTGCAGCCACCCAAATTTCAGCTTTAAGCTACAAGAAGTAACAGTATCTAAGTGTTAGGATTGATTAGTATGTGTGTGTGCGTGTGTAGGTGGAACCAGCTGGATCTGGTCATCGTGCTGCTGTCAATCATGGGCATCACACTGGAGAAGATTGAGGAGGCCTCTCTGCCTATCAACCCCACCATCATCCTAATCATGAGAGTGCTTAGAATTGCACGATGTATGAACATCCCGCCCTTCATCCATCCATCCCAACACCTCTCTAACACACTCTCTCACATACACGGACACATTCTGGTCTCTTTCACGGTGCTGTACTTTTAAGTGCCTTGTAAAACAGCCACGTCCCTGGGACTCCCCTCTTTTTCATTTTTGCATGGCAGGTCTCAGCAGGGTTTGGGCAGGGTGTGAGTCGACCAGATGGCACAGAGAAACACAGTCAGCTGACAAACACAGCACTGAGAGGGAGTACAGAGAGAAAAAATATAAGGACAAAGACTGAGAAAGATAGCTATAGGTAGGGGAGAGCCAAGATACATTATGACAGTAAGTGAATTAAGAGAGAGGCTGAGCCTCGTCTGGTGTTGAGGGAATAAATGAGAAGGGAGAGAGAAGAGAGGAGAACTGAAAGGAATAGGGTGGGATGATGAATAACTGACCTGAAAATAGTGTAGAAGAGGACAGAAAGAAGTTGTAAAGAGGGGAAATTGATGTTATAGAAATACTATATTGATAATGAGAGATAAATGAATGGAGGTGTGCTTGTAGGAGAGAGACAGAGAGCATACAGTACATCTGGAGAGAGAATAAATGGTGGAA
Organism: Naso annulatus; assembly: GCA_029783625.1. Taxonomy (NCBI): domain Eukaryota; kingdom Metazoa; phylum Chordata; class Actinopteri; order Acanthuriformes; family Acanthuridae; genus Naso; species Naso annulatus. The sequence goes on along the minus strand of JAPZDX010000014.1, from coordinate 15,898,137 downwards.
AAAGGTGGAGGAAAAAGGTCAAGATAAAAAGACGGGACGGATTTGGCAGGAGGAAAGACGAGGTAGAGGGAAAGCTAAACTGCCCATGTGCTTCAGGCTGATTGCTTGTCCAGGTAATTAAAGATAAGAGAAGGCTCGACGGGAGGAAACAGCAGGAAGAGATGAGCAGAGCTGAGGGAAAGAGGAGATAAGGGAGGCAGGGGGGAAGCTCATCTGCTTTGTCTGATTACTGAATGTGCAATAAAAGGTGTAGCATGGAAGTTGTTATTGATTACTGTTAGAGACACATGTGATCTTTTATGTAACATGTGTTTGTTTGAAACTGACTCCATTTTCTATCAGGCATCGTTGTGCTTCTCGTTTTCTTACAGCGTGCAGATGTGATTTAGCTGGATTACATTCACCCACTGGCTCCATTGTAATCACATTTAATCATCATGGTCATTAACGGCTCTGCTGTTTAAACTTTGAATCTTCATAAGCTGCCAAACAATAGCTGTGTCTGGATTGTTGTTACTTTTCAGACTGTACAATACAAGATGTATCGTGTTCTATATATTTAACAATTTCCCATTAAGCTGTTTAGGTGTTACAGTAACAGTAATGGGAGAGTGAGGTAGATGTCAGTCAAGCCCAGCTGGTCCACACTCACAAAGTACAGTTAAGAGTGAAAACGCCTGTGTGAGGTGACTATGGGTGCATAGATACAGCAGGTTGAGCACCGCTCAAACACAAAGTAATTCAAAGTGCTACACAGAGGCATAGAAACATGATAAAATTAGACATTTAGAAAACATTGAAGGGATACGCCAACTTTTGTTGTTGTTGTTGTTATTTACCGTCCTCCTGAGTTCCAGACAAGATATATAACATTCTTTTAAGCATGTGTGCTACGAGGAAGAGACTAGCAGAGCTTGCCCACCGCTAATTAGCTTAGCTCAAACACTGGTAGTCAATGGGAAGTGCTAGCCTGCCTCCACATAAGTCATCAGATAAACTTTCCAACAACTCTAAACGGTCCTGTGTGCTTGTTGTGACTTGTTTGTTTACCATGTTATG
>JAPZDX010000014.1:15872750-15883532 GCA_029783625.1 Naso annulatus | reverse complement strand
GATGACCGTACTGCCCAACATCGAGAAAAAACACATAAAGATCATTAAGTGTTAAAATGGTATAGCAAACATCTAAAGGAGATTTGACCGATGTGATTTCTGACCCATGAATGGAGTGACAGCTCCCACGTGGCTTTTGTTAATACATTTTGTTTTGCTTGATATTTTGCCTGTCTGAAACCAAACCAAAGAGAAAATGCAAATGAGTGGGCACTCATTTATGATTCAGACCAAATAATCTGAATTACAAGTGTGAAAACACCCTTCGACACTATTTCTTACTTGAAAACAGAGTTTGTAACACCTTATTAGGATATGACAGAAATAGAAAGCTTTGATTTTGAACATAATGCAGGCTCACTTTTGGAAGATGCAGTTGTTTCCTCTGGGAATCAGAACACCAGCTGTGACTTTTTTTTGCTGTTTTTTTTTTTTGCCACATCATAATCAGCATTGTGTTCGTTTCTGAGCAGGATCCAGAGGCTCGGTGCGCTCCCAGCCGGAGGAGTTTTCCCAGCAGCTCACCGTTCCCGCAGACCTCTTCAGACCCATCAGCCCCCACAGCCACTCAGACTCGGAGTGTATACCACGACTACCCCCTCCCAGACGCACACACACACTCAGCCGCACGCTTCGCAGACAGGTGACGAAATCGCACTGTTCACAGTTTCACTTTCAAGATCAGGATCGAGTCATGTGTGATGAAAGCTGTGTTTTATGTTCATTGTTTTCAAACATTTGCCACAAACGCCCATTGATCTGAAAGTTTTATATTCATAACAAACGCTACAGAGGCTCATTTCAATGATTAAAGCAGTTTTTAGTTGAAAGGAAACTGGTTTTTGATCCAGTGTTTGGTGAAAAATGAAAACCTAAACACAGCAATACAGAGCACTAGGGGAGCTAATGGAAAAAAATAAATACATAATGCAGATTTTTAAAAATAAAGTTCTAATTTTTTGAGAAAAAGACCTGTTAATGTGGAAAAAAGCTCATGATTAATATGCATATAAAGTTGTTACAGAATAAGAAAAACAAAACAAAAATAGAAATAAAGCATTAATGTAAGGAGAAAGATGTTGTAGTGTTTTGAGGTGAAGTTTTAAGGGTCCAGTGGATTTAGCAAAAATTTAGCAGTGAGGTTGCAGATTACAACCAAGTGAATATCTCTGTGCCCATCCTGAAGTCTGTATTTTCAAGTTGAAACTCAGCACTCTCCAAACTTAAGTTCTTCACTTATTTCCTCTAGTCCATTTTAATTTTTTCCCCTCTTCTTACTCTAGGTTCTTAAAGTTAAAAGCATTTCCTCTCCAGTAAGTTGAAAAATTAACTAAAGGCACCAGTTATTGCAGACAGGCACCTTTGAGCTTTGAGGTCTCTTCCCATTAGTAAATAAATCCAGATCAGAGGAGAATCTGGTGTGACTTTATTTATTCCTCCAGAGGATTTGATCTTCTTCGACACTCCGCCAGAGCTCCCATCTCTGAGCAGCTCTCCACCTGCTGCTCCAACACTCTGCAAAGCCTCACAATAAAGGCAAAAAAACGGAACATCAATATAAGGAATGAAGCCTTGAACTATTGGGCACAGCCCTAAAATAAAATTTAAAAAACATTTGTAGTCATTACTTATGTATTGACTTCAGAAATTATTACCAACAATATCTTGTATTGTTTTAATGCAACAGAACAATAATCAACAATATTTTTGCTGCCATTCTTGACAAATGAATTAATTCTGCTTGTGATAACAGATGAAATGACTTAATTTAATAACTGGACCTTTAAATGGCATAACTTAGGCCATGTTTGGACGGGAGCAGCCCTACTAAAAACAAAAAAGTATTTCTTTTGCATCTTTAAAAAGAAATCTGCATTTACAGGAAGAAGCAAAAGCGCTGCAGTATGCATGTCAGGCCTGCAGTCGGCGGTGTAACTTTGCAATGACATATCACAGGAGCTGCCAAAGCTGTCACAAAAAGCCACACATGAAAGAAATTCAGCCACAGACTGACCTCTAAAATTATGATACAAAGACTCAAATTTGCCTTAATAGACTGTCGTCATATTCGACTTGCTTTGGGCGCTCTGCGGAGTGTTTAATCGAAGCTTGTAAGTGGCTATTGCAGAATGCATTGACTTGCGCTAGCATTAGCATTAGCAAAGTTTACACAGCCGGAAAGACAGTTCAAAAGATTGCACTCTGGAACCTGGTTTCAAAGGTTTGTTGTTTCTCAGGGATGCCAGCACGCCGTTGTCATGTAAAAGAACAAAGAACTGCAACAAAAGTTTACCGTTTAATGCAAAAACTTCCCAGACAAACTGCCTCTGAGTGTGTGTTGGAGCGGCGCCCGTGCAGAGTTCAAACACTTGAGAAAAGAATCATGTTTTAGTGTGTCAGTGAGCAGAGAGCTTCATGATGAGTTGGTCTCATAGGTTTTGACATTATGGTTGCTAATGCAAACCTATCTTATGATTAATATGATTCCTAAAATGACAGATATATTCTTATGTTGAAGTAACTTCTTTCTTCCACTTACTGACTTGTTTCTCATAAAATTACAACTTTTTCTCAAAATATTGCAAGTTTATTCTCACATAATGTTCTTTTATAAAAAAAAAATGGTTTCAATCTTTTGTAAATCTCTTTCCTCATTGCATGTTCTAAACAATTTACTTTTTTCCTTCTTCCGTTTCCCTTTCTTCCTGCTGTTTCTATCTGTTGCTAACTAATCTGCCGTCTCATTCTCCATATTGCATCTGTTATTCTCTGATCTCAGCTCAGCTGGGCCCAAAAGCCGCCCGACCCTGAGCTAATGCTCAAACACAGATACTCCTGTTTCTGAAACAGCGACATACAGCCGACTTTAGCTACCAATGGGCCTTTCAGAAACACTGGACTCCATGTTCATTTTCCAAGAGACCGACACACTAACACATACACAGGCTTCCCTCCTCCCTCCCTCTGTCACTCATTAGATTTTGGTCGACTGCTAACCATCAGCCACGAAGCATCAAAACCTCTCTAACAGGTAACTTTGCCTGTAGAAAACCTGCATACTTCCATATTCCTGTACAGGTAACAGAAACTTGGAGGAGTGCAAGCAAGACAAAGATGCTATTTAGCAGATAAATTTACCCACAATGCAGTGCACTTACTACACTAAAACTATACAACTCAGGGGATTGCTATAGAACAGCAAGTGCTGTGTAGATGCATTTGGTCATTTTTTACACCCAGTACTACAGTGATAGATCACTTGTGATTTTTTATTGACTAGCTTAGTGTTTGAAACTTACATATTTGTCAACCAGAGTACAGAAGTTATTGTACTTGCTTCAAGAAGTCTGACAGGGTGAACCTTTTTCTAGTATTGTTCCAGTCTGCACTCCTGTTATCAGTGACTTTATGTTATTTTGCTGTGGCTGGTGATTGGCCTGGCCTGTATTATCTTTGACCACTAGGTGTCTCTGTGGTCACACCGTTCAAGCTCATGCAGGGGAAACATGAGTCCAACCATTTCTTGCGCTGTGCCCTAAAACTCATGCATGTCTTGTTTTTCTTATCCTACTCAAATACTAATAATTTTCTTTATTTATTAGTTCATGAAGACATTTTATGAGTTTTAGCAGCCACTGTGCTCACTAACCTTTCCTCTCCTACAGTGGCAACATATATGTTTACCCTCTGACTACTGGCCTCACACCCTGTACATGGTACCCTGATCAGACTTTAGTTGTAAATTTAACTGAAAATTGTGCTGCTGACAGTTTACAGGGTTTTGTGAGCGTGGTCAAAGGTTAAAGGGTTGACAGTCTGTCTCAGAGTTCACTGTGTCAGCCGGCGCTCAATCAGCTGAGTCCTCTGTGAGACTTAAAAAAGCAGCATGCCCTTCTCTGGGTCAAATGAAAAATAAAAACAGAAAAAAGCGGCTTACTTGGAAATATTGTTCAAGTTAGTTGGTACTTGCTACTTGGAAACTTGCTCTGCTCCACTGATTTGAAATGTGATTTACAGGAATAATGCCTCAAGTCAATATATTTCCTACCAACAAGGTGAGGAAATCTCAAAAGAGGTAATGGAAGGCAATATCATCAGTCATAAAGCTCTACAGACGCATAGAAATACATACAAATTAGCCATCAAGAGAATATTAAAATTGCAGTGAAGACAATAAAAAGCAAAGCCAGCAAAGAGCCCAAAGTAGCTATGAAACAAAAAGAAATTGTCTTTCACTTATGGAAAGCAACAGTACACATGAATGTTTTAAGTCCTGATGTAAATGAGTGGTTGACGCAGACCTCAGGTATTCAGGAAGCTCTTTCCACAGGAAATCTTAAGAGCTAAAAACTGCTTTACCTGGCTCCCAGAAAGGTCTGAATAGTTCATAACATACGGGTAAATCAGAAATATATCTAGGCCCAAGATTGTTTTGTGCTGTAGAGACAAATGTGAAAAAGATTTTAAAATCCATCCTTCGACACAGGAAGCCGCTGCAGTGACGGAAGCACAGGTGTAATGTGTTCCCCTTTCTTGACGAAGGCTCAGTGAGGGCTCGAGCTGCAGCTGTCTAATGGATATTTTGCGAGAGGACCTTGTAAGGACACCATTACAATAGTCTAACCCGCTGAAAATAAAGACAAGGGCAAGTTTCCCGGTATCTTGTTTAGAGCAGAGCAGGCTTTAGCGAATGTTCCTCTCAGATGTGAGTACAACCTAAGTGTTCTGCTTCAACAGAAACACGGCACAAAAAAATGTATAAAAAACAAAGAATGCATCCAATAATGTCAAAAGTTGTTTACTCAACTAACTCTTGACAAATCCCAAAATGGAACTCTGCTATTGAGTAATGCAGTGTAACCTTTGTGTTTCCATGTTGCAATTCTGATTTAACCCCACGCTGCCTACAGTGACAAGTAGAGAGAGGACTCTGGGAACATGCTGGCCAGACTGTGAACTCTGACCCAGCCTGCTGCTTCTCATCCTCATCACTCACACTAACTAGTCTCCCCCTCTCATCCTCCCCGCCTCTCATTGCATATTTTCCTTCATCTCTTCACCCCTCTCTCCTAAATACCCCCCTCCTCTCCCCTCCATGCCCCGTCTTCCAGGTTGCAGTTTCTACTGACTCTCAGGAGGCCCTGTGTTCAGATGGAGGGGAGAGCAATGAAGGACTCGGACTTGTGAATGTGGCCTCTCTGAGCCCCCCTCCATCCCCCTCCAACTCTCCCTCACCCTGTTCCCATCAGCAGCAGCAGCCTGCTCTCTGCCTGGTCCCTGCCATGCCAGGCGCCTCCCCTAAACCCTCCAGCCCCAGCAGCGTGCACACCCAGCTTCATGACCAGCACTGCCTCACCTCCACCGCCCCTTCCTCCCCCTCTTCACCTCCTCCACCCTTACCAGCTAGGTTGCACCAACAGGAGGAAGCTTTGGTGGATCAGGAAGTGTCCCTCATTACCCACGCAGGGTTGGCCGGCAGTGACGACATCATGACGGAGGACAGTGGCGATGGAAGTAACGAGGGTTACAGCAGCTACGCAGGCTGCCCGGAGAGCCGGAGTCCGTGTTTGAGGCAGCTGAAGAGGTTCCACAGCGCTGAGGCGCAGGGCCGCAGCGCCCTCCTGCCCCGCCCCCGCCCGTACTCCTGGTTGGACGACCCGCGACACCACTCTGTAGAGGTATGCTCACTGGGGGAGTTCAGCCCCCAGCGCAGCACCACCTCCACCTCCTCCGGCTTCGTGTCACAAGCCGACAGCTTGCAGATCCACAGCCAGACCCCCACTCAGACCTCGCTGCCCTCGCCCAGACGTAAGAAGAAGATGAGTCCGCCCTGCATCTCTGTGGACCCTCCTGACGGACTGGAGCCTCAGTCTGGCCTCTACCCGGGCCTGGGTGGACTCGGGGGCATGGGGCTCGGGGGACTGGGGATGCCACCTCCTCTGCCTAGCCGGGAAACCTGCCTAAGGAGGAGAGCGCCCTCTAGTGACTCCAAGGACTCCTTTGACCTGGGAGTTGGAGAGGGTTCGGGACAAGACGGAGGTTCGCCAAACCCCAACACCAACCCCAAGCTATTGACTCTTCCGAGTTTCTCCTTTGAGAAGACGAGCTCTGAGCACTGAACAACCATACACTAAACACACAAAAACACACACACACACATACACACACACACACACACACACAGCTGGACGAACCCTCCACACACACAAACACACGATGCACTCTGTGTATCTGTGATGGTGATAGTTCTAGTAATAATGCTGTAGAGAGTAATAATGGTAAAACTACAACAAACAGTGAAAACATCCTTGGTTTCATAAGGAGTGCAGTACTGTAGTAGTGTGACCATCCCTTGTCTTTGTATTGTTACTGCCAAAACAACCAGAGAAGAAGAGAACCCATGAAACAACAACACAAACATGACTGTTTCTCTTCTGATACGTCTGCATGCCACTGGCTGCAGCTCGACCCCATAACCTCTGGAGCGACATCAGCCCCTGGGATTTGGCGCCCTCTGTGGTCGCCATCTGAACTGCCTGGTGTGTCGCACAGGGTGGGCTTTGCCCGGTCAGCGGAGGTACAAAGCAATATGAACGTTTTAGAGACACTATTTTCTTAAATTATTGGGCCATAGTGTTTGTACAGGATGTTGTTTTTTTAATTTCATTCGATTGTTATTTTCATGTCTTTTTTGTGATTTTCTTTTGTTTTTTTGTCAAAATGGGTTGTCTTTGTCTCTTTTTTTCACTGTAGGATATTTCTAGCTTATTTGGTTTACTGAGGAAAGTGAACGTTTTTCAAAGTGCTGAAAACCATGTATTTGTAGGAATAATATATAAATATATATATAAAAAAATCAAGTCATTAAACTGAGCTTGGATTTTTAAGCACACACATTAGACCGTTGTGGTTTGATTGTCTGGCTGCAGCCAAAGCCTTTTCATTGATTACTTGATTTTCTTGAGTGTCTAAGACATCCTTGAAATCTGTATGCAGGTGATGAATAACAGGAGAAAAAAACAGGAAGTTGAAACTGACTATACAGTTTTGTTTTGATCTCTTCAACTCAACTCTAAGTTTGAATTCTTTGAATGTGATGATCCAACTTTTTAGCTTCAGCGTGTGAGTTGAGCAGCAGATTTTTGTCCATCTGGCAACAGAGATAAATTTCCATTCCTCACATTTCATCTCTGTGTGAAGAATGGACTGTCACTGAGAACGCATGACTCGTAGGTCAAACAAATACACAAGCGGAGCAAATCTGACCTCATGAGGCAGAGCTGATCTTTCCACGGGCATCTCAGGTAAGTAAAATGTTAGTTTTCATTGTACATGTTTGTTTTTTTTGATTGATTTTAATACAACAGATGTAACCTGAAGCCATTATGACCAACCCGTCAAGCGTGGGTAGTAACTCATTACAAGAAGTGCGCATGAGTAAAAAATGTTCCACTATTTTCATGGTAATTTTATTTAATTTAAGCTGTACTGTTAAGGTGTACTCTTTCTGTAGTATATTTTAAACAAGTAATCTACTTTATTCGTCACTACATTTGCCAAATACCTCTGTTACAGCTAGTCTGCTCTGAATGTGGGGATGAGTGTCTAACCCAAGTTTCCAGCTGCCGCTATGATGTCATGATATGGAACAAAAACCCAGACCAAAAATGTATGGGGTGTCTCCTTCTGGCACAAATTGTCTACACTTCATGGTCGCTGTATTTTTAAACCCATGGAACTTTTGAGTTGGAGGTTTGACCCTCTGAGGTTGCTGTAGCTGTTGCTTCAGTAGGAGAACGAGGTAGCAATGTGAAGGCAGCATCTACTAGTTCATCTCCAGAAAGCAAAACAGATACCTGTAAGTTAGAACATACGTTGTTTCACTTAAAGCATATGAAGTAAAAATGGATTGATAAGATAATACCGTACAGGACATGCTCAATAATAATTTCAGTTACATGTTAGCATCAAGCTAACAGATTAACGCCCGGGCCACAGTCGCCAAAAAAGATTCCAAGTCGAGTCTGAGTCCAGTCACCATTACCCGAGTTCGAGTACAAGTGTGAGTTAAAAGTCTCTGGTGTTCAAGTCTGAGTCACCAAAAAGATTGGGAGGGTGCAACTGCCCCTCCGGTGCCCTTCTATCAGGAAAAACGTTGCAGAAGTGCCCCCTTGGATACCCCTGTAGTAGATAAAACATGATGAAGCGCCTTCTCTCGTGCCCCTCCAGTGGACAAAATGTGGTGAAGTGTCTGACAACGTTTTGGGCGGCAGTGCCCCACCGCAAACAACAAGTGCCCTTTTTACTTTATTCTCCCCTGCCAGTCAAACATCCTGAGTCCACTAGTGTGTTCAAGGTGAAACTGGTAAAAGCAAACTGCACAAAACGAGGAGTATCTTTTGACTGTGAATTGCCAGGGGCACAGTTTGCACATGAACACGTGTAGCAAGTGGACACGGCCTCCCCTCTGCCTTAGCACAAACGTTCCCAGCATGCCTCGAAACATTGTGTTTGAGGTATTAGGCCACAGAAAGTTGTGTTCAAATGTGCTTTAAGTCACAAAAATGTTGCCTGTTATGCAGCAGTCACTTAATGTTTTTCACACGTTTCTAGTAGATTACGGATGCTTTTGTGTTGAGACTCTTTTGCACCATAAGTCAAGTTGTTCATACAGTTAGTCAGTTCCTACCTGAGTGAAAGGTAGTCAGTCTGCTTATTAATAGTCCAAAGCACATGAGTGCAAGTCCAACTGGGTGAATTGAAGTTTGAGTCACAAACACAGCAGTCCGAGTTAAGTCGCAAACACAAGAAATTGATACTCGATTTGACTAAAGTTGGAGTCCCAGACTCCAGTATTAAAATACTGGGTGGAGCTGCTACATCTTGCTTGCATGTGTTGTCCACACAGGCAGCTTTCCTGCTGCAGCGCTGCTTCTGAGAGAGTTTGCAGAGAGTTTTCCTTTGATAATTCACATCCATGATAAAATGTTTCATAAAGAAAAAAAAAAAAAAGATTCTTACTGAATTTCTACTTAAAAGCGTGTGCTCAATAGTTTTCATCAATAGTAATAAAAAAAATAATATCCAGCAATCTCTCTTTACTTGGCCCGCTTTACTTAAAAAAAAATATTGGCAAGTTGTTTTTGCATTGAAACTACACATAATGCATCTCATGTAAAAAAAAAAAAATAGGTGAGACTCCTGAGCTGTACTGTTCACCTCAGGTGTGCCAGCGCACCTCTCTGTGCTGTGTGGCTGCTCTAATCTGTTCACAAGATCGCCAAAAAAATGAGCAAGAGGTAAGACAGAGCAGACCAGTGCTCATGCGGGATGTGTCGCCCGGGCATAAGATCTATTTAAAGAAAGAACCCCTGATACTTCAGAACATCACATTTTCAATTTACGCATTCATATAATTCCACTTTTTTCTAACTCAACATCTGTAGATTTGTCTACAGAGTAACTTAACTACCATTTAACTGCAGAAGTTTCCTTTCGTAGGAACAAATACCTACTCTTTTCAGCAGGATTCATCTTTAACAAAGAGGCACCTTCCCAGAATCTGTGGTGCTCCATCTAAATCAGTTAGTGAGGCTGATTAAGGTGGATTACAGGATGCATTATTTAAAAATGGATCGTTGTCGACTGTTATCAGTGGCTTGGCAGCAGCAGCATGTTCAACAGTTCTAATCTAAATCAGATCAGAACTAATATCTCATTTTCTCCATTTGGAACAGCACCTTTATCTTCTCTCTGTCAAAGTTATTTGGATTTGCTTGTTGTGCTTTTGCCCTGATTTAAACCATCTCATTCAAAGATGGATAATGGTTGTACAGCAGTGAGAACGGTGCCAAAAGTATTTGCACTCCCAGCTCTTGTTTTGTAAGTTACAGCACAAATGTTGTGACACACAGGAGGGGATAAATGTGCTCACTGCCTAAAATGTCCCTTCTGATTGTAGCTCTCCAACAAACAGCTGCATTTAAAGACACAATGCTACATGAACTTGATCAGGAAAGAACACTTCCATCTCTGCAATAAAAATAATTATGCAACATTTACTTTTGCTGGTAATGATCAGCAAAGCATTAATTATCCTTTAGAAAAATGAGCACTGATTTTTATCTTAACTTTAATATTGTTTTGCATATTTAAAAATTGAGAGACCCAAACCAAAGCTTATCTGGACTCTTCATTTGTTAATGCTCTTTAAAGTGTAAATATATGGTCTGACTTTTATTGCACAGTAATGAAATATATCATTAACTGGACATAATTATGAAAGATCTCTGCAGAGACTAAAAAGGCACTTGTGAATAATAAACAACTGCCTGAGGAAACTGGTATAATGATGCAAGTATTACAGAGAAACAGCTTTAAACAGTGATAATGATGCATTTGTCTCATGCAGGTGCCTCCTGCTGCTGCACAGTTTAGACACGTTAACCCACAAGTGCAACTCTGCTAATTAACAGATTAAACTGTTGTGTTAGTTTTTACAGATGAAAGACATAGTCGTGTTGCAAACAGGTAGAAATGTGATTTTAATTGTTAAAGTAGTTAACCTTACCATAATCCAAACCTTTTAGGAGAGGGGGTGAGTTTATCAAAGAGTGTGTTAGGAGAATGGTGGAGAAGATTTGTCCAGGGAAGAAGCAAGAGTTTGCTAATGTAAGCCTGGCTCGTAAGGAATAACAATTATTGTGTCATTGAAAATAAAGCTGTTATTGAACACTGCATTTGTATTTAATGTTTATGGTTTTAAAAGAATATATATATATA
>JAPZDX010000014.1:15784721-15798226 GCA_029783625.1 Naso annulatus | reverse complement strand
TCAATATTAAAAGAACAAGAAAATATGAATATCTCATATATATGGGCCAATAGAAATACATAAGAAATGCCTGGAATAGTGATCTAAAAGGTGTAATTATGTAGTTTAGCCAGTAGAGGGTGGTTGGTTTGTGTTCAGCCGCCCTCTACTGGCCAAACTACATGATTACACCTTTACAATCGCAAGTCCAGGCATTTTTTTCAATCTTAAATCAGAGAACACATATGCCGAAACTGATATATCTGGGATAGGCTAATATTGGCCAGTAATATAGTCAAACACATTTATTGGTCAGGCCCTACTACATACTTCCTGCTTACTTGTAGATATCTCAAGTTAATTAGAACAGGTAAAATCGAATATAGTTTGTTACTGTATATTTATTGATGTATTTCAAATTATAGCAACGCTTTCGCTTTTATACTGTGCATCCCAATAATATGTGACATTACGCAAATATATTTCCGCATCAACGCTGAGCCAAAGTGTAACCAGAACATCTGGTTTTTCAATCTTTACTAGAAATTTAACCCTACAAGAGAGCCTTTCTCAGCAGTGAGTCACATGGCTCACTAAATAAGCTTAAATAAGGGTGTAAGATCCTCTAAAAACAACCTAAGGTAGCTGTTTATTTAAAATTTTTGTTTCAAAGTAAATATCTTTCCCAAAAGCCTCAGGCTTTCATGACTGAACAACACGACTAGACAAAAGAGGAGAGTCCATGGGCAAGTCAAGTGTCTTTGGTTTCAATAAAGTCTGGTTGCAGCTGGACGGAGAGGACTGAGGCTGTGAATAACGTCAACCACTATCAGGTTTGTACATTTTTGTAGAAGCTGTCGTTTTGTCTGTGCTCACAGTGTAATTGGTTGGTTGTTTCTCTCTCTTGCTTCGTCTTGTACTGTCACTGTCATGTGGAAACCTGGTATGTTTAAAACCACCTTTTTAAGTAACTGAACACTGTAACATCAAAGTTAATATTTTTTTCCTTATATATGATCTAACACTATGCGTCTAAACCCAAAGACAGCTGTAAAGGGTGGTAACAACAACAACAACAACAACAAATTACATCAGATATGAGGTTTCTGCTGCTTGATGGTAACATGTCTCCCTGTCAATCATTTTCCTTGCACTATTAATAAACACAAACAAATAGTATCAATATAAATAAAAGAATGTGGTTGGAAAGGGCTTATAAGCTCGTTTCACACTTGAGTCAAACTACCTTGGCTTCTATTTTAACTTGTACATACATTCATTCTTATGCTTTTTTACTTAAGTTTCAGTGAAAATGGTGTATGGGTAAATATTAATATTTTCCGAGAACAAGGTGTTTATTAATTCTGGCATCATGTGTCTGCATATATAACCAGTGAAGGAACCAAAGTTGTTTTCCACCACATAAATCTGATGCATAAAAAGTGGTGCCATTTTCTGGACTTAGATTTGTACCCTCGTCTAACAGCCTCCTCTAAACTGCAAATGTCAGAAAACTACAGTAATGTATGTCATCCTAATTTCTAGCAGCTGTAAAACAATCGCTGTTTGAAGTAGTACCTTGCTGAAAAATGATACAGGAAGCTTCATAAATAACTCCTGTCCTGCTGTGAGGGAGGAGTGTTACCTTGCAGCACACTCCCTTGAAACGAGTCTGAGGCCCTGATCATGATCACTTACGCCAAAGCAAAAGATAAGCTGCACAGCACCAAGCAGAAACCTGTGCATCCAACTGTGGAACTTGCCACATAATTAGGAAATTACTCCAGTAGATATCGAAGAGATCCAGGTTTATTTTGAGAGTAAACAACATTACCAAGACCATATCTGAAGCTATTTACTTGAGTTGCACAGAAGTGGAATATATTCTGCTCTTGAGTCATGGCACTATGCTTGCTCTCAGGAATCAATTTGTAACAATAAACTCTGCCTCTCTTCAAAAGGCAGAGGGGGAGCCGTCCCCTTTCAGGACAAGACTGGATGATCAAAGTCTATTCCTCACTCCCAGTACGGGTCTGGTACGAACCAGTACGAACCATGTGTACAGGTCCCTGTGTCTATGTTGCATCTGAGGCATGATTTGGAAATATCGTGGTTCATCTTGTATTTATATCAGTCCTCCTATTAAAGCAACATTATGTTATTATTATGCTGTAAATTAACAGCTTAAAAATTATTTTAAATGGTACACAGACCGGTGATAGGATGACTGGTGTCAGTCACTCTGCGATCCCATCACCAGTTATTCCACTAATATACAGAGTCGTTACAAAACCCTGCACAAGGCTTTACGGTAATCCATCCCACCCACCAACAACTACCACTGATGTTGTTTAGAGTGGATTATATTTAATGAAAAAAGACTTTCAGGTTTTGCTCCTGATGTTCTTTCACTTCTCTGTGTCAACTCTCAGTGATTTACAGGATTGATCTACACCAGCATTGAGCAATAAGGATGTACAGTTTAACTAGCACTTCAAATTTTCAGTGTGCAATAACATTAGTACCTTGGTATCTTGGCAGTTAAGCACCTTAGCACTCTAGCACTTCAACATTTAACATCGGGGGGGGGGGGGTTTGTTTGTCTTTTGATTTCTGGTTTGTCATCAGAGACATTATTTATTGTACTTTTCTGTTTTTGTTTTGTCTTGTTTTTTCTGTTCTTTTTGATAATGTGCTTTGTGGGTCGTGTGGCCAGCATTGGCCTGCTGGGGGACTGGGGATGGAAATTAGCCACAGGCTATAATCTCGCATATTTACATGCAAATGTTCACTTATATGCATTGTCCTTTTTTTAAATAAATAAATCTAAATCTAAAATAATGCATTATAATGCACCTACAGTGCTGTATATTCATAGTTACAAGCAACCCTAACCATAGTCATAACCACATATAATGCATTTTAAGTGTGTCCATAATGTGTTATGTGTGATATACGTTCATAATGTGTTATAATGCATTACAGAAACAGGCTTCATAAATAGTGTCACAAAGGTTTTTAATGGCCAGGGCCGAGGAAGACCCACCGCAGAATGTTGGTGGACATCGGGCGTGACGAACAACAGAACTAAAGTGAAACAACCCGGCAACACAAACGTGCTCAGCAGACTCAAGGGACATCACGACAGAGGCAAAGATAGAGAAGAGGACGTTTACTGAGGAGAGGTAAAGAGCAAATGGCCGAGCAAAAGGCTGAGACAGAAGCAATGTCAGACTGGATTTTTAGTTGTGGACGAGCGCTTTGCATAATAAATGGCTGCAAGACAGACATTACGGTGCAAATGCAAAGTCAGCCCATTTCAACAGAGTTTTGGCCGGTAAATGTTAGAGCCAGGTGTTCGCAGCTCACTATTAATTAAATATTAAAAACCTGCAGATTCATTTTCTGTCATCAAGCTAATAAATTATTAGACCTATTATTTTAGCTCTACAGGTATGTTTAGATGAGACTCTCTAACCTCTGGACTCTAACAAAGAATGTGACATTTTGACCTGGCTGGTTAACTCACTCAATGCGAACATGTTGCAACAGGTCCCTTAATACACACACACACACACATACACACACACACACACAAAAACTGTTGAACAGTTGTAGAACTCTTGTTTTGCTTCTAACTTGGTTGCTATTTAAACTTTCTGCTGTGCAGTTTGTCACCACACAGAATGGACAGGTGAGGTGATTGAGTAATTTCCATTTATATTTGACAAGGTAGGACAAGCTGTAATAGGCAATTCTAAAAATATAATGGAGAAACAACGTTATGACAATGGTATTCAATCACTGCCAGCAGGAAATATGATGGTTAGTATTACAACTTTTTACAACAGTAAGTCTTATAAATAAATGTTTTTAAGGTATTTTTAAAGAAGACTTAACTTTTAATTTTTCAATATTAGGTTTACAATATATTTTTATTTGCCATTATACAGCTAATGTGCAGATTTTACACGTTCAGTTTAGTGAAATTCAAAGTCTAAAGCATCGGCTGACAACATGTCAGAGAAGTGCACTGCAGAAACACTACAGCATCAGTTAAAGTACAAATCATGGTTAGCATCATGGTTTGCATACAACACTGATTTGTACTTAAAAAGGTCTTTAACTTCAGAGACCTGACCAGGATGAGAGCACAATGCTAACAAGATGCTAACGAGATGCTAAATGATGCGTGACTCATCTGATCCTGATACCAAGGACTTCTGCTTGAGTCACGTGGCGCAAAACACACTGACACTGAGTCCAGTCAATGCATCGATTGCTCCCATCCCTCTCAGCCTCATAATTAATTAGTGGAGGATGAATCACAAAGGCTGTATAGAGTCGCTGGGGAGGCTGGGCTGGAAGTAAAAGGTAGATGACGTGGGGTGACGAATTAAAAAGCAGCTCAACCATTCTGGACAGATCTCAGGAGGAAAATGGAGTCCCAAATGCAATTATCAGGATTACTTTGTGACTCAGCCTGGGGCCACGATTTAAACCCTCCAAAACATTTCCCATTTGTTTCCTCTCGCACCATTCCATTACTTTCAGCAACAATTCTCACTTGTTTGCGATATTGGTTTAAGATTTCTGGGTTTTTCAGTGTTTCAGTGTTTACTTTTACCATCAGTTAAGATTACCAAAGGGTCCTATATTGCTATTTTTTAACTACTACTAAAAATTCTACTTAGATCTTATGGATGTGTGTGTGTGTGTGCGTGTGTGTGTATACATGTGTAAATATACAAGTGTATGAGTAAAAAAACATATAAATACATGTTTTTTATAATTAACTTTGTTTCTAGTGTGCTCACTGCTGATTTGTTTGGTTCTTCTTGTCCACAACATTTCATGTTGACCCTGTGTTAACGTGCATATGACAAATAAACATATCTTCAATCTTAATCTTCTTTAAGTAAATCAATTATAATATTTATAGGAAATTAAAATGGTGAATAACAGTTTTAGTATTTGACAGTTATGTAACTATTTAGTCTTGTAGCTTCCTTAATGCTAGGACTCAGGGTTTTTCTCTATTTTAGATCATTGCAAATGAATTTTTTTGAGTTATGCACCGATGGTCCCTATACACAATATTTACAGAGAGGAATGGCTAAACAATAGTAAGGAAGCGCTGTTTGCATCCAAAAGTTCAGCCAGGCGGGTGAATTTACACAAAACTAGTTACAGATGATAAACAGCGTCCGTGATGTAACAGTGACTCTCACAGTCGATAAAGGTTGGTCTGTTTTGCCGCCGACGTACTTGAAAACTAAACCTATAGGAACTTTTTCACCTGAAAACGGAGAGCCTCAGTTTGTGTTTCATGGTCATCTGCACTTCCACTTCCTCTGAATTATATCCAGCCAAACATCTTTCAGAACATCACACTCATTGTGTGTGTGGAGCCGACAGTATGTTTAGTCTTTAACATGTATGTTCTCTCAGTATGCTTGGTCGTAGAGGGACCCTCGTGCATGTTTTCTATGGACTCAAAAATGCTGAAGGCCAACTGTGCTCATGTGCCTTGCAAGCAGCCGTCATTGGAATGAACAGGTCAGATTTTGTAAAACATGCATGGTCTAATCTGATAAAATACCCTCTGATGATGTCATCATGGGTTACCGTTGCTTCAGCTTAGACACCACCAACTGGGTTGCAGAATTAGAAAAATGTGGGCATTTATCGGGCAAGGAGGAACCAGATAAAAGACACAAATGGTTGCATTATGGGAAGCGTAGGATGCAGCTTTTGCAGGGACCTATTTTTGGAGCTTTATCTGTTCTAGGACTTTCAGTCAGGATACTTTGGCCTCTGATGCCTTGATTTTGACCACTCTGACTACTTATGCCACGTGCAGACGAGAGCAGCCCTACCAAAAATGGAAAAGTCGTTACCTGTGTTTAAAAAAAAAAAAAGCGTGTTTACTTGACCAACTGGAAGTGCTGTAGTTTGCATGCCAGGCCAGTTGTTGGCAATGTAACTTTGCAACGACATACCATCAAAGCAGCTGAAAGCTGTTCACTTCCTCTTGCTACGAACCCTAACCAGAGCCACAAATTTAAGAAATTCAGCCGTAGTCTGACTTCTAAAATTATGACACCAAAACTTTAATTTGCCTCAATAGACTGTTGTCATATTTGACTTGATTTGGATGCACTGTGGAGTGTTTAATCTTTTTGTTTAGGAGTTTGGGAGTGGCTATGCTACCAAACCACCAAAATGCATGGACTTTCGCTAGCATTAGCATTAGCATAGTCACTGTTTCCACAGAATTTGCCTTTTGCCAGTTTATACAGCCAAAAAGAAGATTGTGTTTTTCAAAAGATTACACTCTGGAACGCGGTCTCAAAAGTTTGCAGTCGAACCCCAACAAAAGTTTACTGTTAATGCAAAAACTTGTGCCGTGTAAACTGACCCTTAGTCTCTTGTGAGTCCCTCCAATTTATGCCATTACTATATTTTTGGAGTATGCCTGTAAAAAACAAAACAAAAAAAAACAAGAGAGCAACAGATAATTCAAACAGCGATAAGTTGCAACCCCAATTTAAACAACACATGCGCATGCAGCAATGGGAATCGGCCCTGCCAAGAATCAGTCATTTTATTGCATTCAGCGTCTGCATGATTGCAGACATCAAGGTCAAGCTGGTTTAAGGCAGATGCCCAGCTGAGGTTATCTAATTCCCCTGTGGTCTTAGCTGGCAGGTTAACCCCTTCCAGCTCTTCTGAGTGGCAGACGTGCCTTTTTCACTCTCTGTCCTTCAATTGCTCTGTTTGTATCTTTCGTTCCCAGCCAAACACCTAATCTCTCTATCACATATCTGCTCTTTATCTATCTCCCAGCCATTTTCTGTGCCCCTTCCATACTGTCTCCCTCCTTGCCCCATGGGGGACGGTACTACATTTAGCAAATCCATCAGTCATCTCTTCGCCTCCTCTCTAATCCTCCACTCTTTCTCCTCCTCCTCCTCCTCACTTCCTCTGCAGCGAGAACAACACCTCCACCTCCATCCCTCTGTGCTCACTGTCATTACATTTTCGACTTTTGCTGTTTCAGATAGCCAAGTCCTGACTGTCTTCCCGGTGTTATAATTACACCTTATTCATCGCTGTCAACTCAATGAGCCACGATTATCTCAGCAAACTAATCATCCGTCCAGACATGAGGATCAGACTCTCAAAACCTGCCTGTCAGCTGCCCAGCATGCCGCCCAAAGAGTCTCTCAATGAAGTGAGGTGTGTTTAGCATCGACCAATAAATGATCCGAGATATTGATGCATTATAACTGGAGTTTTGTTGTGTCTTTTACTGGATGCACCATTGCCTCTGATATAGACGAAAATGCAGGTATCGGTACTGTTAAGTACACCAGTCTGTGCACCAATCCGATACCGTGTGATTTCTTACTCATTCATCACCGACTGACATTTCATACCTAAAATCAATTCTCCTTTGTTGCTCTAAAAAAGCACAGCCACTGTAGTTGACAATGGCAGTTGACAATGGCCAGTGGTGTCCAGACAAGTGGGTATACTCTCAATTTATGCCCCCAAATTTTTAAAGCGGCCTGGCCAGCTCACCTTTTTAACAGTAACGTGTTAAATAGTGGCATGTAAGACTACTCTTGCATATTTAGTTCATCCAAAAATGGACCATCCATGGACAGTAGTTGACTTGTTTGCATATTCTCACTTCACCTTTGCAGCTTGACCTTAGGGAGTAAGGAGGATCATTAGAAAATTAACATAAGCCAAAGAACAGGTGCAGATTTTGCAATTAATACTGACTTACAGTCAAACTACTGGGGATAGGAACATTTTGAGTGAACTGTTCCTTTTTTCCTTAGTCCATCCACACACGAAAAAAAACAAACTTGCAAGTAGTCCATGGGCCAGTTGCATTTTTTTGTAACCAGTCTCTCTGAATAGCCGATTTTGCAGCAGATAGGATCAGAGAGGATTTAGAAGTGGGTAAACTCAGTGGGGACTAGAAAATAACTGGGTATAATCGTATACCTGCGTATACTCTGCACTACACCACTGACAAATGCAGTGCTGTTGCCACTGTAGTTGACAATGGCAGAGCGCTCCAGTGCCAATGTCAACTACAATTTTCAAGAACAGTAAAGAAGAACAGAGAAATTCGACGGAGCTAGCAAAATGTCTACATTCGGCAATATTTTACACCGGAAAGTCTGTCCACTAGTAAAAAGGTGATACGTAAACAATAAGATTTTACCATATTTTAGTTTTTAAGTTGCTGTTGCGCTACTGTTTTGAAGTGTTTTATTTAAGTCTTTTTGTGTAACTTAATTATGATTACAGCTTACATTTTAAAGGAATTGATATTTTTATGTGCTGGTATCTGCTGCTAAGCAACTGGGAGTACCGGAAGTGGTATCAGGAAGGAAAAAATGGTATCGGAACATCTTAAGTCCAGATGAAAATCCCAGTGACAGCTGTCAGAGGCACTGGTTGGTTTTCATCAGCAGCTTTGATGGGTCCATCATTTTTACATTCTCAAGCATGCGGCAACTCGTCTGAGAGTTATAAATCTATCAGGAGGACCTCTGACCCATCCTCTCCTCCTTCTTTTCTTCTTCCTCTTCCTCATCTGGCAGGTTTCGTTGGGTTTAAGATCACAATATTCTTTCTGTTGTCTCAAGGTTCTTTTATACTTCACTGATGCAAGATGCCTTCGCCATTTACAAAATCAAATCACCGGAGACGAGACAGCAGGCAACCCTCAGTCACTGCTTATTACCATATGTCCTTCAGTCAACGCCTCTCACCTCTTCATCACAGCACACTGTCGGAGGCCCAGGATGCTTCACTGATGCTCACTGACCAGGCAAGAGTCTTGTGTCTGATTGGCACACGGGGAGTTTAATGAAGCAGAGTTAAGACGGACGACACAGAGGGGCAAGAAGTGGCAGGAAAAGTGAAAAATTGTAGGTGAAGGAGGAGGGAGAACTGCCTTTTTTGAATTGCTGATTTAAAGAGGCAGACGAGTTGGATTAGAGGGCAGGGGATGATGGACTCTGGGTGAGATAAAGGGAAAGTGGGAAGAGTGGCAGTGGGAAAAGTGAAAGAAGGGACAAGGTGAACAGAGACAGCAGGGGATGGCGTGCTGTCAGACTTGATAGAGTGACAGCAATGCTGACGGCCTCAGGAAATGTAGATTGACTAAGCCTTCAGTCATTTAGAAGCACCACCTTTGATAGGGACCGTGACTAGAGCATAGCCGGTAAATATGATTCAAGAGGAATGCTGACAAATTGCTAACAGCCCACGCTTGACAACTTCGCTGGAGCACAAACTGCTTCACAAATAGGAGGTATAGCTCACAATCAGTCGTGAGGCAAAAGTCAATGGTACAAAACTGTCTCCTCGATAAACTGTGCTGACCTATAGCCTGAGTCACTGCTTAGCTGGTGTTACATCACTTACTAAGAGCGTCCTTATTGGTTGAAGATGCGTAACCATGGTAACTCGTAAAAATATATTTTGCAAAGCAAGGTGAAACTGTATATAGGGGCCTATCTTACATTCGTCTGTGGCGCGAGGCATAAACATTCGGTACAAGTAAGTTAATACAGCTGTTAAAAAAAACTAAATTTCAGCGCTGGAGGAATGGGAAGAATAAATTTGACAGGCAGGGAAGTAAATAAAGTAACGAAAATTCTGACGTGTTGTGGTGTTTTGGGGGAGGGAGCGGACAGTGGTGGGTGGGTTTCAAAAATATCCAAACAAAATACAGGTTGTTTTAAATCCGTTGAATCTTGATTTTTTGAAAAAATGACCACCTCATTGGCATTACGCAAGAGCTGTCTTTAGCTCCATCTGTCAATGGCTGTCACAATTCCTGTACAAACAGTATGCTCTTCATGTACTATTGGTTTCATACTGAGGTTTTTGGACACACTAAAAAGCTCACATACTGTTTACTGACAGTTGGCTGGCTCATTATCTACCAAGACTGCAAAGTACTAGTGAGAAAACCAGCTAATTTTGTCAGCTTTGTTGCAGGCAAATGCTAACATGTTCCCAACTGGCGTGATTGTTGGTCACCAGCAAAAGTAACTCATTTACTCCATGTAGTAAATCGACTATTACTACTTTTGTCTACCCCGTCTATCCTTTTCTTGCTTTTTTGCAGAGCCTTTTCTTTTTTGAGGATATCGTGCAGACTGTAAATTCCCTAAAGACACTCAGCTTAACTGTATAAATACCACTGACCAGACCAATGCAAAAAGATTTCAGCTCGGCTCTCATGTTGGTCCCCACAACTGTTCTTTGACTCCCTGTAAGTATACCAAGATTGCTTCCCTGACCTTTCGACAATGTTTTGAGCTCAGAAACTTGGTTGTGTTTGCTTTGTGTTTGCCTTGGGGAAATAAAGAAAAAAGGTTAAATAAGTTGAAAAGGATCCCACAGTAAAACAGCGGTAGCAAAGTCAAAGGGCTTTAAATTCACCATTTAATTCAATTAATGTCAAGCTGGTAAACCCATATTGGCACATTCCTTTAAAATGACCAGCTCGGAAACTATTTTTGCTTGTAAATGGCTTCCTCTGGTATTCTAGGAAATAAAAACCTTGTGTAAGTTATTTGGCCATGTCCTTCTTTAAAAACAGACTTGGTTGGTGTCCGGTTTTACCTTAAACTGGTTCAATTTAATGCAAATCAGCTAAAATGGCAAATGTCACATGTGAGATTTTGGCAAATTGAAGCAACACGTACCGATACCTAACGGCCCAACAGCACGCATAAATCTAACTCCGATTGCATTAACAACAAGCAACAAAACAACGTGATTACCATATTAAAATGTTTGATAAGGCTACAAATGAAAATGAATGACAGCCAGACCGTGCGCACTGTTCAGTTTAGACCTTCAGCTGCTGCTGCACAGCGCCATGTAACATCACCAAGACACACAGCATCAAGCTAGCTATTAGTGTCAGGAGGAAGAGGGTTTTCTGTCATTAAATACAGTTCATATAATCTTTATTTCTGCGTTGTATCAGTTGTGGTTGTTCCAGAAATGTTGGACAGCTTAACGTCGTCCTGTCTGTGTTTGCACATTAAGCTGGAGGTCTGTTAATATGTTGTACAACCACAGTTGAGATGTTAGCTTAGCTATTAGCGTCAGGAGGAAGGAGGGTTTTCTAGCATTACGGCCAGTTTAATCATCATTTCTGCACGGTATTAGTTGTGGAAGTTCCAGAAACGTTGGAAAGCTTAACAACATTGTGACTGTGTTCAAAAAAGCAAATTTGAGGTCTGTTAATGTGTCGCGTGGCCCCAGTCGAGACGTTAGCTTAGCTAGTAGCGTCATATAGTCATCATTTCTGCACTGTGTCAGTTTGGGAAGTTCCAGAGACGGTGAAAAATTTGACATTGTGTCTGTGTTCATGACATAATTCGGTGGTGTACGTTAATGTTATAAAGTTTGTTGTACAACTCAATAGTATTCATAAAGAGCAACAGCTGTTTGGGTCTCAGTGTCCAGGGAGAATCTCAATGCTGATTTGCCGCTGCAGCACACTTTGTGTCACTTAGTTCAGTCGGCTGAGACATGCGACACCTAGCTGGTAAAGTTAGTATAGCGGTCTGGTTTGATAATCAGCTTAATATCAAACCAGTTTAGAAATTTTTACACCAGCCCAACCCTATTATGAGTCTAAACTACCGATTCACTCACAGCTTTACCCATATGTCTTCATGTTGAGTACATATATAGACTGTACAGACACACACAGACCATTGAATTTCCTATGAGATCAAGACGTTGTTATGTCAAACCCTCCAGGTACGATAAGTGAGGTAAAGCCTAATCCCTGGCACCTTCACTGTGCAGCAGTCTGTGCTGCTGATTACGCACTTACAGAGGATTACGCCCACTTCGCTCCACACCTCAGAATGCTAAAACAACCTCCAAAATTCCCTAATGTAAATGAGTACAGCTATTATAATTTTAAGCACCGCTGTGATAACAAAATCCTCTATCTATCCAGCATCACTTACCGTAAGTGTGGATTAAGAGGCTTATATACACAAAGCCAGGGGTTAGCAGGTGTTACTGCTGATAGTCTGGATTTACAATATCCTGCCTTAAAGCAGACCGAGCAGCACTGAATTTGGAGATGTAGTGGCATAAAAAGCATTATGAGGCACTTGATTAGGCAGATTTAGTCTTAACTAGCTGTGACTAACCTGCTCGGGGTTCCACTGTGCGGTTGCCAGTTTGGTCCATGAAGATAAATCTCCCCCCAGAGAAGTCAGAGCCGTAGTCAGACAGGTACAGGAGGGAAGTGTAGTCAAAAGAGCCGTAAGTCACCTGACCGAGAGAAAGCGAGGGAGACATGACCAGCATTCAAAACACCGACTTTAAAACTTAGACCAAAAATCTACAGCTCTGCTAGTGTTGTCTGTGACGCTTTAAGTTGAAGCCACCTTGTCGAGCTTACATCCTCACAATGACATGTTGACAGTAGCGTGTCCACTATCGTAGTTTTTTCTGATGCACAATAACCAGATGTGCAACTGAAGTGGGCGGGGTTATCATGTAAATTTGTGGTGGCACTAGATGAGAAGTTACAGAATCACAACAGTTTTTACAATCAATCCTGTATTTTTCATGGCAATCCATTCAATAGATGTTCAGAGGTTTCAGTGTTGGGCAAAGTGGTGGACTGACTGACCAACCACAAGACCAGCATGCCTAGAGTCACATGGCAGCAAGGTTAAAATGTTAAATTATGCACAAATCCTGCAAAAAGCTGGGAGCCTCTTAAGTCTCCTGCTGGGATTCATCAATCTGAAAAGCAACCACTGATGATGTCATTAAGGCCCGGACATACTGTCTGCATTGCACGTTCGTGGGCATCCGTGGACCCGGTCCTGCAGATGGGAAAGCAGCTTCATTCATACTGAAAACAAAGGTCCTCACCAGCCTGGCGATATGTGCTGTACAGTGCGCAGATTGCAGCAGAATAAACAAAAGATAACAGAAGAAATTTAGTGTCTACATTTCTTTTTTTTAACATTTATTCGTCAGACTAATAATGTCGCAGACACAACTTAATCTGTGTCAACATGGCAGAGACAATAGGAGAAAAAAATAAAGGTGACTGGAAGTATGAAGAAGAGCACAATCTCGCCTGAATGGGAGGAATTATAGTTTTGTTGAACAATTTATCAATCAAATTAGAAATCTTTCAGCTTCAAATGACACATGTTGTAAATCAGTGTTTTCTACACTAAAACAAGTCAAGTTAAAGCATTTCTCTATTCACAGGTGAAACATGTGAAGCCACAACAGAGTACAAGCCTGACCTAAAAAAGATTGTTAAAAACAAAGACTGACGGGTGTCAGACTGAGGAAGTCTGGGTGGTTAAATATGTATAATAAAAAAAAAAAGACTTGAAAAAGTCAATGTTGCCGCTGTAACAACTGGAGTGTGGGACAACCAATTGTATACTAGAGCATGCACAGTCGGCGCTGTTTCCACACGG
>JAPZDX010000014.1:15738521-15749297 GCA_029783625.1 Naso annulatus | reverse complement strand
AGGTGTCTGTTTTTCTGAAAAAAACAAAACAAAACAAAAAGCCATTACAACCAAATGTTGTTTATATTTTATTGTCTGTAGGAGTGAAACCAGTGATTTTCTCAGACTGGGAGAAGATTGACAGTGTGGAGGTGAGCAGGGGTGAAGCCACTGGAAAACCCAGAGAAAAACTACTGACCGTGGAGGAAATGCTGCAAGTGGCTCGAAAATGACTGAAGACTAAAACCTGTATGCTGATAAACACTGAGCACAGAGCCAGGGCTGCGGTACAGAGGAACAGTGGTTGTTATCAAACCAATTGAGACGTCATGACTGACTATAATGGGCACTAAAAGGAAATGACATGAAGCACTCAACGTAAATGCATTCCTTTTTTACATATTATACACACTGAAAGGCAGTAGATAATGTAGTTTACAATACTTTTCAAAGGATGCTATTTTTAAGAACTTATTGTTCTTTATTGTACTGTAAGTTACTGTGTATATTAAAGGGCAAAAACTATCATGAGAATTTATAATATCCTGTTTATTTGAAAGTACTTAATACAAAATGAAATTGGTCTTATAATTTCTTACTGTCTTGGCGTAGTTTTTCCAGTTGTTACATTCTAAATGTTCTCTTTGCAGCTTCAGTATCTGTTACCTTTCTTGTTCTCTGAATTAATTATAACTTTAAGGCCCTTAAGCTTAAAGCCAAGTGCCTCTCCATTAGTGTTGCAATAGACTTGTAAATGTGACCTAATCAACCCATGGTGAGCATAACCTGTCAGGTCAGTATGTATTTATAGCTCGCAGCAGATTTTTCACTTTCCTCTTTCCTCGGGAGCCACAGTCATTTGTCCAGTCACCCCACCTACGCTTCAGTGTGACCCACGCCACAGTTCCTTGTGATGGGGGAAATAAAACTTCATTCATCATGCTCTTTTGTCTCCGGGAAGGAGTTTGCAGTGTGTTGTCTGCACTTCTGTGCATTCTCTTTCAATTTCAAGGACAGAATAGTCCTTTTTTTCTCCCTCAGTTACAGTTCACTGGTGCCACAGCGCCCCCCAGTGTAATGTCAGCAGCATCCTGCTTAGCTGGACAATCAGGCCTGTATACGAGGCACTATCCTCTTAAGGTGTTGAATACAAAATAAGTCAGATTAAATTTCAGCACTTGTACCACACGTACTGAAATGTATATAAAAATTTAAATATACTGTTGTGGAGGGCGCTGGCACAAACGAGATCAGCAGCTTTCTCTCTGCTGGCTGCAAACCTCTGGCCATTTATTTACTTGCCAAACTTTATTCAGAAAAAACATGTTGCTGAACCACTCCCCTTTATCCCCCAAAATTTACAAAGCAAGTTTTTGGAAAAATAAGCAAACTAATGTATCAGTTAAGGAATTTATTTAAAGCAGAGTCAAACAGCAATACAGTATTGTTTTGTTCCTTTGCCAACATTTAGTATATAATATGGTTTAGAAACATCTGTGATGCAAAATAACTCTTGCATAGTTCCTCAGACTCTGTCCCTAATTTGTAATGGACTCTTTATGAGGGACTCTGATGTGGAAACAGTTGATTTCTTGTCCAGTTTCTGGTTTCCAAGTTTGAGGTCAACTCTGACTATTCCTGCTGCGGCCCCAGCTGTGGCCCCACCTTCAGGTGTTCCCTCTTTGGCTGCAGGAAGTGCTTCTTTTCGGAGAGGAGCCAGGCTGTCACTGGCTGTCATGTTGTGCAACCTGACTGTAAAGTTCAGACCATCGCTGACTGTAAAGTTCAGACCGTCGCTGACCGTCAAGTTTGGACCGTCGCTGACCGTCAAGTTCGGACCGTCGCTTACCGTCAAGTTCGTACCGTCGCTGATTGCCAAGTTCAGGCTGTCGCTGACCGTAAGGTTCAGACTGTCACTGACCGTCATGTTCAGATTGTCACTGATTGTCAAGCTTAGACCGTCGCTGACCGTCAAGTTTAGACCGTCGCTGACCGTCAGGTTCAGGCCGTCGCTGACCGTCAAGTTCAGACTGTCACTGACCGTCATGTTCATGCCGTCGCTAACCGTAAGGTTTAGACTGTCGCTGACCGTCAAGTTTAGACCGTCACTGACCGTCAGGTTCAGACTGTCGCTGACGGTAAGGTTTGGAATGTCACTGACCGTCAGGTTCAGGCCGTCGCTGACAGTCATGTTCAGACCATCGCTGACCGTCAAGTTTAGACCGTCACTGACCGTCAGGTTCAGACCGTCGCTGACCGTAAGGTTTGGAATGTCACTGACCGTCAGGTTCAGGCCGTCGCTGACCGTCATGTTCAGACCGTCGCTGACCGTAAGGTTTGGACTGTCGCTGACCGTAAGGTTTGGAATGTCACTGACCGTCATGTTCAGACCGTCGCTGACCGTAAGGTTTGGAATGTCACTGACCGTCATATTCAGACCGTCGCTGACCGTCATGTTCAGACCGTCGCTGACCGTCAAGTTTAGGCCGTCGCTGACCGTAAGGTTTAGACTGTCGCTGACCGTCAAGTTCAGATCATCGCTGACCATAAGGTTTGGACTGTCGCTAACTGTCAGGTTCAGACCGTTGCTGACCGTCAAGTTCAGACTGTCGCTGACAGTCAGGTTGTCAAATTTGTCACCAGCCACACGTTGATAATCATTTTTCTCATTTTTGACCGCTTTTGGTCTCTTCAGGGGTTGTTCTACAAGTTCATGGGCAACTGCTGCCTCAGCTTCCACTTCCTTGGTTTCCAGTTGTACTGAAAAGAGAAAGTTGATTAATCAACTACTGAGAATTCAAATTAATGTGTTCTAGACAGTGCTGGACAAGCCACTACTAAGAGACAAGATTTGAAGGCAAAAGCTTGTGTTACCATACTTGACATTTCCACTAACAGGTTCAAATTACTAAGTTCAGTGCAGTTGATTTTAATGGCAGCAGATATTTAGGCCTCACTGTACCCATGACATCAAAGTGTACTAAAATTGCAAGCACAATAGACAGCAGCTGTTAACCTGGCATTGTATTGTCATAAAATTTTTAATTCAATATTTTTGGAATCTCAGTATCAGATGTTAACAGCAGGAAAACTTAAACTTATTGCCAAGACCTAAGGCACAGCACCAACTTGAATTTTGCCAGTAATGTTTCTTTAAACCTGCTCACCCTCCGCAACGCCTCGCTCAAACATGGATTCCATTGACTGGACGAGTTCAAGGGCCTTCTTCATAGAGAGCTCATTGGGAGACAGATCTGTAGAACAAGGAAATTAAGTTAGAGTCAGAAAGCGTAAAAAGTAATCTAAAAAATGATCTTACCTTCCAGGCTCCTCTGCTGCCCATCGTCGTATCTTTCATTTTTCCCAACATGTGGTGAACAAGAACCTATGGACAGTGCACTTGCTGTTAATCAATTCTCAGTGCCCTTTGATGGTGCAACATATCAGACAGGTTTCAGCTAAAATGCATTTCAGTGATTGAGGAATTTTGAAAAGGTATGCCAAAGTGTGCCCTGGTATGCCAACGGATTTTCTAAAATAATGTAACCATACTGTTATATTTGCTGTACCTCACTGCCAGTTTTTTAAAAACATTTCTTTAAAAAAAGTTTGAAACAGAAGGAAAATAAAAACCTTTAGTGATCCAAACAGTCAGCACCCAAACAAACCAGGCACAAGGGACCGCCATTACGTCAGTCACCAAGACAGACAAAAGGCTTTCTGTGCCACAGAGCAGGTTTAATAAAGCCTATCAGGCAGGAGGCACAGCTGATGCTCATCAGCTCGTAGTGGCTCTCTCTCTCTCTCTCTCTCTCTATCTATCTATCTATCTATCTACCTCTCTCTCATCAGGGGAAAGGTGTTCGGGCTTTTCTCACTTCTTTTTGTGCCTCCTTGTCTCCTCTTTCCTCTGTCTTTTGTAACAGAAATCCATCTCAGCTCACCATGTTGAAGGACATCTCAAAGGAATTTTACCAGAGGTGTTCCGATATCGTTTTTTTCTTCCTGATACCTTCCGATATCCAAACTTGCATAGCAGTGATACTAAGTAGTACTGATCTGATGCCAGCACAGAAAAAAATAGCAATTCCTGTTAATCCTCTACTGCATGACGGGCAACGAACCACTTTTTTGCCCCTCATGCTGTCCCTTTAATTAAAAAAAAAATAAAATCAGACTTGTCATGTTGGTGAAATTATATATATATATATATAATTTCACCAACAATACCAATTTAATAATGTTTGGGGTTGGAGTAGTCCTTTCTGACACCAAATCTACATGGGACACAGTGCCTGCAGAAGGTGAGATAAATATCACTTTTTAACATGTATATATTCAAATAATTTTATAGAAAAAATGTTAGTGTGCATAAATATGTAAAGAAGCATAATTCATTGTTGAAGACATTTTTTTTTTTAATTTAAATACTAAAATTGTGGTTTTTCATTTGTTGCTCCAGGGCAACTTTGTGCTCTCAGACCATCATCTCCACCATCTCTTCTGTTTGGGCAAAATCATGCTAATGGATGGAGATGTTCTTGGACGTATATATATCACCATAGTCAATGTTTTTACTGTACAATCTATTATTACTCAAAGGAAATGGACACAGAGACATTTTATAGCTGTAAGGAACCTGAGAGAGCTGTTTGACTCATGGACAGTGAGGACGGTGAGGTTGATAGTGAGGAAGAGAATCAGCTTTGAGAGCCAGTAAGGGGAACGTCAGGGGTCAGGAAGTACAGTAGCGTATGTAATGAACATGTGTGTGTGTGTGGTTGGGTGGATGGGTGTATGCATGCGTGTGTGCATGAATAGGGGTCGGTGTGTGTGTGGACATGTGGTGGTTGAGAAGAGGTATGAGACAGAAATGACTCAAAGAAATGTTTTTCCTGCTTGGTCTGACAGGGTCGGGGTTAGTGGTCTCTGTGTCTTATACTTGTTTTTCACTATGTGAAAAGAAATGTGTTAAGTTGTGGTCCTGCCTTGTTGTGTGTGCGCGGGAAGTTGAATTTACAGGTGCATCTCAGGAAAATCAGAAAATCGTGAAAAAGTTCTTTTTCTCTGTAATTCAGTTAAAAAAAGCAAAATTTTCATATGTTCTAGATTCATTACAAACAAAGTGAAATATTTCAAGTTTTTTTTTGTTTTCATCTTGACTTTAATCTCAAAAAAAGGATTTATAACACAGAAATGTCAACCTTTTGAAAAGTATGTTTATTTACGCACTCAGCGCTTGGTCGGGACTCATTTTGCACAAATTACTGCATCAGTGCAGCGTGGAGGCAATCAGCCTGTGGCACTGCTGAGGTGTTATGGAAGCCCAGGTTGCTTTGATAGCGGCCTTCAGCTCGTCTGTATTGTTGGGTCTCTGCCTCTCATCTTCCTCTTGACAAAACCTCAGATTCTCTGTGGGGTTCAGGTCAGGTGAGTTGGCCGGCCAATCAAGCACAGTAATACCACGGTCAGCAAACCACTTACTAGTAGTTTTGGTACTGTAGGCAGGTACCACAAGTCCTGCTGTAAAAGGAAATCAGCATCTCCATAAAGTGCTCTAAAATCTCCTGTGTTGACTCTGGACTTGATAAAACACAGCGGACCATCATCAGCAGATGACACGGCACCCCAAACCATCACTGACTGTGGAAACTTCACACTGGATTCAGCTTGGATACTGTGCCTCTCCACTCTTCCTTCAGACTCTGGGACCTTTATTTCCAAATGAAATGCAAAATTTACTTTCATCTGAAAAGAGGACTTTGGAGCACTGAGCAGCGGTCCAGGTAAGACGCTTCTGACGTTGTCTCTGGTTCAGGAGTGGCCTGACACTAGGAATGCGACACTTGTAGCCTGTTTTCTGGACACGTCTGTGGGTGGTGGCTCTTGATGCACTGACTCCAGCCTCAGTCCGCTCCTTGTGAAGCTCCCCCAAGTTCTTGAATCAGCTTTGCTTGACAATCCTTTCAAGGCTGCAGTCATCCCTTCTGCTTGTGCACCAAGAATATCTACAATTTTCACTTTCTGACAAGAAACATTTAACTTTTTCACGATATTTAAATTTTTTTGAGATGTACCTGTATGTGTATAGAGCTTGTTTTTTCATCATTCTATTTATTGTATGAACTATAAAAAACCTTTGCATTTTAGTACCCTAAAAACACATTGCTGCCCCAAGGCAACAAACCAATATCTTGGAGGGGATCATTTTTTTGGTTGATATATTACCAAGGACCCCCATGCTATTAAAAAGTGGGGTGAAATATTTTTCTTTCTCCAAAAACTAAAAAATTAATGCAATAGTGGTCAAAACTTTGAGTTGCCTTGCTGCTGAAATATGCCATATAAAAAAACTTGCCTTGCCTTTAATTAAATTATAGTATTTTAATAAAACAGTAGTGCAACAGCAACTTTAAAACTAAAATCTAGGAACATCTAATTCCTTCCCTCTCTGTAAAATATTGCCAAATGTAGACATTTTGATAGCTGCATCAACTCTCTTCCTTTTTCTTTGCGGCTCTTAAAAATAGTTGTCAGTGGCAGCACAGCCCGACTTCCTGTGCATAGTTTTGGAGCAGCAAAGAACTGATTTGAGCTGGATCTAGCTGGATATTGTTCAATGGCTAATAAGTTACATGCACAGGCTTACTCTGTGATACCGTTACCGGCATTTTCAACGGTATCGAAAGAATTTTCTGGTACTTGTATTGGCATCGGAACAACTAAAAGTTTGACTTCTTTCCTTCAATTGAGAGAGCACTGATTTGGAACTTCTATAATACTGTTGGTAAAACACTAATGCATGATTTCACAAAAAGAAAATCTAAATTGATGCAGCAGAACCACAAATATGTGTTTATTAAACTGTCTTTGTGAAAACCCTTCGTTGCTCACAATGCAACTCAGTTGCTTAATTTCTGTCCAACCTCTGGGTGTGTTACACTTGTAGCAGCAGGTGTTGCCTCAAGCCGCTACTCCGCAGCAGGCCGTGGGAGTCTAAAATGTCTAATAAGCTCACTTCTCCACACCCAAAATTTTTCTAATTTCCTAACTGTAGCCTTTGGCCAAAAAACACTTACTCAAGCAACACCACTTGATGGCACAGAGTATATCAGATCTCACACAGCTCCCCCTAGAGCCACAAACAGAAGAGCTTCCCAACACCTGATACAGAATTTTTAATGTAACATTATCTGAGTTTTGCTTGAGTTTGACAAATTCTGGCCCAGACTTGGAACTAATTGTTTCTTTTATTCGCCCAAACTTTCCCCATGTATTGAAACAAATATCTGGGGGGGAAAAAAACAAACAAACAAAACAAACAAACAAGAAAAACAGAAGTAAACATAATGCAATCTCAGGACAGTTGAAAAATTCTTTATTATTTTAACATAAATATGCCAAACATAACTGTTTATTTGCAGGGAAATGCGTTTTCTCTTTCGTGAGTGTGTGTTTCAGTTTTAGTATATTCCATAGGTGTGCTCCTTTCCATCTCTGTATCTGTCCAGGTAGCGCAGGGGCTTTCGATGTTGGTATTTGACCTGTGGAGGGTGGTACACCGGAGGCCGGATGAATTCAAACACCGGCTCTCTCATGTCTGCAGGGTGAAGAAACAACAGGCAGGCTTTATCAATAACTGACATCAAATTTCCAAACATCCTTGGCCCGTGTTCAAAAATGTGCAGTGTTTCTGTTTGGGAGCATTGGCGTGACTCACTGAGTGTGTTGTGAAAAGTGCTGGTGACTGATTCATCCCACTGGCTCTGGAAGAAAGCGAGGCCTGCAGGTGTCATGTTGTCCTGGTGCTTTCTGTAGAAATCCACCGTCTTGAACGTACGATCCGCCAGTGAATGGCTAAAGAGGAGAGGTGACATAAGCTCAGCGCCTTCTGTAAACGCAGTTTACTGACAGATTTCACGACATGTGACGATACTCAACATCTTAGGCTTAAAGACCTGGTTCAGTGAAATGAAAAGGTTCTTTTCCTGGAACGTTTTCTCAAGTTTTCATATCCTAATTACAAGGTGGGAAACAGTGCATTATTACGCAACTTAAGAGAGAAAAACCTACACTAAAATACCCTCATGGACACCCTGCTCGACTGGCTACTGACGTTTGAGCCAGTGTCTCTTGGGAGCGAGAGGCCTGGGCTTCCACTGTTAGCGGTTAGCTGTGGCCAGTAGCTGCATCTACTTGGTGACACCGTGATTTTATTTCAAGTAAAAAAACATTTAATTCTCACTTTCCACAATACACGGTGAGTCAGAATCTCAATCACAACACAATATAACAGCATTTATGTGATTATTTAACGGCTTGTGACGTTTAGCTTTAGCTGAATAGCCGGGCCCACAAAATACATCACACAGTCAATTTCAACGCCGACTGGTTTAAGGCTGCTCCATTAGTTCTACACTTAACCTGATACCACGCCAAGCAGTGTTCAAATTCTATAAAGACATCCCAATGGAGCTTGACCACACCATTTTCACGAAGTCAATTAATATGTGAAGATAATTATGGGTCTCGTTTACCAGGCTAATCAAATCTGCTTACCAGCACCCCTAAAATAAACTAACAATTTATGTAATTTTTGTTTACGTTGTAACTTTAAGGGATCCAAGCCAACGTTTTTATTTACCTCTTTTTCTTTTTCTGACCATTTACACTAAGCTAAGCTAAGCTAAGCCACTTCCTAGCTGTCTGACATTAGGTGTAGAGCAGCAAGGCTGCTGGTCCCTCTTCTTCTTCTTCTTGTTAGCACAGAAGCAAACATGCACATTTCTCACTATGCTGCTAAGTTTCAGTGTATTACTTTTTGGTTGTAAGCCTGTGAATGAACCTTTGTTTTGGTGATAAATTTAGCTGAAACTACAATTTTCATTATTGCTTAATCTGCAAATTATTTTCACAATTAATTGTTTTTTTAAATGAAATGTCAAAAAAAGTGTGAAAAATGCTCATCTCACTTTAAAAGAGCCCAAGGTGACAACTTCAGTTCGCTTCCTCTGTCCAAACATCAGCTCAAAACACAAAGACTCCTCATTTATGATCAAAAAGGACAAAGAAAAGCAGCAAATTCTCACATTTTAGAGGCTAAACCAGCAATTCTTTTTAGTTTATTTGAAAAATGACTGAAATAATAATGATTAATAGATTACCAAAATAGCTGCCAATTAATTTTTTTTTTTATCTATCAATGTATCAGTTAATCAGCTTCAGTGTTTAAGGGCAATGGCTCATGCGGCTCGTCACACAAGTGAACTGGTTAGACATCATACTACAAACACACAGACAACACAAACACAAGAGCATCAGCTTCCTGTCTGTCTGCTGAGGATTTGCTCACCATGGCGACGGCCTGACATCCTCCTGGAAGTCTATGGGTCCCTCCTGCTTGAAGAGGACATAAACGTAGCGGTGGAAGCCCGTTCCTTTGGCAGGAAAGGGGGGCAGGTAGTGACACAGCTCCTCCCCGGCCTGCACTGCTCCGCCTGGTATGTTCCCCCTGCAGAACCACAGGTCATTTTCGGTCATGCTTAAACATTCGTAACACTGCATTTACTTCCAAATTGAAAGTATATGAAAATGTTGATGAGTAAAACTTTAACTTCTGAACATTAGATGTTTCCTTCACTACTGAAAAGTCCATTCTCAGTGTATGTGCACTGCAGATTTCAAGTTTACACATCATACTGCAACTGTGATGTCAGTTTGGTCGACAGGTTGGTTTTAAATTTGCCCTACAAATAAAACTTGACCCAAAGCACTCACACCAGCCAGTGGATGTATTCAGCCTCATTATCCAGAAGATGCTCATCTGAAAAAGAAGACAAACAGTCTATTAATGGTACGACTTCAACAAGTATCTGTTGATGCCTCCCTGAGAGGCAGTATAGAGAACTGCAGATGATCCAAATCCAACGATCTGGTGTCTCCTGTGAGTGCTGATGCTGACCTGGACACGTGAGCAGAAGGGTCCACAAGGAGCCCTCCTCTGCATCAAAGCTGATCTGAGGGGCAGATGCTGCCTAAAAAAAGACAAGAACAGCAAACAACAACAGTCTGAGAAAACACAGAAAAGTGGAGCAAAGCAAAAAAGTAAAAGGGAGAGCAAATATAGAGTGATACAGATTAGTAGTGCAGAAAAGGAGTGAACTTTGAAAACAACTCTGGGTGGCCTTGACCTCCAAATATTAATTACAGAGCAACAACTTTATTCCCTTATGGTACCTCAGTTGGTGTCAGCCGATTCCCATAATGCACTTGAGCACTGTTGTCCTGGCTATGGCAGATACGGAGCGGGACTTGAGGTAGAAAACAGGCCATTGGGAAGAGATCTCTGAAGACCCCGTAGTGGTCTGCCAGTCTCTTTATATGAAACGGACCACTGCTTTTCTCCCAGGTTTCCTGCACTTTGTCCACAGGGATTTTAACTGCAGGGACAGAAAAGTGAACCAATTTATTCACTAATCAATTAAAAGCTTAAAGCAATATTTCACAGCAAAACAACTTTTTGTGTATCAAGCCTTAGATGTCTTGAAATGAGGAACATATTTGATTTAGGGATGCACGATATTGCATGTTTTGCTGATATCCAACATGCCTAAATCATTTGGCCAATAATTGATACCAATACCAATATATATCTATATTTTTTCCACCACACCTACTTGCAGAGATCATCAAGTCTCCTCTGTAGTTGAATTTACATACAGTATTATTATGCATACTTTTACTGTGTTGGTCTGCTGGCAAATGCAGGCATAAAATACAAAGCTTAAAATGATGTAA
>JAPZDX010000014.1:15679995-15691023 GCA_029783625.1 Naso annulatus | reverse complement strand
TCAAAGCTAATTTTGCAAGTCAAGAAAGTCACAGTTTATTACACAACTGCTGAAGCACAAGCCTTAGAAAATACGTATTTAGAAAGATGAAACATTCGATCGTCGTGTAAATGTACTGCATCAAAACAACGATCTCTTACAGAACTGAGTAACTGCGTTTGCTGAGCTGCACCTCTCAACAGCTCACGTTTGTAATGATTTTTACCTCTTTTATTCCATTTTCCCTCGTCATGAAGGAATGAAACAAACTGTGCTATGGCCATGTTAGCATTGGTGGTGATGTAAATTGTGTGAGACGAAACATGTAGCAGTCTCACAAAAATAAAACTTTCACTTTACTGTTTGACCACAAAATTCAACTTTTTTTTACATGAAAAAATATTTTCACATTGCCAGCCATCACATGTGTAATTCAGGGCACAAGCCAAACAGGATCAAAAAATAATTGGTCTCTCTCCACTGACTACTGTTCATATTTTTTCTGAATTAAGGTCCCACGGCCCGGAAGTAGAGGGGCTTGACTTTGGCACTCTATGTGAACATGGCTCTTATAATTCTCATGTTTTCCATTTTTTGGCCGTCCTTCTCACCTGATCCTCCCTCTCAAATCCAGGTGCTCTGCAGTACCCGCCCTCTCCTGCCCAAGGGGACAGTGGCTCTGCTCCTCCACTCACATCCTCACACAGCGACAAAACATTACCCAGCAGTCCCTGCTCCGCCATAAGTGACCCTGCAGATGGGGAGAATGGGTCTGAAACAGAACCAGGCGCAGACCCCATGTTGTGTTTGCTGGGACTTGAAGAAACTTCCTGAACAGGAACAGGGTCTGGAGGTCGGGGGGGAGGAGGGGAGCTCGGTATGGGGAATGAAGGCTCCTCTGGAACAAAGGGCTCTGGAGGAGGTGTCAAAAAAGCAAAGTCAAAAACACAAAGTTAAACTGCAACATGGATCATCAGATGGTTGTGACGAGGGGCTCAGAAATGCATTGTGGGAGCTTACTTTCAACATGAGCAAAGGCACAGAAGGGCCCTCTGGGACAGCTGCCACACTGCTGCATGTCATTACACTTTGTGGATTTGTAGATCTGTGACAGAGCAACACATCAACACACGTTATTATTTTATTTATCTCTTGTTGTTTCTAGTCTAACTTCTCAAAGTTCTCCACTGAAAACAGCAAACCTCGGGGTGGAACTGTTGTTCTGTCCGCGTGTGGCAATACTGACACCCCTCTGCTCCCTCACATTTACTGGGATCCCCCCATTCCTCACTCTGTTTCACAGCTGGACATGGCAACGCTCTGTAACGGCAAGAACGAAACATGGACTTTTTTTAACACATCCACAGTCAGACAAAAACAATACAGACTCTTCAAATGTGTTTTTTTCTTTTTACATGATGTTATGAAGTACCTGTATTTGTGCTTGTGCGGGCTGCGCCTCCTGTCTTTGCTGTTATGGTAGTACGGACAAGCGTAACCTTGACGGCACAAACGAGGCGGTTTCTTACAAAGTTCAGTCTTGTAGTGAGACAGCACGTAGTTGCTCTCTGAAGAGGTAAAACACAAAGAAGGACAAAATGAGGCCGACAGGTGACAAAGGCTAGTCAACAAGCAGATCCAAATGTTTGACAATAAAATGATTGTAGAGCCTCCAAAATGTCAAACAAGATTGAAGCGTTCCAAACTACAATAAAAAGCATCAGCAGTGGTTATGTTCCTTTTGTACAACAGGCTCCAGCAGGAACCAACAACTTAGACTACACCCACAATAACACATTCTGGTTGTAAAGTGCAGAACTGTTGCTACGTTGAAAGGTTTAGTCAGTGCTGAACCCATTCCAGGTTAAAAACTGTGGGGTTGCTTCCTTATTGGGTCTTTTATCACGACTTCATGTGGCTCCAAATGTAACGCTGGTCAGCACAGAGAACATTTTAGTTTTAAAACACTGATTTAAAATTTTAAAAAGAGGGTTGTTGTAGCCCGAAAATGTTGATTATA
Source organism: Naso annulatus (assembly GCA_029783625.1). Lineage (NCBI taxonomy): Eukaryota > Metazoa > Chordata > Actinopteri > Acanthuriformes > Acanthuridae > Naso > Naso annulatus. The sequence continues at coordinate 15,689,024 of JAPZDX010000014.1, read as the reverse complement.
GAAGTAGATACACAAAGGAATTTTCAAAAAAGAAGACCAGATACATGCTTGTACTGCCTAACCAATGCCCAACCAATAAGTAAGAGTGTTTCAAGAGATATAAAACAACTGCTGGAGAAGATGGTGGAGAACGGGAAGTTAACTGGATACCCCAACTTTTGTTTGCTCTTTATTATTTGCCTCCCTTTCAAGTTTCAAACAAGAAGATAGATACCATTCTTTCCACTGTGCGTGCAGTAACAGGGAGAGACAGGCAGAGCTCGCCCACCGCTAATTAGCTTAGCTCAAACACTGGTAGTCAATGGGAAGTGCTAGCCTGCCTCCGCCTAAAGTCATCAGATAAACTTTCCAACAACTCTAAGTGGTCCTGTGTGCTTGTTGTTGTTGTGTTTATTTACTTGTTTATTGACCAAGTTATGTAATTTTTAGACTCAGATTAGCACTTTATGTAATTTTAGAATCAAACACCTACTGTAAGTAAACCTCAGTGTGCATGCACTCCAGTAAATGCCAGAAGAAGAAGAAGACGACCCTGACACGACAAATAAGAAGAAATACATACAGTACTAATCTGAGTCTAAAAATAACTAAAAAAGATTACTTTAGGCGGAGGCAGGCTAACATTTCCCATTGACTACCAGTGTTTGGGCTAAGCTAATTAGCGGTGGGCAGGTTCTGCCCGTCTCTTCCTTGTTACAGCATGCACAGTCAAAAGAACGGTATCTAGCTTCTTTTCTGGAACTCAGGAAGGAGGCAAATAACAAAAAGAGAGGAAAAAAATTCACATTCACACTAACTTTAACCAAGTGTGAGAAAACATAGCCTTCTCCCTCTTTTCAATAAGCCACTCTGGCAATGTTGTAAGGGGAGATCAGAGAGCTCCAGCAAAAAAAAAAGAAAAAAGAAAAAAGAAAACAGGGTCTCACACAAACAACACAAACCCCACCATTTCAGCATCTCACATTAATTTGACCCAGGGCTGTAATGCTGTAACACAGATTTACCTTGCCAGCGTGGTTCCTCACTCACAATCTTCTCTATGAGGGCCGTGCTTGCTGCCTGTCCTGACTGTCCGTCTCCTGCGCTGCCCTCTGTGGCCCCCGAGCCTCCCTGAGACTCCATCACCTGCACTTCTCTGAAAAACACACAGTGCACCGAGACTGTAAGCAACTAGAGAACAGATAAAACGTACAGAAACTGCAATGACAGCAAACGTTGGTTGGTTACACGTCACAGTGAAGTTCTTTTGTCACCTGATGTCATACACAGGGCTGCGCAGGTCATGTGATCCATGCGCAAAGGCACAGTGGGAGCCGTTTTTGCTGCAGTGGCCTTTTGCATCTGTTTCATGGATACAGGATCCTGTCTTATAGTAGCGGAGATGATATCTACGCTCTGTGTCACCCGCTGTCCGATGGAGGAATGGGCATCTGGAACACACACACAAAAAAAATTACATTTAATGAATGAATGAATGACTTTATTTGAACTTTGGCTGGGAAATATATAAATATAGTATCGTATTGTGATCTGAGACCAGATATAGTGACAGACTTTGGATATCTTTACATCCTGATAAGGGGTAATCATTGTCTTTTCCTGGTTAAAAAGGCTTCATTATGGTAAAACGACGTAATTTTCTGAACTTGCCAGACTGTTCTTGCTGTTCTTTTATTGACCCTTTTTCCACTTACCCACATTACATAAAACCATTAACAGCCATCCTTTCAATACTTACAATATTAATGTATTTGGTTAAAAATATTATGATATTTACTCATTTTATGACCTTAGCCCCCTCTTAGAATACACAACAAGTCATCAGTCACAACCTTCATGATCAATCATTATCGATGTTGATCAACATAAAACTTCACCATCGTGATTTGTTTTTCAGCTGTATCGCCCAGGCCTATTTTGAACTAAAAATTAAAAAACACACTGAAAAACAACAAAAACAAAACTAAAGTAATGGTTGCCAAAAAGAAGCAGGTAGAAGTAAAAATTTTAAATGCAGATACAAATATAAATACAGTACAGTAAAGTGTATATCAGGGCTGCAAATGATGTGATTAATGCTAAAAAGAAATGTCATGACTGATCAATAAATGGTTTTACCTATAAAATGTCTGAATCCTAACAATTTAAAAATTCCACAACACCAAAGTTTTCATTTGTAATGATGTACTAAAAGAAATCTTCATCTCTAAGGAGCTAGATTTCTGTTTGAATAATGACTCAAACAAACATTTTATTTATAGAGACAACTCCAACTGTGACTTCAATAAAGTATAAATAAATGTCTTGAGTTCACAAGTAAGTATGTAAACATTCAGCATTTAGGTTCATATTTCAGCTACAGAGAGATATTTGACAATAACAACCTAGCATCTAAAGCTCTCTTTTATTTAAGTCTGCAGGTGATTTTAAAAGTGATCGGTCCAAAAGAAATATTTAAAAGCCAAACTCAAAGTTCTAAAACTTTCATCTTTTTGCAGTGAGGAGATTTTTCCTCAGCACCTGGGCATTGGGAGATCGCAGCTAGAGGAGGAATCTTTTGAAATGCTCACATAGCACTCGACAAAGTGGTTCATTAACATGTATAAAATCCCCGTTTGACCAGCAATCAGCTTCCATCCTACATTTACATTCCCTTTGTCTACGAGTGTCACCAAATGGGCGTCATTAAAACCCCAAAGGCTCTGCACATTTCAAGCTTAAAGAGGCCGACAGAGTTGGGGAAGGGCTTTGTTCAGTTGCTAATGCTCACTGGAAAGATTATGCATCAGACACTATTTGTCCAAGATGTTCAACTTGACTTACAATTGAGGACAGGGTGTATCCTCGATCACCACCGACTTAAACCTACTTGAAATGGTCGTCTCTGAACTTTCTGGTGATTAACTTGTGCAATTCAACTGTTAGAGACGAGAAAGCATCGATGCTCTGGATGCGAGCAGAGTTTATTGTTTAAATTTAGACTTCAGCGCTTCAGCCATCTGATATTAGGCAAGTAATCCTTGGCACTGTAAGTTACTATTTTACACAACATACCCCCCTGGCTGAACCAAGTGTATTTACACAGACATGTCGCAATCTGTCTACACTGTCAACTTCCCAAACGCAGTGTGGCTAGTTACACAATTCAGTGTGAAATCAACAACATCACTTCCCATTTACAGATCTGATTTTAAAGGTTAGATGTAGTGATGTCCATTTTGATTTTTTTTTTCCGACCCATAGCCAACACTCTTTAACTGATCATTAACTGTTAACCAACAACATTAAATTCAGCGTATTTATACTAACATACATGAGGCGCTCTAGTGTGTAATTAGTGTTCTGTGTTGTGAATCTTTTGCCTTAATTTTGCTTTTGAATTCGTCTGTTTCCCTTTCTCTCAAACACACGCACACGCTGCTACAGCCGAGCAGAAGTCTGTTATCATCAGCTGAGAGCGCAGCAAATAATTTAATGCATAACTTCATTATTTTTTATACACAGTGAAGCCAAACACCAGGCTACAACAGACATTACAGACCTCCACATGAGGACTCATGTCCTGTTAAAATTCACTGTTGCGATTACGGCTGCATGATTTAGAAAAAATATCTAATTGTGATTATTTGGGCTGATATTACGATGGCAACATGAACTGCGATATAAGAGGAAATTATGTTTTTTAAATCCTTATACCCCTTTACATTAAAAAAAAGATATTAAAATGATTATAGTGCAATTATTGCAGGAATCTTTACCAAACAATGACGTTTTTCAAAGTCTACACAAAATGATGTGTGGGCCAGAAAAACTCTACAGCACCAGGATATTTAAACTTATGACATTTTTTGACACTCCTTTTTTCTTTAACATAATTGTACATGATGCGACTTGAAAGTTGCAGTGGGCCATATCGAGATATCGATTAAATGTCGATTAACTGTGCAGCCCTTGTTACCATATGAAGGGAAAAAAGAGGGAGAGAACAGGGTGAAAAAGTGAGACACAGACTCTGTGTCTCTGATGAAAGCTTACTTGTTTACTGCTGTTCAATAATGAAGAGCACATTTAGAACAATTTGTGCATTTATTAAATTTAGACATTCCCAATACAGACTGACAAAACGATGACACAATCCTTCCTGCCTGGTGTGCTGTGTAGAACTACCAAAACGGCCAAGATCTCCAGTGTAGGGAAACTAATTTTTGCATAACTTATTAAAATAAACAGCAAACATAGACAAACTTTTGAATGTTTAAAAGCAGATTAACAAATCAAAGACACAGTGGATCGCCCTACGACACATAATGTTCTGTGTGCCTTGGCCGCGGCACATAACTCCACCCTGGGCAGCAGACACGCCGCCTCGTCATCTCAACCCAAAGTGCCAGAAAGTGTCGACACACAATGAGTTGACTGTCATGTATAACATAGTATTTCTTCAACCTTTTCACTCATAGTTAAACCTGATAAAATTCTTCTTATTGGTTAACAGCTAAAGCCCTACTTCAGTGTTACAGTCTACGGAGTGGCCCATTACAATGAGAGCAAACATGATGTGAAGCACAACAATGACATGTGACATGTACTCACTAATCTCCATCAGGACAGGTGCCTGTTCCCTCGTCATATTTGGTACAGTAAACATCTGGGCTGTAGTTGAAGGTCCCGTCCCGTCTGCGGATGGGCCTGCGGCGCCGCTGGTTCAGGAAGTGCCAGTGGAAACAGGAGAAAGGCCTGTGTTGTGTGCATTTATGCTGGACGAACAGGGGGCACTGCTCAGTTCTGAATTCCTTCAGATATCTGAGAGAGATGGAAGCAACAAGTGAGAGAGCAATACATTTATGTGCAGTGCAACTGATTTTCACAGTATCTCACACATGCAAGAGTGAACTGATATTTATTTACTTTCAATATCCTTGCATTAAGTATTTTTCTGGGGATCCGAGTCTGTTTTATCATATTCTCTGGTGCTGTGACGAACCTCTTCCCCAAGAGTTGATATAAAATGCAGCTAAACTAGCATTAAGTTATTGCAGCGGTGGAGCAGGCTGCAGAACTCAACTATGTTGTGTCAAACAGCTGGTAACAAATGGCTACTGTTAGTAAATGACGTTAGGCCTCTTTCTCGAGACCTGCTACGGTAAATGAGAATATTATCAATAAAAGGAGCTGAGTACGTCATTATTAGGAATAACAAGTTCATTTTTAACTCATTTTTTCAAGTACAATTTACCTGCTGTATAGTAAATGTGACTACACGTGAGGTTGTGTACACTTGGCTAGCTAATCCAGCTAAGAAGCTACGTACGTGTAATGTTGAGGTTTCTCGGGCTGCACGTTCAACACGGTTGCGGGAGATGTCGAGCCCCCTGCGGGCGAGGACGAAGAGGACGAGGAGGGTCCCCCGGTGGTCGTCGCTGCCGAAGATGACGGAGGCTGCGAGTGCGTTTTAGACATTTTACCACTTTGAAGCCTAACAACAAGAACCTTGTTTTTAGCTTACTGGCTAGCTATTCTCATTAGCTTCGAAATCCGCATTCTACAACGATGTGAGCTTGCGCAAGACAGGAGGAAGTAGTAGCAAGGGGACAAATAGGGACAACACGGAACTATGGGACATGAAGTACACTGGTAACCTTCATCGTGATAGTGCGTAGGTTGTGACTCAGGGGAGATTTTCTCGTGGTAATACTTCACAGAAATACACACACTTGGTTTGCAGAAAACTAAAATATGGGGAAATGACCGTTTGAGTTTACCTTTTTTGTTTTTTATTTCCTGCGTCTAATCTATTGGCTGTTCGGAAGGTAAACCAATGAGCGTGGAGTATCTTACGAGCATGACGTCATGAAAAAGTATAAATATGCGGCCGCTTCCCTCTTCCACCACAACTCGTTCTCCGCGGTCAGAGCCGAAGACCGTCCTACTACGCTACAGCGACTTTCTCATCTCGCCAGAAGGATTAAAGGTAAATATTCTTCACTTGATATGTAGATAAAGAACGTGAGTTTGGTGTCGTAACTGTTATATGGATGTGTTGGTCGTTTTTCTATGAACAGGCGTTGTTTGGCAAACAGGTTAACATGTCGACCTGCTAACGTTAGCTAAAAATAGAACAATGGAGTCTCTTACCGTTGACGTTTCTAGTTAACGTCACATATAGTTCGCTGAAGTGAAACTATGCTTCGTTACAACGGTTGGTGTTAGCTAAAATTAATCGTTGTTGGGTTTTTTTGTCTGTTTTTATCAACGACAGCCTTTAGCGAAGGTAATTACAGGAAAGTCAATGTTGTTTGAGTTGAGTCGAGGCAATGTCGCCTGAGGGTGAAATGAGAAGCCTTTAAAATGGCGAAGTCGAAAAGCGGAGGCTGGCTGGCTGAGCTGCTGTGTGCGCCGAGTGTTTTGACGCCACTGTCTGGTTTTATTTGCCCTCCGTATTGGTCAAAACATGCCCGTCAGCTGTTTTTGATCCATTTTAAAACGTATTGACCTTTATTATGGAGTCAGTTTGTATGGCGAGTCTAATTTTTAGCTTCGGTGTTAAAGCATTAATTCAGCGGAACAGTGAGGCAAACCCGACGCCTCCCAGTGGTTACAACCTGGGGGGAGGGGAGCTGCAACCTATTCAATTATAGGGCTAAGTTAGCATCTTAGCTTGACGACCAACAACACCGTCGTAAATTTAGGTGCCTTGGTTTTATTTCTACTTGTGTAGATACAGAAACAGCTTAAGATTTTAATCTCTGTTCATGACATCTATTTAGAAAGTACGACATGGCCCGTACCAAGCAGACTGCCCGTAAATCTACCGGAGGAAAGGCGCCAAGGAAGCAGCTTGCTACCAAGGCAGCCAGGAAGAGCGCCCCGTCCACGGGGGGAGTGAAGAAGCCCCATCGTTACAGGTTTGTAATACTTGAACTGTTTGATTCATTCGGATGAATTCTTGAAAAGTTATCTTGGTTAATAATTAATGAAATTCTCTGTAGACCTGGAACTGTGGCTCTGAGAGAGATCCGTCGTTACCAGAAGTCCACAGAGCTGCTCATCCGCAAGCTGCCCTTCCAGCGTCTGGTGAGAGAAATTGCCCAGGATTTCAAGACTGATCTGCGCTTCCAGAGTGCTGCTATTGGCGCTCTTCAGGTAAATAAGACATGGAGATAAACGTTTGAGTACTGTTAGGTCACATGAGCAGGAGTTATCTTTAACTTAATGAATGTTTCTTCATTAACAGGAAGCCAGTGAGGCTTACCTGGTGGGTCTGTTTGAGGACACCAACCTGTGCGCCATCCACGCCAAACGTGTCACCATCATGCCCAAAGACATCCAGCTGGCTCGCCGGATAAGGGGAGAGAGGGCCTAAGTGGCCAATGTCGGCATTGTCAAGACAAATGATCCTATTTATCATACTTAACCATTTTGTGGACATTTTTAATTTCTTTGAAACTTTTTATATACGTTTTCTTTTTTGAATTTTGTAATGTATTTTAGACTGGGACAAGTCATTATCATTCCACAGGCCCAAGTACTTGTAGGGTAGTTTGAAATGTTGTGCAGTAAGCGTATCTGCCTATTCCATCACGGGTCACAGGTCTACATTTTACCGTCGTGGGTATCACGCTCCTCCTGGGGATGGAGTTGTCTTTGAAGCGAGGATAAATTCTTCACATCTTCCATGGGGTCCAGGGTTTCTTTACCCATCCACTACTTACCACAAAATGCCAGCATGTCATTCTAAACAGGTCTCACTGCAGTGTCAGGGTATTAGCTACTAAGGTTGCTGCTCTATGCTCAGTGGCAAGAAGCAAGGCAGACCCTGCCTGTATTTTTCTGGACTGCTTTTTACATGATTTTCAACATAAAATCTTGGCAGCTACATTTAATACTATTTATGAAAATGTTGTCACGTGTCTTTCTATTAAAGGTCTTATGAGTAGAAAACTGTCTCCTGTAGTTGATTGAAATGTGGTATTCAAACAATAATGCATGTGCAAATTTGCCATTTAATATTTATTTACAATACATGAAACAAGCACTGAACTGTTATACAAACCACTCGGTATGCTTGAAACCAATAGCTGTAAAAGAAAAAACGAGTTTTAACAACATGTCAAATCTGATCATTATGTAAGCACTGTCAATGTGCCTCACCAATACGACAGACGATATCCTCACACTCCTTGATAGAGCTGGCTTTGAGCGCCACACAGCAGAATCCTGTAGACTGAGGGGTTTCTGGGGAGTCTCTGCAAACACAGCCAATCACATGCTTAGATGACATCTGGGGCCAGCCAATGACAACAGAGCTGCAGTCACTTGTGAATTGCATCACCACATGTAAGAGGGGGAGTGGCTAAACCACAGCAGGCCTGGCTGACAGCTGTGAAGGGGAACCCTTTCTCAACAGAATTGTATTTTATAATCTACAAATTCAATCTTATTTACATGGGCACCAATATCCTGATAACCCGGACAAAACTTTGAATAAGACACTGCCGTGAAGACAGCATTTTCTGATTACCTTACTATGAATAAGGTCAGAATTGGAGACAGCAATAATTGCATTAAGATGTGGAGTAGTCAAGTTTTATTTACATTATTGTACATATGTTAACCTTAATAGCGCCATACTGTCCTATTGGAGTTTTCACAACATCGTGCACATAGTTTACAGTAGTCACACTGCTTGACGATGCATACTCCAGCTTCTGGCTTGAAGTTTATGGAAAATTAGAGAAAAAAACCTCAAGAAGTGAAAAGGTAGCAACATGTTCGACTGTTGTGTTGTTCTTCGACTTTCAGTTTCAGGTCAAATCCCACAAGAACATTGCACATATGACGATGGGCGTGCGCCTTGTGAGTCATTAATAGACTATCCTCTGTAACATGTAAACAGGAATATGAATGGAGTATTCCATAAGCAACTCATGTGAACACCTTAACTGAAATATTGACTTTTTTCTTTGAATAAGGTCAATAGTCAGACTATTGCAGCCCATGGAAACACAGACACTGATAGCTCTGTTGTG
>JAPZDX010000014.1:15512588-15523824 GCA_029783625.1 Naso annulatus | reverse complement strand
AAATTAGGCAGGGAAGATATTAAAAAAAAGGAGAAAATTACAGGAGGCCAAAAGTGGGAAAAAGATGCATTTGGCAAGATGCAGAGTTTTATGTGAGGTGGGTGTCTGTTTTTGGAGGAAGATGGTGAGGGCAAAGGAGGAGGAGGAAGGGGGAGGAGGAGGTCTGCAGGGACAAAGGGAAGCCGGCCAGGTGCACCGAGTCTCAGTCAGTCGGCGCTGGTCATGACCACAGCTCCATGCCGATAGCTACAAGAAGGAAGCAGCACGAGTGAGGAGCTGTCAAGGGACACAGGATGGTGAGGTGCTGGAAACACTCGGATAACTCTTTGGAGGAAGCACAGTGCGCGGTAAGCACATTTAAAAAAGCATCTACTGACTATGAAAAGATGCGTATGATCTGGCAAAAAGGTCAAGGCGTGAAACTTCTGGTTTTTGCAATCTGGCAACTTTTGCTCCATGACAGTCTAGTTGCAGCTGTGTGGTAGGATGTGACTTTCAGATATTAATTTTTAGTACAGATCTCAGCAGCCAATCCAAACTTGAAAATTCAGCTTGAAGCTTGTGTTTATGTTTACATCTCATGCTGAAATGTGAAGTACTGTTTAAATAGCTGCCTGGTTCTTGTGTGTGGCTCATTTCTTCAGGATGGGGACTCTGCTGCGTCCTCCCAGTCCCACTTCCCACACAAGGCATTCTGGGTCAGCCTGTCAGCCTCTCTGCTCCTGATTATCCTCGTCCTCGGCTTGACGGGGCACCTGTGGCTGTCGCAGCCTCACACTCAGGTACTCATGACTGTAAACCCGGGGTTATTATAGTAACCTAAACTTTAAACTAAAATGAAAAATTGAGCTGTGGAAAAAGCTGTCTTGACTCATACAAATACAAAAAAAACTTGAAGAAAAACTAAAACTATACTGAAACAATATTGCCTTCTACTTGCAACTAAAATTTAAAGAAGAAAAAAAAACAGCCTAGCAGCTACAAACCTGAGGGATTTGGCTCGCCCATCAGATGTCATCTAAAGGGGAATATTTTATGTTAAGATTAATATAATTAAAATAATCTCTTTAACAAAGTCACAACCAAGCAGCCAGCTGCGGTGTGACAGAATAAAGACTCTATTAATAAAATAAATTTAGCATGATATCGATGTTTTATTATGAATAATAAGATCAATGACTTCGAGTACTGTTTTAATGTAATTTAAACTCAAGAAGTGAAAACTGAAGAAAGTAAACTGAAACGTCATTGCCTGCTTGCAATACTAATTTAAAAAAAAAAAAAGTAAATTCAGTTCAATTTTAGCTCTTTAGCTTCATTTATTGTCATTTTGCAACAGGGTTGCACAGTGAAATGCAACTTTTAGCCCCTTCATGCTTCACATACATGAGACATGCAGAAATACTTGAATCATAAGCATTTAGCATAGTATACAATATACCCCATAGTATACCTGGTATGAACAAAAACACACTACAACTAATGTAAACTAAATATTTAAAAATTAAACTTTTCTAGAAAAAAAAAAAGACGCTACACAAAAACTAGCAAAAAAACCCTGTGAGAACAAAATAAAACCACACTGAAATAAAATAAAAATGTTCCAAGAAAATATTTCTGACCTTGCTGACATTAATCAGTCTGTGTTTGTTAGTCCTCACAGATCGTCCGAATCGCAGTCCCAGATCACACGGGACTTCTCATCAACCAGTCAGCTGTTGTCGACCAGCAGAATGACCTGGTGACCTTTTCTGTGACCTCAGCAGCAAACCAGACGTCCACTGTGCTCTTTGATATCAAACATGTGCGTCTAGGTGATCAGCATGAGATCTGATATTTGATGCTGATGCAGGTTATAGGAGTCTGAATGTGTGCCTTTGTGTTGCAGGGCTTGATATGCTACAAACCTGTAGAGCAGGAAAGCTGCTTCCTGCGAAAGATGGAGAAGTCGGACTACGAAAACGTGCACTCCCTCCTGCACGAGTCGACACACAAGGTAACAGGCAGCGACATTTCAAAACGTGAGAACTGAACCGTCATGTTATGTAACGGGGGTCTCCCTCGTTGCAGTCAGGATATGTGAGACTGCAAGGCTCCAACATGCAAAACACACCAAAGGGCAAATGAAAGAAAAAGAAAGTTGTGGTTGCCCTTTAAGCTCTGCCAGGTGTTTCTAAAGTCACCCACTGCTAATGTGTGAATTGGCATTTCTGCCTGTGACTCAGAGTTTTTACCCAGAATCAAATGCACCGTGGAGCCAAGGCCTGCTGGGTTTCATAGGTTCTGCATGAGTGCCGCTCTGCACAGAGAGAGGGCTGAAGCGCACAGAGCCTTGAAGAGCGAGTATCCTCTCTCGCCTCCACGGCTGAATTCCTCAGCTCATGTGATCCCTCCAGGCCCCCTCGGCATTGGATCCTCTTACAAGAGGCAGTGAGCCCCGGAGCGGGCACAATGGCCACTCTGTGTGAGGGCTCTTTGGCTTTTAAGACTCTGTTGGATGAAAATACACCCTGGTGCATTGGGCAGGCAGGGAAGGGGCTGTGTGTGCCTGCTTTGTGATGAATACCTGGATCTCTAATATGGATTCTTAATTGTGATTGGACAATATGAGCAGGTGAAAGGCCACAACTGTGGTTCAAATAGAGATTAGCAGTGGAGCCTTGCAGGTAAACTGAGATGGAGGTTTGCGTCTCCGCCTTATCAACTTTTCTGCTCAGTGGTCCATTTCCACGCATCAGGAGACGAGTCTGCGAGTGTTTTTGTGATCCTGCCTCATGGTGTCACATGTCTCATGCTCTTCCTCGGTTGATTGTGGTCATTTAATCTACGATGGGAGGGATAGGCCCTGTATGGATGGAGGATAACTGCGGTTTGTCCCTCTATTCTGCAGCACAATGGGCTTCTTGGTTGGAAAAGCGGCGATTATGTGACCGCTTGAGCATAATAGAGCTTTAAGTGGTTCCCTATCACTGCCAATCAGAAGTGTAAGTGGTGCAATTACACACAGCCTTTGTGACAAATAAGAGCACAAATGTGCAGCTGTGTTGACCTCATAGGCGAAGCTATCAGGCTAATAGCAGCTTGAGTGTCAGTCTTCATCACATCTCCTTCACTTTGACCAAAAGATGTTTATTTTACTTTAAAGTGAGTTGAAGATGATTTCTCACACTTATTAAATGACACTGCAGCTTTCATGAAACTCCAAAGCAGACGGAATGAATGAAAGAAACTCTCCGTCTGTTTTTGTCCTCGCCAGAGTCAGTTCCAGCTGTCTGGGAACGAGACCCAGAGGCAGACGGAGTTCCTGGGAGTGCTGGCGGCCAGTCAGGTGGACGTGTCCACGCTGGAGGAGCCTCTGCAGGCTCTGTGTCAGGACAGGTCCGTCCACTGGACCAGGAGGGCCAAGGGTAAGAAGAACAGCCAGACTTCACACACACTAACATTAAATGTCATGTAGAAAAAAATTTAAAATGTTAGAAAACGGTTTGGCGGAGAAATCTAACTTGCCGTCCAGAGAGTATCAAAACACACCACTGAGCCACAGTGTTGCAAAGGGATCCGTGTTCCTGTATTACTGTGAGCACACAGGGCAGTTTATATGGAGTCAATAACGGTTACTCCTTTCTGCCGCCCTACTGCAATTAATAATATTTTTCCCCAGGATGGCGAAGTCAAGCCATGAAATCTAAATGAGCACACAATGTTGCTCAAACAAACTAAAATCACAAACAACTTGATTTTGCTCTCCTAGAAAAACAACATTGCATACTGTAAATACTCATAAGAGCACCAAATGCGTATTAATCCGCCACTAAAATTAGTCCCCCACAAAGGCCCTCTTTACACCTGATGTTAGCTAAGAGCTACAGTGCCCAGCTGCTTTATTAACCTTTACTCGTTAATCTTTTTTTTTTTCCTCTCTCTAAATTCTGGTCTAACGAGTAAGACGGATAAACACCAATTTCTAAAATGGTTTGATGGGATAACTGAAATAATTAATAATTAGTCTTTAATCAAAGTCAAAACCAGAGAGGCTGCAGCTAATTAAATTTTTAATTATCAACTTATCTGACAATTATTTTCTCAATTGATTTTGTCGAAAAAAAATTTCACTAAGTAGTAAAAAAAGCCAGCTACCAGACTTCATCTGATCAACAGAACCTCAAAATCTAAAGATATTTGATATTCGGTTAGCTGCCATTTGGATAAAGAAAAGCAGCAAATCCTCACAATTAAAAAGCTGAAAACAAATATTTGGCATTTTTGCTCAAAAAATAATTGAAACTGTTAACCAATTGTCTAATCATTTCACTGATAAAAAAAAAACTACACGATACTTAGGTACAATCAGAGAGAGAAAATTATGGAAAAGACATTTTGGTGATTTACTGCACGTTTTTTAACTGTTTACTGACATTTTGGATAAAAGAGTAAAATGGCGTTTTCATATCTGGAGTATGTGAGGTCATAGTGCAAATCAGATGAGTTCAGGACCCACTTGTCACTTCCTGTGGACTTTGTATGAAAGCAGATTTTAAATTTAGTCAGCTGGCACCTTCATACAGACCAAGCATGTCAGGCTGAAACCTGACCTTCATCTCTGACGTGCAGTGACCTTTCCACGGATGCACTTGGTGACAGGCCAAAAAAATGCATTATGTGGTGCAGGTGGCACATTTTTGTCCGTGCAGAAGCAGCTTTATTATCATACAACGATAGAATATAAAGTGTATAATGTAATATATGTAAATACGACCATAAAATGAACATGTCAGGGATTTTGTGGTTGGATCACTGCAAGTAAAAATGTTTCTGTCAAATCAGTGATTTCTTAATTATACAAGTATTTGTAGAATTGCTAAGTTTAGAGGAGGCAGCATGTTTTTCCAGCATTGTTGTGCTAATCTGTCCACAGTCAAGTTTTGTTCATTTATCTGCAACTTGTAAAGAATTTCGTCTTGTTTTCTGAGTTATTGTGCTCTCTGTGTTTTTAGGCCCTGGCAAGCAGAGGCTGGTCTACTTCTGCATCGACATCTGCTTCCCCAGCAACATCTGCGTGTCCGTGTGCTTCTACTACCTTCCAGAGTGACTGTGCATTCTCCTCCTCTCCTCCCAGCCAAAGATCAGGGGAAAAAAAACAAACAGATAACAGAACAAAAGCCAGCTTTGACTGTTTGCTCTGTGCCATACAGCTGCCAGTAAACCGGCGAAGCGGCCAACACTCCCAGACCATTTCCATCCTTCCGAGAGAGAAGAGATGGAGACAGGCTGTCGGAGGTTATCGCCAAAGCCCCATCGTCACTCTCTTCATGTGTAATACCCTCTCTGGTGGCACACTTCAGAGATTACAGAAGAAAGATCCCCTTTTTTTTGTACATCCTGTAACCCACTGCTGCAGTGTCATTATGTGTAACTGTTCCTGTTGCAACGAGAGAGTTTGGATTAGTCTAATAAAAGACTGTTGTGTATTTTTTGGACATTTTTTCTTCATATAAGGGAAAAAAGGAGAAAAACCTGCAAGGACTTGTGTGAATGTCTTTACTGCTGAACACTTTCTGTATTCGTTTTTCTCTTCAAATCCACATAAAATCATTAAGAAAAGTACAACCCAGCTTTGAATTAAAAGAATAAAATGAGTAATACATATAACACACGAGAAAGTGGTCGTTTGGATTCAATAAATACGGTACAGTATAAAAACAGACTTGAAGAGGGAACTCATGTTATGCACATAATTAAAAAATATCAAGGCTATCTGATGAACATGTTTTAATCACTTTCCTCTTTTCAGTAATGTTGGTACAGGAGTTTTCTTGCTTAAATTTTCATGCAAAGTGGTGTTCTTTAGCTTTAAACTGGATTTTTTCCTCATGAATTCTAACCTGCTGCTATGCTGAATACTTAAAAGCACCTGTCAAGGAGCACTGTAGGTATTTATCTTAATGCTCGGACAAAAGTCTCCACTTTGTCAAAATGATCTTTTCAGGAAAAGTTTGAAAACAATCCCCTTAAATGCATACCGAAGAGTCCATTGCTTTTCTGTTCTTGTCTAACTCTGCACAGACTGTCTGCCATCTCCTGTCTCTTCATGTCTGTCCCCCTCCTCCTCATCCTCCTCAGCCCAGCACACTGTCATTAAATGCCAGACACACGACGGCCTTCTGGTGGCCGCTGTATTCCCTCTTGATCTCCCCGGTCTCCACGCACCACAGACGAGCCAGGTTGTCTGAGGAGGCTATGGGATGGAAACAGGAGAGAAATTCACCTTAAAGTATATTTAAACATGCTCATAGCATTTTGTATGCACCTCCTTGCATTGAAACAACCCATCTGCTATGCTGGCTCACATACTAACCAGTGACAATATACTGCGAGTCTCCAGAGAAAGCGCAGTCCCACATCCAGCCTCTGGACGTCTCTCCAGGATTGTTGCTCTTGATGCTCAGCTCCGTCATCAGTGAGAAGTTGGACGTCCTCCAGATCTTACAGGTCTGGTCTGCTGAGCAGGTGGCCAACAGGCTGGCCACGACGACAAACACAAAAACTCAGAGCAGGAAATGCTAAGATATCCCAGAATGCAAAGCTGGTTTTACAATTTTATATCATTTTCCTTAAAGAGGACATATTACATACATTTTTTAATTAATTAACATTCTTTAATTTTTGGACTCCTATAGAGCAGCTAGACACAACTGACCAAACAGTAAAGTCTGTAGATCTTAAGAAAACTGTGCCTCCCGCACTCTGTCTTCCTACTATTGACTGCATTCTCTCAAAATGGTCTGTGTAGCTTCCTCCTTCCCGTTTCCCTCCTCTGAGCACGCCCCAGTACTCACGACCCCTTTACTGACACAAAATAAACACGGCTAGGACACTGATAAAATGTTACTTACAGCGTGTGCTTCTCACTCTTCAACAGGACAAAGCAATGTGTGGTCCTTTAGCAGCAGTTAAGATGTTAATCCAGCTCATGTGCACACTGAGAAGGTAAAAAAAAAAACCCAGCAGAATAAATCCACAAGAAACAGTAACGCTCTCAACTTCCATCTGGTGCTTGCCTCTTTAGGAAAGTTGAACAAAGTTAACTGTCCTTCATTCACCTGAAAAAAACCCACTTTTTTTGGAGCCATCTTGAACAAAATGCTGACAGTAATCCATGAAGCAGAGAGCAGAGTGCAGCTGTGTCTGAGCAGAGTGGGTGAGGGGGCAGGCACAGCACTGTGTGCACGGAGCTGGCGTGCCCATATAAGGAATTCCAGCACGCGTCAACATCACTGGAAAAATTACTGTGTAAAAAACACTGAAAAACACAGTGTGCAGTCTGCATCTTCCAAATGCATGTGCCTTATTATGTGACACTTTGGCATCGTTTCACATGAGTATCCGGCATTGTAACAACATTTATAGGTCAGAAAAGATGGAAAAGCATAATAGCTCTCCTTAAATATCTTACCTTCTACCCTTCTTAAAAATTGGAATGCGAGTAAAAATGCAGAAGGCTGTATGGTTCTTTTAAGGGGCCTTAGCTGAACTTTAATCTCCCATGTGAGAGGGAAAGTGGGTAGGAGGGCCCTAGAAATGGACACGTCCAGCCTTTGTGGGTTTGTTCACATGCTGGGGAGCTTTGAGTGTCTGACAGCCGTTTAACTCCACACGACCTGGTTCTCAAGTGCCATCGTTTGGGCGCTCTTGAATCCTGTTAGGAGCCATAATTACAATTCATGCACTCCCTGCGCTTCTTTGAAGAGGCATTCAGAGAGCAAAGAGGGCTGCGGAGAGCCTTAGAGAGCCTTGGCAACATTTACTCTTCATCAGTGTGGAAACTCTGTCAGAGGCTTTCTGCCTGTATATTGTGGCCTGCATCTTCAAACTAAACTACAATATAGTTTTACCCACAAAATGATTTGGTTATAAAATGGCAAATTGTACAAAATCCTTATCTTAGTAAATAATCTTAATAATATCTTTTTCTCTATAGTGCTCATCAAGATAGGCATTTTACCTGACACATGTTATAAAACTGCTCATCTTTCAAGGATGCAAACAACTTGTGAATTGCGAGTGAAGCACATTCAATGACTTTCAAAGGAAAAGAAGAGAAAGGCTGAGCATAATGCCTAATAGGTGCTTTAGTAATTTCTGAGTTTGCATAGCTTAATCCGTTCTGAAAAGCTCAGGAGAAGAAAGGCTGCAAATGGCCCTCAGTATTAATTTGATGTGACTTCTGTACAATAAGGGCTGTGGATCCCAGAAGCCCATTTTCAAGCTTACCTTCTTTCATCATCCTCAGCCCTTGGAACTTTTGCCTAAATGTTTCATGAAACCAAGGCTGTAAGCCTCTTTGGTATTCTGCCTTTATAATGCCTGGTTTAAGGCTATTATTACACCATGTTCAAGGCAGAGCAGCACATACAAACACTGAAGCTGCCTCTCCATTGTGTGAAACTTAAATTGATTTGGTACAATTGGGAGAGCACTTGTATTAAAACACACATATTCTATGGCTCATTTCCTCCCTTTCATTTAGGAGTTTTGCAAATGCAAATGAGGGTTAGTTTCCCTCCTTTTTACAAATAAGCATTATTTCAACTAGTCTGAGTATATTTACTCATTTTAAAGCAGATCAGACTGTGTGTCCTTTATTATTTATATAAATCATGGCTTTCAGCACACATTTCCTCAGATAAACAACTGTGTGACCAAACCACACAGAAAAACAGAACCTCATTACTCGGATTTCATCCCGATATTTTGCTAAGATAAAAGTCAAATTAAAATGAAATTTTGCACTATTGCTGTCAGCATGTGGAGACCCTCTTGAGTCCCTCTACTCCATCTCCATGTGTAAAAAAACAATTTTGTGAACTTTGTGGGATTCATAAACGGCCTCATTTTGTTTTCCTGCAGAGAGATGAAGCAAGCAAAGGATTTGGTTTGTTATCAAAGACTTCTGTGATGATGTGCCTCAGGACCATGCATTTTTCTCTGCTGTGGACTCTTCCAACACATCTTTCCCGCTCTAAATGTAATTTAAGGGATGTAGATCCATGTTTGCCGTTTCAAAGTTTTAAGAAGCAAAGAGTCTTCTTCCTCTCTTGTGTATGTTTTGTTTACACCAAATAGGGGGGAAACTGAAAAGGGACACACAGGGGGGGTCAGTGACCCTGGAGAAAACAGCTTGCATTAATATGGTCTAATCCAATGTAATTAGTCAAATTACAGCATGCCAAGCTGCTTGTCAAGGGCTGTCGGCTTTGGCAGGCACACAAGATGGCCGGGTGTCCCACTGGACAACAGAGAGACCTTAACAAAGACCTTTGTGAAGATGCTCTGCTAACTTACTTTTAGTCCTTTGAGTACACTTTCCTTGTCTTCTCCATCTTTCTTGACAAAAAATAGGAGGGTGTTTTAGCCGTGCCACAATGTTTTCACCTTTTTCTGAGTGTTCTCCCAAACCCCCAGGCTGCTGGCTTGGCTTCCTGTCTGCCGTTAACGTGGATCAAAAGTGGAATGAGGATTCATAGCACGGGCTACAGAAAGTCAGAGCAATTATATCAGCGCTGCTCGGCACTCCTCCTACGTGATTTTATGTGAGAGTCAGATGCACGCTAACTAGTGCCGCTAAGAAGCACAGACACGGCTGAGACACTTCCTCATGTCGTAGGATTAGCATTGGTAAAAAGATTTAAACTATATAATTACATGAGGATAAAGTACAAATTATCTAGTGCACTCAACAGCCAGATTATCATCCCCTGCAAGCCCCGTTCAGCCCCAAGGGGTGAGCCAGGATGACAAAAGGCCCTCATTAGCATAAATTTACAAGAGCTCTCGTTCAGAGGAGCTGATAAAAACCTGTTCCACCTTTGCTTTGGCCATGAATGGCTTGTTGTGCTTTTGGCAATGACAGATAAGTCAGAGTAATTCCACTTTATGCCTGAAAAAATGATGCTCCAGATTCCGGCTGCATCCCGAAGGTGTCACCCACGATAATCCTCAAAGAGCGTCCGGCAGAAAGGGGGCTGCGTGTTTTCCAGATGATATACTGCGAATGACAGAAAGAATTATACGAAGGAGGACAAATCTGTAACATATTATTAAGCAATTCCCAGTGAATAACAAGGATAAAAGGATAATGGATGAGGGTGTCGTTATTACCTCGGTGCTGAGGGAAGGGCCAAAGCAAAGGTGGAGAGACAAGATTAATTGAGGACGAGTGAGGCGCTCATTGCTCATCAGGCCCTCTCGTCTAACCACTTGCTCTTTCTGTCCCTCTCCTCCTCTGTCTCTCCGCCTCTCCATCCTTGTCTAGTTCTTTCTCTTCTTCTCGGTCTCGCTCTGAGCCCCTTTCCCTCCCACGCAACACACACACACACACACAAAAAAAGAAAACGGAAAGTTGGATTTAAAGCGATCAGCTTGGCACTTTCAGTGGCAGCCAGAGGAAGCTGGTACCCAGGCCAGAAGGATTTCAGTCATCTTAAGGCTGACAAGTCCCTGGAAAAGTCCCATTAGGAAAAGCTTGCTGAAAAGACCCCGTACCAAATGACTGCATCCCTTCTCTCAAGCTCCTTAGTGAAGGCATCCTCAAGCTGTTTATCTGGATGATGTGCTGGCTAAGTGTGTTTATGTGTGTGTGGGTGGTTGGGTCAGTGTTTCAGCATGTTTAAAAGTATGTTTTTATTGTTTGTTGTGTCCTTTTTTTGTTAAATTACTTGCTGGATATAATTAACTTGTGAGACAATTCAGTTACTACTCACAGCAGGGGCACAAAATAATGTATATGTCATGGAAAAGGATTTGAGTTCTGAGGTAACTTAAAGGAGCAATATGCAAAATTGATTCACCACTACTAAAACAAACCTGCATGTCAGCCACACCTCCCATTTCCCCTGGCACTCCACCTGCCCCACCCCCTGTTCTCAGAGGCTCGCTAGTGGTTAGCGTTAGCTCTGCTGTCTATCACATCTTCTCGATGATAATTTAACGTTATTTCAAGCAAAAAACAACAACATCTAACTGTCGTTTTTTACAAACCATAGCAAGTTGGAATCTCAATCTCAACACAATATAACAACATATATGTAGTTACTTGACAGTTTATGATGTTAGCAGAGCTAATCGTCGGCACTAGCTCCAGCCAGACCTGTAGCCTCCTTCTTGGGCAGCAAGAGAGGCCAGAGCCCCGCTAGCGGTTAGCGTTAGCACGGCTGTCCCCGTCGGATACAATGTGATG
>JAPZDX010000014.1:15492665-15504468 GCA_029783625.1 Naso annulatus | reverse complement strand
TCTGCCAAAGATGTTTTCATTAGTCTGCAGAAGGTGATGTGTGTGCCAGCACCACAAGATTTGAATTAAATGACATTTTTGACACACATTTCTCCTTTAAAATAATAATTTTAAAACTGCAATGAGCCATTCTACAATTTCGAGTAAATTTCGATCAGTTATGCAGCAACATTAGTAAGTGCAGTGTTCGGCCTCACGCTGAACTCTGAGGCACGGTATGTGTCGGGCAAACAACAAGCACAGCTCCACGTAACCACACACACAACACAGACACCATGCAGTCTATTAGGCAACTTTTAAGATATGAATTGAGTAAATTCTTGAAACTGGGATAGGCGTGATTTTCAGCCTCTTGTTAACCAAAGAAATATTTGCTCAGCATCCACATTATTCGAAAACGTCCAACCTCGTGCTTATCTCGCCTCCACCGCGGCCTCAGTGACAGGTTCTGTGATTTTTCCGTGACCAGCTTTAATAATCTCACATAAAACCACCTTTAACAGCCTGTCGCTTGTTGTTAAAGCAGTTTTAAAGCTCAGGAAACTTTAATAACCTAATTTTCCAGCGTAGTTGAGACTTCTGTGGGGAAAGTGACAGCTCAAAACCGCCATCTAATGCAACCAGCGTGTGGAGACGTTGGAAAGCATCTTTTGGTTTCTCCTCCAAAACATCGACTGTCCTCAAGCTGTGTGTGAGAAACACCTCTCCAAGATCAGTGGGATCCTGACATTTCATTACCAGTTGGACTCACGATTCATTCAATAACCAGCACGTGTTTGATTACGAAGCATGACTGCTGGCTCAGTGAGATCTTCCCAACAGGATTCATACTGGTTTCATAAGACTGGAACTATACTTTAAAATTGAAGGGATAAAAAAACAAAAACAAAACACTCTGATAAAGCAACAGTAAGACATTTTCTCCTCTCAGCCAAACATGAGCAAAGCTGTACCATGACGCTGAGTATTTCTCCCACAGCTACAGTCCATGTCAGCCCACTGGATCAAAGTGCCGGCAGCACTTATTCCCATTTCTGCTCAGCAATCAATCACACAGATGAAAGATGAAGCAGACACCTTTTTCCTCCTCCACCAAGACGGGCTTTGAACAGACCAGCCTGGGAAGCACTCCTTAAATCAGTGAACCTTGTCAGTAAAGCCTGAACCTTAGAAAACAGTTCATCACTTTGGGAAGCACACTTTGCTTTCTTGCAGAGTTTGACTGCAAGATTAATACAGTTCCACTCTCATGTCCAAAATATATAGCTAGGTGACAAAGTCTGCCAACCTGCACCTCCACAGCACAGTGATTAAAGCAGTACTGTATCTCATCTCACCTGCAGAACAGTCTAATCTACTGTAAAATGACAAACTGTGGTCGTTAATTACATATTTAACATACGAGATGCAGCACTTTGTTTTGTTTGTTAGATGTTTCCACCTGTTTCTAGTATGTATACGGGGCCCTAAAAAAAATTGATTTGGGATACTGATACTACTGACTATTGTCTATTGGTCATTTGCACACCTGCTGTAAATTTATTAATCCATTTTGATTGCTTTTTTTTAAACAAATACACTTGTTTAACTTGCAGTTAGCACCTTGTGTCGTAGCTGGATTTTCTTCCACAGGGGGACTCTGATGAAGAGGCGTACATGGAAGCAGATGATAGTTTTGCAAACTTGGAGAGCAGACAATCTCTCAATTACTATTTAGCAAAGTCGGCAGCTTCCCCTTAATTCGGCATAGTTGTAGGTGTGTTGCTTATATTGCCCCCATTTCGGCCTGGCATGTTTTTACTCTTTTATGGTTTTCGATCTCAAATGGTAGCAGATTACAAAAGTCAAAAGTGGTCTAGTGTTGATTGTCAATTTAATATTTCAAGTGATACATTACAAACTGGCATAATGAAAGTGGTGAATGTATTTTGCATGAGAACATTTCATTAACATAATTACTAAATTGTCACACAACAACAAAAACGAATAATAAGATAAAAAGATAAATAAAGATCAGATGCTCTTGGGTCCCCCGTAGTCACGGGGCCCTAAGCAGGCGCTTACTTCATTTATGCCTTGGTTCTGCTTCATGCTAAGCTAAAATAGGGGTATAAATCTCATACGAAGTGAGAATGGGACATAGGAGCCATGTGGGTCTTATCGTATTCGAGATAAGACAACAAAAAAGAGTGTTTTAGAAAATGTAGCACTGAAAGACCCTTTTTACTGTCATGTACAGCAGACTAAAGCATTTTGTTTTTAAAATCTTTGCTGTTATCATCATTGTTCCACTCTCTCCATGTATACAAAGAACTTTTGGTGATTGTTAACTAAAAACGGTGAAGACAGACACTTGGAAAACAAAAACTGACATATAACAGTGTAACTCCCTTCACGAGGGCCCTACCGACTTGACAGCAGCCAGCACATTTATCACTGTGCCATCCAGCTTCTGCCCGTTGGCCACAATGTCTCCCAGAGAGTAGAAATCTCCGGAGTCCTTCACAGGCAGGTGGATCAGTGGCAGCAGCCTGTCGGTGGTGTCGATGTCAGCACACAGTAACACCTGGGAATGAGCCTCCGTCACCAGCAGCCTGTAGAGGCTGAGAAGCAGATGCAGGCGTTTGACGCTGTCATCAGACATTACAAGCTGTTACATCATGTTTCACACAGCATTACACTGTGTAAACCTCACTATCCTCCAGCTATGTAAAGCACTGCAGGGTGAGGATGGCTGAGTCTTCTGCAACATCTGCACTGTGAGTGTTACTTACCTTGGTGTTGTGGGACTGAATCTGTCCCCTTTCTCTGGGTCCTTGTTGGCAACTAAAGGATTTTCAATAATGACTAGAAAACATAAGAGAGAAAGATTAAAGTTTATCTTTTTGCTAGTCAGAGTCGTGGAAACTTTAAGAGTGACTTTCTCACCACATTCTCCAACGGTGAAGCTGCTGGAGAGCCCGTTGATGTATCCATCGTTACCCCAAGCTGTCACATTAATGAAGAAGTCAGGCGAGTCCCTGACGGTGAAGCCAAAAGTGAATCTGTCTGAACCAACATCTGAAATTTAGACACATAGGTTTGGTTAGTGTTGCATGTCGATGACAAAGTAGAGGAGAGAAAACCTGAGCTGGGAAATAGATTATTTCACTCTCCAGAAGAGGGGGCTGGTGTACAATATACTAATGTGCAGTGATTGGAAAGGAATCTACCAGTGAAGTATCGACTTGTGTGCACTAAGTTAAAAAAAAAAAGATACAAACTTTTTCTGTCAGGAAAGCTTCTGACATCACTTTTCCCAATGACGATCCCCGCCACTTTCTGAAACACAGAAACACAAAAAGGACGAGAGCAATGACAGTGTGTAGACTTGTATATTTTCACAGTTTAACGCAGCTTACAAAACAATTGACAGAAATTCTTCCAGGATATTACACACTGATTTTATTTAAGGGCTGCTGTGAGAAGAAAAAGATGTCACGCTGCTCTTAAAGTAGGTGGCACACACACAAACCTTCAGCTCATAGTGGCTGCTACAGATTCAGACCAAAAGGAGTAAGTTACGGCCATTACTGCACCCAAAACCAACACACGAAAATATTCCCTTTCATAGATGCCAATACAAAGTGAATCACACCACCCACCAAACAATATCTAATTTTTTTTTGCCTGTCGAATTGCTAAAAAATCATCTGAACCTACCGGATGAGAGAAGTTAGGATGCAGCTCAGAGATGGCAATGTAGGTATGAGCAGCCATTTTCATTCATCACTTACTCCAGACCAGTTTTCATTATATATGTAATGATGACTCTGTAAAATGAGGTTACACAGATTAAAAAACTAAATAAAAAACACTTATTTTTTTTTACACCTGTATAAAAAAATATTAGGCTAATGTATGTCCAATTTGTACAGTACATTGGCTTACAACAGATAACGCTTAACAAGGGTGAACTGATTATGTTACAGTTGAGGTTAACGTTAGTTAGCTAATGTTAGTTAGCTAACAATACCATTAACTGATACGTTACAAGGCTAATGCTAGCTTGTCCACCGTCATAGAGATAAACTACTCTAACTGACAAGGAGAAGTGACTCTGGAGGAATTTTATTATCATTATTTTACGTCTAATTTGATTGAAATAGTCAATTTTCAACTGTACCGATAATACTTTGTTGTTTTATCTGTCTTATTTTTTTACCTGAGTCCTCGCAGGTTATTTAAATTTCCGCGGTACGGCTGTTGCACGCGCAAAAACTGAGGAGCACGGGTGATGCATTCAATGCTATCGGAAATGTCAGCATTTAAAGTAACGTTAACTTGATAACACAATAATGATAAATATGTTTAAATGGTATATTTTACAGTGCTCTCACTGTGTGTTATCTATTATATTTCATTGCCTAATAGTTAGAGCAAATGAAATCAGAATAACTTTAAACATAATTTAAATGCTTTTTCTATAGTTTCATATCCTTATCCAGCCACTAACTATGGCAGGTCTATAGTTTCTTTCTTTCTTTCTTTCTTTTTTTAATCGAATGACCACACATGTTGCAAATAGAAAAATTTCCCAAACCATTTAAACACTATTAACTCTGTTGTACAATGTGACCCTACTGTAATTAAACATTCGGTTCACTGAATCATGTTTGTTTAGATAAATTAGATGAGTTTTCACCTGCCACAATAGGTTAAAATCTTTTTTAAACAAGACTGTAATGAATTGAACCTGTATCACCCATTGTTTTGATAGAGTTTACGTGTTGTTGCCTAGGTTGAAATCTACAATTTCAACACACATTCAGTACAGTAAACATCTGTACAGCTGAGCAAACAAGCAGAATGTAGGACTGAACAATAAAACTACTATCACAGATGGACCCGTTGACTGGAGGCTGTCAAACCTGCACACATTTACCTTACAAAGACAAGCACACATAGCCATATTTGTACACTGTGTGAGTCACTTTTATAAAGTCTCTACCGTGAAAAAGCATCCCTGCATGTCAGACTTAGATATTACCTTGATAATCCATCCCAGTCATCATTCACAGCATGGGATTTGTTCTCAGACGGCTTTGCTGAGATGAATCTGACAGTTTGCTGATTTGTTTTGATAGGCAAAGCAGCATGTGACATGTCTTATACACCGAGGCAGGGATCAAAAGGTGTAACAGTAAACCCTTGTTCAGCTTCACACAGCCTCGCTCCTCTTCCACGTCGACTAATCCTTGCGGTCAGGCGTTTGGATCAGATATCTCATCCCTGTGACTAATGTTGATTTTCAGGCAGTAATATGTGTGTTGATGGGATTCTACGGTCAATATGTTTCTAATTGCTTATAAAAAAGTTTAAAAAAGGAAAAAAAAACAGTGCAGTGGCTGCCATTCATAACACAAAAGCACAAAGTCAACACGGTGGGGTTACTCCTCATCAGACAACCTGAGGTGTAACGTTCCATCCATGTATTGATGGACTTTGTATAATATCACATAATGTGAAACTGAACTGATTGAATACATTTACCTGCACAGAGGAATTGATTGGTTGTTTGCACCAGCGCCTGGCTATTCAAATGAAACAAAATTTCAAATTCTAATTTCATTAGGTTTTTCTGACTGCAGCTTGTGAGTCCATTAATCACAGCAGCAGTGTAGAGCATCATCAGATAAATCAAGAGAAAGTTACTTTTGGCTCATTGATTCATCCATGGAGAATTCATGGCCTCTGTTAATCTGTCATCAATCATACTTGGATCCAATATTCAGCTTGGTTCTGCTGAAAGTGTTTTGAATAAAGCGTTAGAATTTCTTTATGATAAGCAGCCAGACGGTCTTGTTTGCCGGTGGTGATGACATGACTTGAGTCAGGGCCAAACAGGAAGTACCTGCATGGTGTTGTATCTGCAGGCCTGCACACACAGTCACGGCAGAATGTGTTGTGATTGGGTGGCCTCTCTGCTGCGGGTCGGCTCCCCGGAGGGCCTGCAGCCGTCTGACCACTCCTCGGCTATTAATCCATCATCTCACTTTGTGTTTGTGTGTGAGTGAGTGTGCCTGTGTGTGTTCAGCCATGCATGTCAGTGCATACAGTGCGGCTGGATGTAGTGTGTGTAAACCTACCATGTTGATTGTCATAGAGGCCTGATAAACAGAGCAGGACTGTTCAAAGTGCAGCGAATGAGTCAAAATAAACAGCAATCAGAGGTGAGACTGTGTGGTTATAATGTTTAAAATACTAGTAGGATTCAAGTACAGTAACACACCTTCAGGCTTGTAGATGTTGAAGGTCCTCCGCACTTAGTGAAGCTGAAAAATGCAACTTGCTCTCTCACCTAAACTGATCAGATAGTTTATTTCGGTGCCGTTCTTTAGTGAGGATGCTGTTACGCCATTGATCTATCAATCATCATCTGTTAAAACGTTGTTTTTTTTTGCTTTGGGAAGCTTAAAATAGTAGGATAAACTTAATATGGAAAAACAGAGGTCACACTGAAACATGTGAATATTTGTGAATATTTCCAATTAATGAAGTGACTATATGTGTCTCTAATACAAACAACTCCCTCCGCATTGCCATTTTTTGCAAAGCCTCTCTAACAAAACATTTATCTGAAGAGACTTCTCGTGTAAATAAAGGTTAAATAGAAAGTAAAGAATAAAAGAGAAAGGTATAATTTCCCTTGTTAAAGTATGCGGTACACACAAAACCTTATGCTAATTGTGCCTTTAGAGATTCAGACCAAAGCTACTCTTTAGCCACAATTTGAACCCGCATAAAACGTTCATTTTGTAGCTGCCAAAACAAACTGAACAATCCCCACCCCTCAACAATAGCTTATTTCTCCTTTTCTTGTTGTGGAGAATAACAAAGTACATTCACTTAAGTACTGAAAGGACCGTCTATGTTTGATCTCTCACTATAAGCAGAGATTGCGTCTTTCTTCTATGTTGTTAAAATTCAACCATATGTGTACTTTAGTAGATCTCAGACGGCATTTTTAAACCCAATTCACTTTATTGAATATGGACAAAATGTAAGCAAACAAGATATGTCATAGATAAAGCTATTTTGGGGAAAAAAGGTGAAGTTTATTTAATCTATGTGGCCAATGTTGACAGTGCACAATTTCATGCGCTGTGGTCCTTTAAAAGTGACAACTACATGTTCAGACATATTTTGCATTTTGTCGGCTTTAGTAACTAACTGCTTTTCAAAACATCAAAATATAAGCTAGCAGAAAAACTTTATGTTTACCATCCACAACATTAAAATGCTGCTCATATGTTGATGCATCACCATCCAATAATACAATAACTGATGCTGAATTATCCCCCACAGACAAGAGCCTTTCTGCATCGACCGCCCAGTGCTTTAACTGCTGAGACTTAAAACTCTTGTACTTGGATGATTTTTTAAAAGCAACTGGACCTCCGCGATGGCACCAGACAGGACATTTGCGGTTCAGCTGCACACCCTGTGTAAAACATGAGACGAGAGGATGAAGCGCAGACAGCAGCGACTGCTCAGAGGCACAACGCAGAGCCAAGCCCGAGTCCTTCTGGGGCAGCAGGGATTGAAAGGATGTGACAGCCGCAGATTTCCTCCAAAGTTTTCCTGCGTGTTCCGTCTTTGTCTAAAAACAGAGCTGCGCAGACTTACGGTTTGATCTCACTGACCGTTTGTAATCAGGCAGTCTAAGAACTGTGTTTACTATATCCATATGTCATGTACCAAAAAAACCTACACACTGGGGTTTTTAAAGTATTGTAATTTGCTGCGCAGGAAGTGGGCAGACAAGCTGGAGTGTTTATGTTGGTGAACCAGCGGGTTTTAGCTCACATGCATGTACGAGTACACACAAACAATAGTAGGCTGATTGTTAAGAATGAAATGAGTTGTGTCAGCGCACCAACTCCTGAAAGAGATATTCTGTGAGGATCTAATGGAACCAATCATCATTATTTTATTGAATCTGATCATTAAAACATATTGGTCTGGTGAGCAATATCTTGTCACGGCCCAAACTTCGACATCCAAGTATAGCTTTTGCAGTTGTTGGCAGCAGCCCGTGCAGTCTTTATTGGCTTCCAGAAGTGGAAAACGTCCAAACTACAAGTATGTGTACACTGTAATTTCCCTGCCACCTGTGTGACTAACTATACTGTAGCTGCTGTACCGTTGGGCCTGCTCGCAGCCATTGAAACCAGCTGGGCTCGGTTAGAACAATGCGCTCTGTCTCCTCATCCCCATGTCCAGTGACGGCTGGGGTGGGGGTGGGGTGGGGGGTGTATGCCAATGTGGAGGAAACCTTAAATGATGTTAATAGCATGCTGTTGAAAAGTAGCACAAAGAAAGAAATCAGTGGCATGCATGATGTCAGATCCCATCATTATGCCACCGAACTGAGGTAATGGGAGGAACATTGTGGCCGTGGTCACGCTATGAGTCCTCTTGTTTTGCAAGTCCAACCTATGAGATTAAAGTTAAGCAGGAAACATTCCATTACATGACATTAACATTAAAAAACCACACCAAGGGGGAAACTTGAAGTGACATATCTGTTGCGAGACATGACCGAAACTCTTTTTCTACTGTGGTTGGCTTTTAATGAAAATTTCCATGCTGTTACGGTAGACATAAATGGAATGCTGCTTTGATGCAGTTGTGGTTTGGGCACTTTCATGTCACCGTCTACACAAACAGGTATACCCACCTACACACCCAGCTCAAGCATGTTTGTGTCCTCCTGTTGCTTGGCTTGCACGATAATGGCCTTAATCCAAAAGTGTTAACATGTCAGACATTAGCTATACAGTTCAGTCTTTCAATTGTGTTTCTGAGACAATATAATATGACAAAAAGTATTAAGTATATGGTGCAGTTAGTTTTTACCATGGATTTGGAACAAAGTGTTAACGGGCCAGTAGGATTTAGTGTCACAGCAGGATTAATTACAAACAAAACATATCCTCTTCTAGTGCTACTGTCAGCACATGATGTGAATCCTGCGTCAATGTGAGCTGAGCATGCGCGAAAAGGTCCGCTATCTTGGACTGCTAGCAATGCGGCTACACCACTCGGACAAATGCATGTGGTTATTTATGCTAATGTTAAATTTTACTGATGAATTTTCTACTATTCCCAACTTTATACTTGTTAGGATATCAAGTTAAATCAATGGAAAAGGCACGGTGTGTTGTAAACTGCTGATGAGTAATTTCTTTGCCAAAGTTAGCTGAAGTAGGTGTTAGCGGCTCATGTTATGCTAGTGTCTTTGCTTGGCGCCAGCTAGCTACCACAAGTTAAAATTGTACCCCAAGCTGTTACTGGGGCAAGAGCTGTTTTAACAAGTCTGGCTAGCAGTAGTTGCAATAGCCACAAAGCCAGAGCAAGTCCTCTCTAAGCAAGCATGATGTTAGTATGAGCAGCCTTGTTGGCTGGCTAGTGCTCGTGTTCTTGTTGGCTATATAGGCATGCAAGCTTTACTATGCAGCAAAGGCAAATTAGTTATCATTTCCATTCAGTTATGATGTAGTTTTCAATTGTTAAACCTTTATTTAGACCATCGAACTCAGACTGTGACATGAACACATCACGGCGCGTTTTGCCCATTGTTCACCTTCTTACAATCGTTGCAAGCTAACATAGAGAACAACTAAGATTAACAGGAATGTGAATACTTTGCAGGTATTTGTTCATAAAGTAAAGGATTAAATAAACTATATTTTGACATAATGGTGCTAAAGACAAAGAATAAGCAAAGCTGTTACTATTCATCTTGTAGGGAAGACATGAACCAAATATAATGACAGTCCGTCCAGTAGTTTTGAGATGTTTTTATGTTAGGCAAAAAACTGTGGATCTCCCAGAAAAGACTTTTAAAAATTCAGATTCATGCACACATGTCCCTTCATCTCTCAATACAGTATAGGCTTTATTATACTTTGAAATCTGAATTTGGAGCATTTGAGACGTTTGGCACGATATATTTAATTAATTTCGTTTCATTTTCATTTATATGACTCATGACCATAATAACATGGTATGAAGCAAAACGCAGAACATACAATAATAACAAAACAAAACAACAGCACACAGCATAGTCAAAATACTTTTGGCTTGTTTGACTGTAGCAACAAAATTAATTTAAACATAGACAGGTGGTTCAAATAATACTTGGGCAAGTACCTTTCTCTATAGGTCATTACACTCATATTCTTACATTCAGACAAGACATGGTACCCATCTCCAAAACAACTGTCATTGCAAAGGTTAAAAAATCTGTTTTCTATCCAGCCCTTTTTATCTTCCAATGACCCGAGGAATTCTGGTGTTATTCATTCTAAAATTACAGATGGTCTGACTATATTTTTGGTTTTTCAACAGCAGATACTTTTCCAGTTTAAACTCTTGCTTAAATTCAACATAGATATCACATGAAGTCATAATTCTAAGTTCCCTTTGCCATTTCTGTATGAACTGATGTTCTCGCCTCTGTTCAGCAGTAAGTTTGAACTAGCTGATGCCGTTACACTTTTGTAAGATCCAAAGATAAGAGAAACCACAGTCATCCAGTGTCTGCTTAACCTGCAAAACCCAGGGTGATGTGTGTACACTCCTTTTATACAGGCTGAGCAGGTGATTATATATTATTTGACTGAATTTACTGTTTTTTCCCTTCTACCAGTCTGTGTAGTAATGAACCACACAGTGTTATTTGTGACTCATCCTATATCTGTTTTCTGATCTGTAGGCCTAAGGAAATGTGCAGGTTGTGCTTTGATGCAAGTGTGTTCATCTGGTCATCCACGCTACGTAAATACATGCATCTGTGCACATGCAGTTTTGTAATGTAGAGTCTCAAATGGTCACTCGATTCATACTTTTTATGCACTCGGACAAAAAACCTCTGCCTGATATACAGCCACTGTCAATTTAATGTTACCCAGAGAAATTTTCATCCATTCATCATCTTAACTGTGGACGGGCGCACAGCTGTATTTCAGACACATCAAAGCCTGTCCTGCTGTCCCAGTCTGTCACAAACGTCTTCACAACGTCCACTGTTTAGGTAGTCCCTCTCTGACAAGCCGTGACAGAAATATTTTGCTCCAGATTTGACCCCGTGAGTCTTTGCAGGGATTTTTGTCTTCCACGAATGAGGGGTGAAACACATTTTTTCAATTATTACAGAGTGATATATGAAACAGAAGCTTTCATTTTCTTTTGCCGCATGTGTTCCACTGAACAATGAAATCATTATATTCTGGAGCATCGCCTCTAAGATTGGTAGAAAGCAGGACACAGTTTCACGCTTTAATGGCATTTATGAGCTGATTGGTAATGATTTCAGTGTTGCTTTGTTTATGTGATGATTTTATAGCGCGAGGGACAGATGTTATGTGTAAAGCATCATCGGTCAGGCCTCAACATATGCAGGCAAACTGCTTCACCGTTATTTATAATGGAATACTGTATCTGTTTCATTAGAGAGTAAAATATGCAGTGTATGAAAAACAGTGACATCAAGTCTAGTAAAATACTACTGTTTGGAATATAAAGCTCATTATTGTGTATTATTGGAAACAATAATATAAGGCTGTAACATGTAAGACTCATTGTAAGAGCATGAATCATTGTATTTTTCTCCACATGTGGAATGAAAACACTGGAATTTTTGTCCTCTAATGCACTGGTGCCATGGTTAGAAATGCCCTGTATTTTATTTATGTCCATTGTTTATGTTCATTATGTGGTTATAAATGTATGTTTTCTTTTCCTGCATTTTTTCCTT
>JAPZDX010000014.1:15341132-15361087 GCA_029783625.1 Naso annulatus | reverse complement strand
TGATTGACTTTTTGTGTTTATTTTTTTAATCACAGACACACACACACACACACACACACACACACACACACACACTTGAAGCCATTTAAAAATAATAGCATATTCCAGCCTTAAAGTGTGTAGAAGGTGAACCTGCAGCTGCTCTGCAAATGTTATAAAATGGCAAAGGGCAGTGTGTGTGTGTGTGTGTGTGTGTGTGTGTGTGTTCCCTCAGGCTATTGCACTGATCTTCATTAGTTGGTAGTTTGTACTGATATCAGTGTCTTTCTGGTGTCGATCAATGAAACTCCTGCAGCCACAGCTCAAAGAAACAGTTAAGAAAACAGAAATAAAGCTCACATACCAAAGACATGTTCTCTGATAAGACGAAACAATACTCTCATATTTACCTCCGTCCCATAATCCTCACCACGGCCTCTGTGAAATCCAATCGTCAAACAAGCACTCAGGATTAAATGACCTATTTGTGTTTATGATTTATTTTATATTAACGTTGCAGATCAACGCTTTCCCAATTTCTTCTACCTGCGAACCTGCTGTTTGTTGCCCCTGAGCTGCTCATTTTACCTGCCAGCACACATAATGAAGTCCCAAACAAATTTCCACACTCCTGCAAATGAGAAATATGACTGTGCAGGTAATTATAAACAGCCAGCTCAAGGTGTTAAAAGGGATTAAGCGAGAATGAGACAAAAAGGGAGCGTTTAGAGGAATTATTTAATAGAGGCTATTCATCGGGACGCCGTGCCAGCAGCAACACTTGCGCATATTCATTGACGACATAATATGTGCATTGACTTTTCGGGCCTGACTGGTGCTCTGCTTTCTCTTCAGCTGCCTCACAAGACCCCCGTAGCCTCGGAGCACTTTATGCTAAGTTAATTTACCCAAATATATCCGCGGCATCACGGCAGCAGCGGCCGCTATTCAACATCAACAACTTTGTTAATGGAAACTTGCTGATCCATAAACGTTTGCGGAGATGCAGACGTTTGCTGGGGGGCAGTTCACGTATGAATGTTAAAAAAACCCACAGATCGATGAGGGGCATTTGCAAAGGAGGGATAAGGTGTGTTTAATTATAATTGCGTCATGAAATGTGTGTGTGTGTGTTTGTTTATTGGGGGAGGGGCTGCTGCTCAGGCCCAAGCAGGGGCCTCTGTATTTAAATAGGGTCACATCTCAGCCTCACCTTGCAAGTGTTATGCTATATTAAATGCCACTCATGTTAAGTGTGTTGAAACCCTCCTCTGATGTAGTCAAGACATAATATAAAGGTTAAATTGAAAAATGTCCCTTCAACAGTATGGGAACACGCCATGATTGATCTCCCTTGTACGGGCAGGAAATGTTGGCAGACCTCAGTTTTTCGTTCCTCCTATAAGTGTGCAGATACAACGTGTTGTAATGAGGAGTGACTGGATTAGAATTTAAGTGTCAGTCAATCAGGAATTTAAAAGGTCAATGAAAAAATTAGCAAAAATGTGGGCAGGAGGTGGTTTTGAAGCCACTGAGCTCAGTCAGATTTTTTTTTTTCTTACATCAGACTTGTCCTAGTGGGGAAAACACACGTGTTGCTGTTTGTATTGGAGATGCTCTGTTCTGTTCAAGTGTCCCAGTAAGCAGTGACACTGTTGGCTTATCCCAAGTCCATGCCACAGTACATACTGTGAAGTTAAATAATGTTTATATGTAGTGTGTTTACAGTAGAAAAGTGACCAAATGGAAAAAAACCCCTCAAAGTAATAAGTATGCACACTGAATACACTTGATTTTTAAAGCACCACTCTTGGATGAAATAAGTTTTAAGGAGTTTCTCTTCTGCATTTGAATTGTCAATTAATAGTCAATATTATTTAATGCAATTCCACCCTACACCCTAGCCACACAGTGTTTTCTATATCCTTCACAGGGTAACATTATACTGTTTTTAGAAGAAAAACAGAAATTATGCATTTTATGTTTTTTAACCTGTGAGTTGCTCCTTGATTTGTCCTCCTTTGTGCCATACAATGTGGGAGAACTGAGTACATCAAGATCATCTTTAAATTTTGTCACTTTTCCCAAAGTATGTTCAGTGAATGTGGGACACAACTCCCCTCTTTGTGTGATCTAATCCGCAGTGATGCGTAGCAAAGCCAGAGTTTTACAGATGTCCAGAATTTAACATATTTTACCTTTTCCCTCTGGTACAAAATGTTCTCTGTAAAGTGGAGGCTGCAGGTGAAAACCTGACAAACACATAAATGCTTTGGATTGATTTGATGAGTAGTTCATGCTCTGTCTTATTTTGAAAAATTCTTTTAGATGTAGCATTCTGAAATATTTGCAGATAAAAAAATGAAAGGATGTCAAACTAAAGCAAGGCAGATAATTGGAACCATTTGTTCCCTTATTTGATGTTTGAGCTTCACAGGGCCGAACGATTTCTGTGCAGAGTTTGACACATGTAAGTTGTCTCTAGTTATTTCTTTGTGCTTATCTTTCAGTTTAAGTTGAAGACATGAATATACAATAATGATTTTAAGACATCACAAGCGGTTTGGAAACAAATCATGTTCAGTATGTCACTTACGCACATGAAGCTTCCAGCATTTACACTAAGAATGGACTTGCACTGATCTTGTGGTCAGCAGTCACATTTTTTAAAATAAAAATATTTGCATCTTCAAAATGCCTATTATTTTTTCTTTTAATAAAGAAAAGTGATTGTAATTTAATTTTTTGATAAAATAATTGAGCTTTTGTGTGTCACACAAATATCAAAGACATTCATCCTTCCTCCTTGTTTTCTTCCACGTTTAATAAAATAAGGATGAAGACAATTTGACAAAATCCTCCACTAATCAAATTAACCTGAGAAAACCGATAAATCATTCCTGGTTTAACAGACTGTACCGTCCGGCTACAAAAATAAGAAGTAAAAAAAAGGGCAAACCAAAAGATTCAGGTTAAATTCTTCTCTTATGAAGAAATCTACCTCAACCTTTAATTTATAAAATAATCCAAAAAATCCAGGTGATGCATTTTGACCTAATCTGATTTTGAAGCATTTCTGAACACATCATATTGTGCTCGCAGCTTCTGTGTATATACACGACATCTAGAGAATAATGTAAACCTAGTCTATGTCAGCACTGGACACTGCACGTACAGTATAATGACAACATGAATATTTTACTGTTTTGTTCTGTGTTATTCACATTTTATCTTTTGGATGAACTCTTCGACAGCGTGATGTCGTCTTTAAATGACTTGTTCCATCTAGAATTCATCACATAATACTGTACCTCTGTACTTTGTTCCATAATTACTTTTTCAAGTCAGTAAAATTCCTCGTATGGAGTTTCTCTCTGTCTTTGGATGTCCTCAGTACTTCCCAGTGTTGCACACAGTCGACAACAACAATAAGTTTAATCTCTTCTCTTACAGAGTCCAGAAGTGCAGATTCAGCTGTTGGGGCTCCAGAACGTGTACGGGTGGCCCTGTGGGCCCTATGTGAACAGGGCCTTGGGAAGCTCTGAACCCAGGCAGCGGGGGATCCGGAGTGGATAAGATGTAGTCAATACTAAACTTGATCTCTGACTCGGGTTTCCCCTGCTGGGCGGGGTTTGGGATGAGGTGGTTTGGCTGGGGGCCTGGCCTCGGCCTTTCAGGGTTCAAAGGGCAGAGGGTGGAGTCGGGTTCAGGGTGGCGAGCTATGGGTACGCGCTGATTGCTGTGGCTCTCCAAAGGGTGGAAAGGCACCTCGCCTGAGTCCCGGAAGCCGATTTTCATGTTTCTCCTGCGCCGGCGACGGCGGAAGTTTCCATTTTCAAACAGGTCGAGCATGGATTCACAGCCGGTGGCAAAAGTCCAGAAGTTTCCTTTTCCCTTCTCATTGCCTTCTGTCCGAGGAACCTGAGAGAAACATGACAATTAATTTATAATGATACACAAAAATAAAGACACTTCACAACCAATCAAAATAACAGGAAGAAACACACTGTTGGTATTGAGGAAAGGGGGAAAAAAAAAAAAATTCTCCTTGCCTTTTCTCTAAGAAGATGCTAGACATTAATAAAAAAAAAACAATAAAAATGTAAAACTAACAAATCTTGCATTCAAATTACCCTTAACAGGCCCCCAAAACGCCTGAATATCTTGTTAAGTTGACATGCTGTGTTGGTACCTTGATGAAGCAGCTGTTGAGAGACAGGTTGTGTCGGATGGAGTTCTGCCAGGCTCTCTGGTTGGAGCGGTAGTACGGAAATCTCTTCATGATGAACTCGTAGATGCCTGACAGAGTGACCCGCTGCTCGGGGCTCTGCTGGATGGCCATGGCGATCAGAGCGATGTAGCTGACACACAGACACACATTTCAATCAGGTGACACAATGTGGCAAGATGACCACAGAAAGTATCATAGGTCAAATTGTAACCTGTGTGTTTCATTGTTTTCTCTTTGCTTGCACCCTGAACAAACTTCTGCAATTGTCAAGAGAGTAAAAATTGCAAAATCTACCAAATATTTTCTTAAATACATTTTGTCTTTTCTTTACATAGTATATAGAAAAGCACTGATGAGGGAACCCTTTATTTCTGCACCAAGCCGGACTTAGCAATTGGTCTTGGTGTTAAAAAAATAAATAAAAAATGGCCTTTTTTAAAAATTATATCATATGCAGATGTATTTTTTGTTCTTTCTATACATTCTAGGTAATAAACTAATTACGTCACATAGTGATGTTGCAGTACATCAGATCTCTTATGAACAAACTCTTAGAAAACACCAGTAACAGCAATTTAAACAGATTTATGTTTGAGAAATAAAAATACTTTAAACACAAGTCATATAAGGAAATTAACAGAGATTTCCGAGAACCCAACAAGACGTAATAATTTCTATTTTATGCTGAATGTTTGTCATCCATTCAACATGGTGTTTAATATCAATTCTCTTTAAATTAAGATTTAATTAGCAAGTGTCAAGCTGATGAAACAATGGTAGGTGTGTTTTTGTAAAGAGGACATTTTACGTCTCTAACGACTACAGAGTGCATTTAACAGAGAACGATAAGGTTAACTTAGTGAGGATGAACTGAAAGAATTTAAATGTTTGGTTTTTTGCAAATTAAAATCATCTTTGTATTTTTATAATGTTGTCACTGACCTTTTTTTTTAATATTCTAGAGAATATTAACAGAAAATGATCCACAATGTATGATGCAAATAAATGATGCCACTGCCTATATAGAAGATCAAGTTCCATGCCACTGATTGCATGTTTCATTTTTGTTAAGTTCTGTATTTCAAAAACTGTATAGTATGTGTACATTTGAAAAATTAAACTAGGGTTAGGGTTAGGTAAGGTTGTTTACTCCAAACTGACAAACTCAATGATGATTAAATAAAGCTTAAATCAAATGGAAAACAAAGTTAGTTTTAGGCTTTCAACAGAAAAAATAAAAACAATGAAAAGATTAGTAGTTAAGGCTTGTAATTAGCCAGTAAAATGCCTTTTTAATTTCTTTATATCAAACTAAAAAATGCATATGCCTTGCAGATAAGTGAAGGAAATCGTCCTCACCTGTATGCGGGTCTACATATCTTCTTGTCCTCCTCTGTGCTGGAGGAAGGGTACCCGTCTCCATCGTAGTTGAAACAGTTGAAGGGGTAGTGAGAGTTATCAAACATATCTACAGTTTGAGGAGTCGGATGTGCGCTCCAGAGTGTTTGGCTCCTCTGACTCTCCTGGCCAAAGCCCAGCAGCAACAGCCCGTCCTGCTGCTCTGCTCTGCCACCATGCTCTGCTCAGCCAGCTGACACTGACTCTGAGCTCGGCTGCTGACGGCCCCCCTCTCCCCCTCCTCGTCCCAGCAGCTCTCCAGGAACTGCTGCAGGTCTCAAGGCTCAGGACCACCTCCCTCCCTGAGCTCCTTCAACTCATGTTGTACTCTGTGCACTGCTGCATGTTTACGTGTTTGTCTCAATCACATCGATCTCAGATTCACAGATTTTTAGATTTCATATTTACAAGCACTGCGCACTTCCAATAATATCCAAACAGATTTTTTTAAATAAACTTGTTTCAGTGCATGCAACATTGTACTAGAAAATATTTAAAGCTTTAACTTCACATGATCACATGAGACAAGTAAACTAAAACTATGAAAGCAGCTTATCATTAAGTCAAAATTTTTAGTCTTATATGCTTACCTCCATTTTTTATTTCAATGTTGTGCAGTTCCAGGTTATGCTGTCTTTTTTTATCTTAGTAGTCAGTTTTTTTCCTATTTAAACTGAATTATTTAAAGCTACAACCACTCCAGCAGCTGTTAGATACATTTAGGGGAGTAAAAAGATGTTTTTCTCTCTGACATGAGTTGTTAAAGTATCCAACAAGTCTAGCAAACAGGAAATGCTGGAGTGCAGAGTGGGAGTGAGTGGGCTTCAGTCCTACAAAATTGCTTTTGGCTACGTACTGTAGCTGTTTGGCCGAGCAGGATGCTTTGTTTCTTTTTATATTTATATTTTGCATAGCATAGCATATAACAACCCTGGCCTGTGGGGGTCTGTTGCCCCATGTAGAGCAATGAGTGGAGGCTATCTTTGGTCAGTTTCCAGACTAAAGAAGAGTAATGCAACGATCTAGCTTAACCATTCATAAAATTAAAAAAAAAAAAAAACTGATTCAGGAGAATGCGACATATTGTCTCTTTTTTCATTTCACGCAGTCTCCTGTCATGTAAAGGTAAAGGTACTTTATTGGTCACATGTACAGCGTACTGTGAAATGTGTTCTCTGTATTTAACCCGTCCCTGAGGAGCAGTGGGCAGCCACGGGGACCGACTCCAGATTCTGAGTCAGTTCATCGGCCAAGGTTACTGATTAGAGATAGACCTAACATACATGTTTTTGATGGTGGAGGAGAGCGGAGCGTCCGGAGGAATCCCACAAGTACGTGGGGAGAACACGCAAACTCCACACAGCCTGGCCCAGCCGGGAATCAAACCCAGGTACTGCTTGCTATGAGGCACAGTGCTAACCACTGCCGCCCGTGCCGCCCAATTAGAAACATGTCTACATTACCCACAATGCAACCCAACCACCTACACTTTGGTGTGAGATTCTGTTGTATTAGTAGCAGCCATAGTCAGTATATTAAATAATGGACAGAGCCACCATGATATCACCCTTTTGTTTGGGGACTAAATGGCAAATGGCTGCATTTATACAGCACTTTCTTTGGACTACCCAAACAGCTTTACATCACGAGTTAGCGTTCACTAGATCACACAGAAATGGCGGGTGGTTTCTTTAAAAAAAGGAAACCAGGCAACTTTTCACAAGAGGACTTCAAAGAACAGGTGCTAGAAACTGACCACCGACTTTCTGTTAATTAAATGACACCCCAAGATACTGTTTTGCCATTATGACCATCAACATCATGTTTTTTTTGGTGAATTGTCCATATTCGGACAAAGAGGTGGAGGAGGATTGCAACCAATGACTGTGTGTCACCTGGCAGAGAACAATAGACTGCTGTCAGTTGCAGCTGCCACGCCAAGAATTACACTAAACTCAAAGCCTTAGTATTAGTATTTAAATTTTATAAAAATTAGCTATCGAGACAAAAGAGTTTTTCTGTCAGGCTATAAAAATGTTTATTTTTGTTGTAAAGTTGAGTATTTTAATAGGCAGCTCTATGAGAATTGATTGATTTTTGGAGAGGGCCTCAAGTGGCTGTTGGAGGAACTGCAGTTTTGGAGCTTACATGGCGGTTTCCATCTGGTAGCGGTTGTAATCTTAAACAGAGATGAGCAGCGGGCTGCAGACATGTGCTAAAGTGACTTCTTTCTCCCCACCCACAGACCTTCCTTATTGTCAGTTTTGTGGTCTCCAGCCTCAAGTGACATCACTGAGGTTTTTTTTTTTTCGGTCAGAAATTGTTCAGTTCCGTCTGGAGCTATAAAGGCTTTGAATGTATTATTATTATAATTCTTCTTCTTATTATTATTATAATTATATTTTTATTATTACTATTATTAGTAGTAGTAGTCGTAGTAGTAGTATTTATTAATTAAATATTTATTTATTTTTACAAATGCAGCCGTACTCCGCAGCACCTGTGAACAGGCACTGACATGTGAAATCAAAGGAGTGCCCTTTAACTCGGACTCGACTAAGCTGGCCCGGTCCAGGCAGTGTCACACAAGCAGCCTGTTGTCTGAACCTGCAGTAAATATGCTGGACACACGGCTCTTCCACCTCCAGCAGGATTCTGGGTGGTCCGCTGAACTTGTAGACCACCTTCATGTTTTATTTTGCTTCTTTTTATAGCCTAATCTCTGTAACTGTACTTAAAACAGCTAACCCCAAATCAACAAACAAGATCCTTTGCATCTTTGTTTTCTTTTTCTCTCTGTTAACTCTTTGGGGTGTGTGTGTGTCCACTCTGGCAGACATTTAGTCAACA
This sequence comes from Naso annulatus, assembly GCA_029783625.1. Taxonomy (NCBI): domain Eukaryota; kingdom Metazoa; phylum Chordata; class Actinopteri; order Acanthuriformes; family Acanthuridae; genus Naso; species Naso annulatus. Next base: position 15,352,629 of record JAPZDX010000014.1, on the reverse strand, counting down.
ACGGGAAGTTTTGTAGATGCTATCTATAATGCTCTATAATGGCCATAAATTGTTTCCGTGTCTATAAAACAGGGGGATGTGTATTTTGAAGGGCTCTTAACGGGGCAGTTGGAGGTCTCCCGTGAGGCAGTGGAGGCCGGGAAAACAGCCTGAGGTCAGCGGGGCCTCTGTGTGTGGCCCCGCTGATGCAGGAGAAGCCTGAGCACTGTATCGCTCAACCCAGAGACATTAAAGCAATTCTCTCTTTATTTCTGATAGGCTAATGAAGCAGCTAAAAGGTCAACGCTGCAGTCAGTCATAGGTTTAGATTTTTAAGTGGCTGTAGTGTATCTTGAAAAAAAAAACACTTTCTAATCTCATTGATTTCTTTCTTCTTCTCTTTACACACGATATAATGGTTTTGAAGTTCAGGTTAAATAAAATCCTTGAGGGTGAGTGTCATCATACAGAGTCACAGCAACACTGAAGACTGTATTTTTATGTGATTTAAGGGTTTTAAGAACCTTAAAAGAGTGCATTTTAAAATTAAAAACAATAAAAACAATATTTTAAGAGGTTAATTTGAGATTTTTTTGTTTTTGTTTTACCACATCTTTAAAATTCTGCTGCTTCTCAGTAGAAGTAGTATAGTTCTACTAATAGTCAACAATCCACCCTTATGGGGACTTGTCATCTGTTGTACACATCAAGGGTGCCACATAGATCGACATAATTGCATCTTTCCAACCTTTTAAAAATTTTTCCCAAAAAAATCCAAATAAAAAGGACTTAAGAGACTGTATTTAATGTCTGGTTAAGAAAGGATTCTAATAGATGTAATTTCCTTTAAAACTAAGAACAGTGGAAAGTGTTTACTTTTATTTGTCGTGCTTTTAGTTTTTTCATTGATTTTTTTGTCCTTTTATTGCTGTTTTATATTTAAATCTTCTCATCGACTCCATGTTTAGTTTCAGGTATGCTTCATGCCTCTGCATTTAGCAGATGTTTAATTTCGCACATTTGTCTTTATGTTAAACAAGCAGGATCAAATTTTTCCCAAAAATGATTTATTATGATCTCATATTATAGTTTTATGCTTAACTAGTACTGCTATAAACTCATAGTCTTCAGTACTGCCAGAGCTGTAATTTTACTATATATTTTTACAAGTACTGTAGGATTTAAATGTTTGATTCTTTACATTCAACTACAATTCAGAGGAAAATTCAGATGACCAAAATCATTTTACAGCTGTGGCTACTTCTTACTTTAAAAATACAGATTTTATATACAAAAATATGCACGCAATATTTAGCTTTGTTTACAGTAAACTACTCAACAACATATAAAATAGCTAAAATTAGCTCAACCTTGACCAATAACAACAAATACTGCCTCTACTTTGATGGAACAGCAGTAAAAGTATAATGCATAATGGTATAATACTCATAAATGGGACTTTTCCCCATTTAGTACTTTCACATAAGGCACAATTTGCTACTTATGCACTTTCACTTATTTACTTTTTCAATGTGAAACTTTTACTTGTTATAATCAGATTGTTTGTGCTGAGTATTTTCATAGTGTGAAATTCGTACTCTGAGTTACCTTAAAGAAACTGAATGCTTTCATCCCTTCTCTATGTCACTGGGTTAATCTGTTACATTGTTTTATACACATAACCACAAAGCAACTTAACTGACTCTAAACAAGCAGCTGCCAAAGTGAGTTTATTGACCTGTGAGGAATCGTCTGGGCCTGTTCGCTCCAGACCAGAAAAACAGATTGATTCACGAAGCTGTAAACAGACCGGCAGAGAGCAAGAGGCGTTGTGGAGGAGAGGAGGAGGTCACCGTATCAGGTTGGTTTGAAGTGAGATCTGATAAGCACCTCACGGTTCACTCCCATGACGAGGCTTCCTCTGGCGTCCCGTCTGCGGCCGGCCGCAGTGATTACAGCTCCTCTGCTCGCTCTCTGTCCCTCTGATGATTGTCTCGGACTCTGCTTCCTCCATTCATAGCTCTGTCTGCTCGTGTGTGTGTGTGTGTGTGTGTGTGTGTGTGTGCACATGCATTTATGTAAACCAACCGAGGAGCCTTTCCGGAGGCTGTTCTGTGAGGAAAGGTTATCAAAACACAACAGTGTACTGGGAACTGTAAACATGCTTATGCACAGAGGCTGAGGGGCTGAAGGCCATTTTCCTTTGCACTGTACTGTGCAGTCATCCTCACTGCTGCCGTTCACTGCGTTACAGAGAGCCACAGATAAGACCTCCACAACAGGCCTGCGTACACCTGGGTATTCACTTTGTACAGACGAGTCTGACTCATGGGCTCTAATGTGCTCGTATCAGCCGGAGCTTACTGCTGCAGTATTTTACAGGAGGAACATATTTTTGGATGTTCCTCTATGGTTTGTTTGCTGATGTTTGTTTGAATCCTCATACAAGTCAACATTGGCACAAAACGTAAATTATTGTGAAAAAACACATCAAAAAGTTGGTCCAGTCAGCTAATGTCCAACTTTTTGCCCCCAGTCAAGTTCATTTTCTCCCCAACTTTCCTTTTTTAAAGAGCTGCGTATCTGTCAGTTCCAGCCTTTACGAACATGATGCAGTCATCGAGTTAATATTTTTTCCCTTTGTGAAGGTACAACTTGCATATCAGTAATGTAAAAAAAGAAAAAAGTTACATTTGATTAAAGAATATTAGCTGCTGCTCGACATCTAATAATTCTCCAAACACTACAACAATTTAATAAAGTACCTAAGGAATAGTACATTTTGAGAAATGCTTGCATTTGATCTTGAGCTGTGAAGACGACACAAAAACAGACTTGTTGCTTTTCTGTCTCCAGTTTTATGCTAAAATTTGTAGCCCATATAAAATACATGTAATAAAATACCTATGTGACATGTTGCTTTACATACATTGTTTTTAAAATCAGTATTTTATATTGATTTACTTACAATCAGCCTTTTTTTAATCAGTGCATTGGTTGTTAATTGTTAATTAAATAACTCCTTCTATAGTTTCATTTGTGCCATGTTTTATTGTAAAGCCCTTTGTGTTTTGAAAGGTGCTATATATTATTAATTATTGTTTTCATTATAAAATGCTGCTTATATGTTAAAACGTCAGTACTGCATCTATACTTAATAGATCTATTACTGTAACTATAACATTATATTATACTGTACATTATTCAAATAATATGATGAGGTTTATATGATTATATAACACTAAAGGATAATCCTGTGCAACAAGTGGGCTACTAGACTACTTTCACTTCAGTACTTACAGTACTTTAATACTTTCTTTTTCAGCTTAAGTGCCACTGTGAATGTACGAGTTTACTTGTGGTGGTATCATCGCTATCTTTACTACTTTGGTATTTAGGTATTTCTTTCACCAATGACTTGTGTCGTAAGTGAAAGAAATACCTTGTGTCTCTTTAGTTAGTCACTGTCCATGTCACCAGTTTATACATACATATATCACGTGAACTATGTACTGTATCTTATTTCTTCTCCCTCTTCTTATTCATCCTCGTCTCTTTTTTTCTTTCTTTTTTTTTTTTTACCCAATTTTCTATTTTGCTTTAGTTCTGAAAGTATTCAGTGTATCAAAGGACCATTTGGGATGACTGAAAACAGTACAGAGCATCAAGGAGCAGAGGTTAATTTGTTGACTGATGGAAGAAGATGTTACATATTTTCTTCTGGTAACTAGTTTAGGTCAAATAAGGTACCATAAGGTTAGGTGTAAGTTCTTATTGCAGTAGTCCTTTAAGGGGGGGATAATCCACTAATTTACCAAGCACAGGTCTAACTCATTTTTTAAGTGTGGCAAACTTGGAAATTTTCAGGAAAAGTTGTTGCTGTGTTTTTCTTTCTCCTTCCAAAGACAGCATCATCCACACTGTATTTTCTCAAACACCTCAGATGCTGCATGACACAGTAATTCATGTTTAAAATCATGGCTGATCACTCAGGCTAATGTGTGTAATCTTTCATGATTAAATAGGAATCATCTCCTAAATAATATCAATGAATGAGTATCAAACAAGTACAAAGTCACGAGCTGTAACTTCTGAAGAAAACATGAAATCATCTTAATATCTGCTTGTTTTATTGCACTTTTACCATGATGCAAAGAAATGAAAAACAATAAAATCCACAGAAACAATGACTCGAATAAAAAAAGAAGCATTTTCACTTTAAGAACACATCATCTAAAGGTTCTCCATGGATCCACCCATACGTCCATACACACTGTACTGACCTGACACAGGACTATGGAAACTTAAGACTGTATAATAAAACCGTTATGGAACAGATGGAGTCAACACACACACACACAGTATATGTAGAACCTCCGTATCTTATCTATAGCTCGTAACCCGGGAGGAGTCGAAACCTTTTCCGCTATGAAACCAGACATTCAAGTATTTCTATCATTGCACAGGCACTAGATTTTCCTACTGTATATATTAACTTTCAGCCAGTGACTGAATCGTTGACACCAACAGTTACCTATCAGCTGTTGGTAATGAATGAAATATACATCCTGAAAAATAATCTCTCCAACAACAGCAACATCTGGACATCGAATATATTACAAAAACAAAACAAAAATATAAAACTATAAGTGTCACATTTGGCTTTTGGTACCATAAATCTCACCTCATGTCTGCTGCACTGAAAGAATTGAAAACAGTAGTGGGATTAAAATGTTGTAAACAAAAGGGGGCGGGGATTTGATCATTTAAATCTAACCAATGATATGGCTGATATGAACCAAATTAAAAGCATTACTGTTTCTTTGAGTGGGGTGAAATATGGAGGCACAAACCTGGCAGCTGCTTAGCACATGCTCAGTTTGCCCTCTTCTGGACAAACAGGGAAGTGCACCACTGGGAAGTAAATTCAATGGTCCCTTTAAACATAAAGGTGATATTACTAATTAGTAATCATTTCAAACAATAAATATGAATTTTAATAAATACTCTCTCAAGTAACCTTTGGGCAAAATTAATGGACAAATCCAGGAGTAAACCTGCACTCCAATCAAACGTCTCCATCTTGAATACCAATGACAGAAGCTGAGTCAGCTCAGCAGAACAAAAAAATAAAAAAACGCACTTTGCAATAAAACATTTTTCAGCAAATCATTAAAACATCATTCTGATTATTAAGACAACAGGAAGTCAACCGCCGCCTCCTCCTCCAGAAATGAAACACTTGCAATACCAGCAATACGTATAAACACATAATTCAGCTTGTGAGGGTGTGTGCGTGTGTGTGTGAGTGTGTGTGTGTAGGAGGGAGGGGGGGTCAGGAAGTCCTTTACAAGCCCCTCAGAATTCACTGAATTCAAAGCAGGGTCCTGAACGAGACAGAGAGAAGGCGTCTCTTGCAAGACTTTCATGGTTTGGCGGTGCTGCGGTGGGTCGGTGGGTGTTCGGGTCAGCTGTGGTGACGCTATCCTACGCGAGAGTCAAGGTTGGATATTTTAAGGAGTCCTGGTGATGTCTGTGTTTGTGTGTGTGAGGGGGAGGGTGGCTCACTTTAGTCTGTGACCCGGCCGCAGATCTGTTCGACATCACCTGCGTATCGCGCATCAGCTCTGGGTCCAGTCATTGCACCGTTTGTCAGAGTCCAGTCATCTCCAGCTGGCCTCCGCGCCCACACAGCTTATATTGACCTCAGGCAGGTGGGCTTCCCTGTGACTTCAGCCAAAAAAAAAAACAACAACATGGAGCCCCCCTGAGAAGTTCGGTACAGATGGAGCTCATCTGTCTCACAGGATGCCAGTCCAGTTTAAAGAGAAAGACTGGCTCTCCATTCTCCAGGGACTCAGTCCTGTCCAGCTGCTAGCGCCCCCAGACAGCTACCTCCGCCGTGGGCCAGTGTGGGCGTGGTCTGTCCCTTGGTGCCCCTGGAGGTCGTCCTCTACAACGTAACTGTAGCCTTCCTTTTCAATGCAATCTGCCACCACATTCAGCACCTGGGGACAATGAAACACCACAAGACAAGAGAAAGAGCTCAATTGTTGAAGAGGAAAAGCTGTTTTTTGTTCTTTTGTAGTCACTGTTAGAGGCAAAATAAGGTCAGGGTATTTTGTCAGAGACACACTGGATGATGTTCTTTCTAGATGTTTAAAGAAGTAGTTCAGCATTTAGGGTTATATGCTGATTCAGGGTCTTGCTCAGTTTTAAATGACTTTGCTAGCAAGCTAGCAGTTTGGCACCTTTTAAATGCACAAAATTTTGTTTTCTTTTTTCCATTTTTTTATTGATTCAAGAACCAAGACACAGAAGTGCTGGTCAGCAGGTTTTTTTTTTTTTTTTATTAATCTCTGCACAGAGCCAGACTGGCTGTTTCCTCCTGTTCACAGTGTTTATGCTGTGCTAAGCTAACCATCTCCTGAAAGATTCTTGGCAAGCAAGTGAAAATGTCGAGCTATTCCTACAAACCAAAGCAGGCTACACTTGTAGTTTGTGAGCCCTTTATAATGTTTTGTATTTCTGCATTAATATCATTTCCATTGTGATCAGATCTTCATCTAAAAATACAGCAGCACTGTGTGCAGCACTGACCTGGCGGAGTCGTCTGTCCATGGCGTCCAGGTGTGGCTGGATGAGGATGGGACTGAGGCGGTCCCTCACCAGGGATTCTGCCATGAGCACAGACAGCTTGTATTCTTCCTTAGCCAGCAGCTGCAGACGCAGGTGGGTCGACTTTCTTACCCTGCAGCAGAACCACAGCAGGAGAGGATGAAGAGTCCGTGTGGCTTCATACATGGTGAAACTCACATTCCTGTTTGCTCAGCAACACTGACAACTAATTACATTTAAAAAATCTGCCTGTTTTTTGCACTGTGATTAATAGAGCCATCACACCCCTCCCATAAAGCTACATAAGAATACCAGTTAAGAAGTCTTACCTGCAGCACTGGGTCAGCGGCACCAGAATGGACAACTCGTCATGGGAGTGCTTTCCAAAGCTGGAGTGAAAACATAAAAATGTGTATTTTGAAGGTGATGATTGGTTGTTAAATTTCTTTTCCTCGTGTTGTTATCAAATATCCTGTTTGTCTGCAACTTTCACAGTGTCAAGTTTTAATTATTGTGATTGCTGTGCAGCAGCTTATACACTTTTGTTGTCTTGCATGCATCTTCTTAAGCATAATGTTCTGCAAATCCCTGAATTTTCATAAAAAATGCAAAACATTTACTGTTCTCTTTTAGCTGTATAATTGCAGAACATTAGTCATCAACTGAATACTTTGTATCTCCGCCACTGCATAGTACAAGCTCAACTGCACATGAGCTCATTTCTAAAAATAAATCCTGCAATGCATTAACGGAATGTTAAGTTTTTAAAGCCCTAATTAACTCACATTCCATTTAAAATCTTAACAAGTAAAGATCATTGTATTTTGATACGATCTGAAATCACCAAAAAAATATTTTGATCACCTGAACTTCTTTCAGGAAATGTTTCTTTAGTTTTACTATGTCTTTATCATTCTTTTTAAAATATGTATATTTATATTTATATGTTTTATTTTGAAGAGGTGAGGTCATTTCAGAGATGATCTCTACATTTGACACCTCATTTAGTGCAGTGCGGGGACTCACCCTCTGCCGTTGTCCAGATGGATGATAAAAGTCTCATTTCCAAACTTTTCAAACGTCTCATAATGATGGCGATCCATGTTTCCTGTGATGACATACAAGCAAACAACTCAGCCAAGAGTGAAACTGTTTTAAATAATGTGGGTTCTCGTGTGTGTAGTGCACCTGCTTACATGTTATATACTGTTCACGTGTGTGTGCATACGTCAACACAGCACTTACACCAACAGGGCAGTTAGACAATTTGAGGGGGATAAGAGGGGATGCCATAACATGACACAGCCAGATTAATGCTCAAGTGAGAATAAGTCTGGAACCTCTTGACTCACTTCATTTCCAAGGGGCAGCACCAATGGGTGCAGTCAAAACTGCCTCTGGATGCAACTGGATAGACATACAACCATAAAACCAATCAGAGCTGTTTACCCCGTCTTTCCCCTCGCACTCCAGGCTGGCCAGCACCATGTTCATATTGACAGGACTTTCAGGCAAGCCAAAAACCCCTTGTAATTGAAAACTATGACATATTGAATAAAAGAAATACTCCAACAAGACTGATAACAACCCCAGCGACCCTGCAAATACTGATTTTTTTTTTCTTTTTTTAGGGAAACGTAGGGAACAAAAGGAGTCTTGAGTATGAGCCTTTTTACCGCTGCATGTGGTGTCGACATGGACTGAGCATCCTCGCATACAACACAACACAACATGTTAAAAAAAAAAAAACGGAAAAAAGCACCAAAACTGATGTAAATAGCTAATATCACAACACAATATAACAACATCTATGTATTTATTGAACAGCTTGTTAAAGCCACGCCCCTCGTCTGTCTGTAGGCTACCAACAATTTGTGTCCGCTACCGGGTACACATGCCAGAGCTGCCGGCTCTTCTGTGCTCCTTTAGGAGTCGTCAAAGCCCGCCCATATAGGATAAACGATTGCAATTGGACCGGCCTACTTTCGACCGAGTGGAAATCGCCATCAATGGGAGAGATACTCGACCCAGAAGTGAATTATGGGTATGGTTTACCAGGCTTGGGATGCCATCCTCCCTGTTAGCAAAATGACCAAAATGCATCCCCCTTGTTCACCTGCCACCCCCCCTTGTCATCCCCTAGCAGCAGAGGCTGCTCAGAGGCAGAGGGGTTTTTTAATTGATCCTTTATTGAGCGAAGGTTAGAAGTTCACATCTCCAGCCCTGACCATGAAATGTAAGTACCCTCGGTGTGCTGTACATTGATAAATGTGTGGAGCTGTCCGTGGTGCTGAAGTAGCAGACAGATTTGTAAATAGTTTTTTTTCTCAGTCCCGCCCTTTTGTCTGTTTCAGTATCTTAGATCTGTGATATTCTCTAAACTACAAACTACCTTTTCTCTACTATACTGTAGTTTACATCTCTTTAGTAGAGTCATTTATTTGAACAGGCAACAAGAAGAAACATGAAGTTGCAGAAAATCAAAAGGATCATAGAGACACATTTTTGCCAGTAATCCTACGTAAGTAAATATTTTAGGGGAGACATAACTGCAGATAAAATTTTTACTATGCTATGTTTAGGGTTAGCACCACCTGTTATTAAGTATTACTAATTAAAAAATCACCAACTCACAGTGAATTCCTGGTTGATAACATTTGTCAGGGCGGATTAGCATCAACTTAGAGCACATTAAACGAAAAGCAGAGAACCTGCGGTTGTTTTTGTTTCGTCAGATACGCCGGCTCACCCATGAGGAAGTCAAAGATGGTCATGTCCATGATGTCCAGCAGTCGTGTCCCGCTGTCGTAAGGTGGAGTTTGTTTGACTTCCTCGCAGTAGTCCGGATCTACCTCCCATCTGAAGAGTCAGACATCGATCAATAAATTTCTTGCTGACATTTGTATCATTTTCTATTTAATTTAAACATCTGCTTTACCAAAACTCCTGACCAAAGTCCAACCCCGCCCCCCTGTTTTATATTAGGATAATTTGGGTGGATTGAGATGTTTTCTTTCCTGTTATAATCAGTGCAGTTTGCTTTACTCTATTTGGACGTCAGTCAGCTTTAAAACATGGTCTAGTGATATCTGACAGATCTCATGAGTTATTGCCTCTGGTAATTGACAGTGAGTGTATCCTCTCATAGCTGCACCCACAGGACTTTACAGTGAGCACAACGCTGTCTGAGAGCACGATCGATCTCTTACTCTGCCTTCTTGCGTTTGTGGTAGGAGCGTCTCCACGGGTTCCTCCAAGTCTTGCGTTTTGCGAGAGCCAAGTCTGGCAGGAAGGCAGCCAGGGATCCTTCAATCTGGTCCGGCTTGCCGCACAGAGCGTGCTCAGTGGAACAGTAGTACGAACACTCTCCGTAGAAACACACATTGTTGGCTGTGAAATGGAAAAATACCACAAACTGTTGCGGCCACTTTGTAAAAAGACTGGTTACACATAAAACATGACTGTTAAGTTTATTCTATTACGGCAATCCTCTTTCAAACGCACACTACAAGTTTTTAATGGATACTTTCCACTACAATAAAATGACCTGAGGACATTCAGTGAGTTGTATTAATTGCTGAGACTGTCAGTAATTTTTAATCCAGTAAAAATTTTCCATGTGCATCCACAGTATGTAAAATAAAGGTTGTATTGCTAATTAACTGTCATGCTTTGGCACAAACTGAAGCCCCCTGATAATATTAATCCCATGCAAATGAATATCTCGGTCATTCAGGGCAAAGAACTAGCTTTGCTCTACATTATCAGGGAGAAAACTTCATTTTTGCTTGTCTCCAACTTTTGCATAATGAATAAACTGTTGAAAGCTGCACAAATGCATTTCATTTTCTCTCCTGACATCACCTCATGAACCAGACTGATAGTTGTAAAACAGTGAGCGTCTCCCAAAACAGGAACTAAAGCCAATCGAAGTAAAAATTTTTGCAGCATTTTTATCAAGTCTGAGGATGCAGCAAAATCAATCTCATGGTATCTTGATTAGTTTTTCCCTTCCAGATGTGTCTCTGAAAACCAATATCTCTGGCCTTTCTCGCTGTGTACCTGGTGAAATGAAGAAGGTCCTCCAGAGCTTTTTATCTCGCGTGACATCTCGGATCTCCTTCGTCATGTTGACAAGCCTGCCGGCCACAGGAGGGACGCGGCGAAAGTCCAGGACCCTGCATGACGGAGACACATATTGAGGGGTTACACTCTGCCCTCAGAACGCAGCACGTGTTTTCAAGCTGTGAGGTGCAGCTCCCCGAGGGAGAACAGAAGCAGGGACATGAATCAAAGGTACTGCATGACATAAAAGTAGCCAGCATGGGGTGCAGGAGCGACTACGACACACAGCTAACAGAAGCAATGAATGTAACCGCATTGAACTCCTTTTCAGAAACATAATCTTGTCCATTCTGAACAAAAGGACATATTTTTAGATTCAGTGTGACGTACTCTTTTTCGGGGCATCACAATCTCTCATCTCATTTCAAATAAATGTCAATAAATCCACCAAGAAATGATACGAAAATGATGCTCCTCATAACTTCAGAACGTGCTTAAGAAACTCAAAGTTTCTAAGTTTTCCTTGGCGTCAAAGTAATCCAGTGATCGTTGTTTGCACATCGATGGAAACACTGCAAACAGGATCAGTTAATGACAAATTTAGTATACTTTAATTTCCATTTGCCAAACTGTAGACATGTATAGGTTAAAAAAAAGGGCTCAAGTGTCAGACCTGAAAACCAATTTAATAAAATTAAAAATGTAAATATGAAATCTGTAACTTGGAAAACAAAGGCATCAGTACCTAAGAGTGTTTCAAATTGAAACAAACCCTGAAAATTCTGCTCCGTTTTAGATATTTGAAGGATACTGGAAGGTGTTAGAGTTTTACCTA
>JAPZDX010000014.1:15289580-15310899 GCA_029783625.1 Naso annulatus | reverse complement strand
TTCATAATAAATAAAAATGCATTTTTGGGTTCTCTAAGAGTCAGTTTAATTTTGTGACTGGTGAGAAGATACTACATTTTTTGATCATTCTGTCACTTTACATAATGTTTGCTATTTGAGTCAATGCATAATCTGTTATTTGATGTTTTCCATTCCAGCAATGAGTGCAATTTGCATTTCGTGCAAATAAAACACCTATAAACTGAATTGTTATGCACAGTTAAAATTAAAGTGTGCCAATAAAAGCAGGCATCTCACTTTGAGTATATTATTACACCACTTATGCAGCACATCCCAAGTGAAAGACATTACAAGTTGTTATGCTCGTTTCCATGACAACCAGAGCTGTTTGAGTTTGAAAGAGGCTGGCACGGTACAGCACACGCAACCCTTCCACTCTGTTTCATGTTGAGACTTGGATGTTATGGATAGTTTTTTTAATCTTCCCATCAGGAGCTGGTTGCGTCACTTGTTTTGACTATCCAACCTCCTTTACTTCCTCTGAAGAGGACGTCAGCGGTGGAGCTTGGGGGGATATGCAGATATTGAATTGTAAGCACGGACTCCTTTAATCAAGCTCATACAGTATGCAGCAGTGTGAAACAGATGTTGCCTAATCCGGATCTATACCATTGGCAGAGCGCTGACAGCTGTGGTTCACACAACCTCTTTCCCACCGTAACCTTAGTCGCTGCTCTGCTGTTTGCTAATTACGTATCACAACATGCCCTAATAATGCCACGCTCCTGAACGTCTTCCTCAGAGGGCCACACTTTAGGGGGAAGAGAAAGCCTAATTAGACCAAGTGTCCATCTGCTGAAAGGGAGAGGTGGAGGGTGAGTTGGAGAAATGAGATAAATGCAGTAAAAAAAAAACCAAAAACGTGACGCCCAAAGACCTTGTGGGGGTATAATTAAACCTGACAATCAGGAATGTTGGGAGGGCGACGGGTGAACATGGTATTTTACCTCCTGCTTCATTACAGTCTAATGATCCCCCTAAGGTGTTTTCCTTGACACTAACTACAGCTTATAAAAGGGATCAGTTTCTGCCGCCGGGACAGTACTAAGAGACGGGAAGCTTTAATGGCGAGTGAGGGTAAAGACAGAAAGCAAGGAGGAAGATCACACGAGAAACCTTGAGCTCTGCAGACCAGAATGAAACTCCACGACTCAATAAAACGCTGGATACTTCTGTAAAACTAGAGCTGTCTCGCCCCCTGGCAGCAGAGCAGATACTGTGTGTTTTATACGAACCGCAGAGCACGGATGTTTCTTCAGGCCATCGCGGCTCTCAGATCAAAAAAAAAAAAAAGTTACAGCACGGAGCTTTTGCTTCACTTTTTTGTAAGTATGTCTGCCCCATTAAGAGCACCTCTCTTTCTCTAAATCAAAGCGCGTTTCTCTCTCTATAATTAATGAGACTAACGGCACTTTCACCCAAACCACATTTGGAGCAATTTCATCAAACTCTGGGAGCGTTTACAAGTTTATTTGGCTGGAACATTCTGGCTCAAATAAAAGTACCAAGACAGGTGGAAATACTTCTTCCAAGAGAAGCGTGATGCCGTTTCTTAGAAGTCTATCCTGGCCTGATGCACGAAAGAACCCCAAAAAACACAAGTTTGACGGTGCACGATGACGGATGTTGACATTTGAAAGCCAGCGGCCGAGCAAAACAAACAGTCCGGAGTGCGCTCATGCTTGGTTATTTCTTCACATGCTCTTAAGTGGTATAAACAGCACAGAAAGTAAATGAATCCATGAGTGTTGTCTCAAGTTACAGGGACTCAAGTTTGATTTGTTTAGATTCACCCACTTGCCAAAATCTCTCACCCCGTAAGATGACTTGTTTTCAAAACTCAGCATGACTTTTGTCTATAAGAGCTGGTTTTCTTATGATCCTGCAGCCTGAGAAACAAAAAAAATACAAAATACAAAAATACAATACAGTTAGCAGGCAGCTTACGGTGTAATCACACCACTGGAAGTGTAAAGAATAACTAATAAGTGGCTTCCCGTATATTTTTTAACGAAGTTCATTTCCGGCCTCATGAATATTTAGTTCTGAGTGATAAAAAATGCTGGTGTTTCCAGTTAACTCAAGTGTGCCATAAAAATACAGGACAAGAGACGCTGTCCTTCCCTCCCTTTGTTCATTGATTAATGAGAAGACATAAAAGGCTCATTTCTAGTCATGAAACAGCCTCTGCTTTCAGCACCCGGGCCTCAATAAGCGCGGCAGCACGGAGGGCCGGGCCCTGGCCAGATGAATCAATGTCTGCTGTGATTGTCACATCAGCTGTTGAGGTGTACTGTGTCCAGGCACAGAGTAAAGCCTGCCTCTGAGTGACAGCTCCTTCAAAGCAATGAGACAAGATGACAGATGGTATCAAAGCCCGCGTTCCCACAGAAGCGCAGAGCTGGATCAGGTTTTCTCAAATGTTTATAAGCCAGTAATTAAGCTTCTCTTTATTATTTCTAAGAAACAATGAGCGAGTTTATCAGGGTTGAGCTGCGATTGTGGCGAGCCAGGAACAACTTGCCTCTGAGACTGCAGAGAAATGGCAGCACAGGACACATTGAGAATGCGTGCGTGTGTGCGTGCACGTGTGTGTGTGTGTGTGTGCGCAGCACTGGCATGTACACACAACGTGCACACGCCTGTGCACACACACACAGATGGCAGAGGAATTTAGCCGAGGCTTTGATATGCAGATTGGATGCTGGCTTGTCATTTCTGCTGGCTGCAACACTGTGTTATCGTTCCTTCAGCACAACATTAGAGCTGATAACATTTACCTGAAGGGGGCAGCTGACTGATAATATCGTCAAGACATTTCTGCTCCTGGAAGGCCTGAGCCAAGGCTGCGTGGAATTTGCCATAACAGTATCACTGCAGAGGGGCACTCATATGCACAGGCATGCACATGAGTATAAGGACACACTGATAAGCACACAAAGACAAAGAAATATGACCACTTTCCATCTCCTAGGCAACTACAGTATGAATACTGTGACAGTTTGGAACGCTGCATGTCCAAAGTTGTCAGGGGTGACACACACACACACACACACACACACACAAACGCACACTGAGATCTCAATTGCAGGCACAGCTGTGCAGTAGCAAGCCTGGATGCTGATGCTGAGTTTTTAGAAAGTGCAGAAAAAAAGTGTGAAATAGATCAAAGCGATGTGTGCATGTGACAGACATGTCAAAGTTAACGATTACATTAATCAACCAGAGTGATTAAAACTGGCACTATGCTTTAGAATACATTACCAGGGAAAACATCACTGGATTAATAAAATCTGCATTCTGCATAAATCATGATGGCTGATTACTGTAGATGGCAGAATGCCAGCAGTACATTAACAGATTATTACAGCAGCTACTTGCTCATGTGCAGCTTTCTCCCCCATCCCCACTAGACCATAGATTAGTTGCATAAGCTTCTGTTACTAAGTGCTCATAGCATGTTTTTCCACAGTTTGGCGGGCCATAGGTCTGCGTTGCTGGTCATCCATTACCATGACAACATCAGCCCAATATTAAGAAGTTATTAACAGAGTTTACCATTTATCTTTAATTACAGGGTATTTCAAAGCTGCAAATGCTTGGTAAATTGCTCCTCAACCACTTTGACATCAGAACATTTAATTCGTTTAACACGGCCATCTAGGAGTTATTTTTGCAGAGTAAAAATATGTTCCCAAAGTACTAGAAAAGTGGTTCATTTTGTAGTCTTTAAGAGTTATTGATATGGGCCATGTAGATCAATATTTGGCAAACAAGCACTGGAACTTATCGCATACAAGCTGTCCATAAAATTCTTCCTGTTTTTATAGAAGACGTGCACAGCCTTGTTCTAAGCCTGGTTGAATAAAAAGCAATGATTTGCTGGAACCAGATCACTGACTAACATAGTTTGCGTCAGTGCCCTGTGGCACTTGCTTGTCCAGTATTGATCGTTTCAGCCGCGCTGCCTTTTACCAAACATGAAAAGGAGACTAAAAATGAGTAGATTCATTTTTTAGCAGATCTGGAACCATGTGAATCAAGCAAAGCGGCAGCAATGTGGAAGTCATTTGAGCATCCTTTAGCACTGATGCTACGCTGGATGCTAGGCAGGTGTATACAGCTCGGTAGCATCGACCTGGACCTTTCCATTTTTGTTTCATCAGTTTGCCTTTATCTCTACATGTGCTAAAAACAGACACGTATGTGAGAAATCTCAGTGTGGCTGAGCTCGACACGATCCTGTTGCACCAATGGCCTGCAGTGTGTCACAGTAAGGGGGTCAGATTACTCAGCCTGAGGGCTCCATTTGATTACATGTACCACTCTGCTGCACTCTAAAAAATATTTCCAGCTACTGCAAATTTCAACCATAGTGCATGTTATGTCTGTTGTGTGTATGTGCTGTACATATTTCTTTCAGACTGAGCACTTGAACATATTTTTCTGTTCTTCGGAAAAAAAAAAGAAGGAATTTCCTATAAACACTTCAATTTCTGTTTCAGTACAAACTTCACAGCACACAATAATACCCTGGTGAAACAATTATAACAGAGGGGGAACAGTCAAAACATTAAGCAGTGAGCGGTGCAGAGCCTTAAGTGCTGCTAAATCACACATCTCACAGTGGCTGTAATTTTAGATTAATTATTCAACTGTTTTCTCGAGCAACAGAACCGGTGGTACAGCAGAAATGAATAGAACAGAGATATTTCCTAAGGTCAGCCAGTGCATTTATAAGCGTTTATAATACTCTGCTATTATTCATGATCCCCGAGTGCTCTGTTTAAGATGTGGAGCATGTGCACACCGTTTTGCGTTTACAGTCTAGGTGGACTCATATTCTGATTATGAGAAAGCTGTATGCGATAGCCGGGAGATACAAAGATATACAAGTGCAGTTAATTCTTTTTTATTATATTTTGCATACAGTGGGTTTTTCGTGCATTCAAGGATAATTGTGATTGTAATTTGAGTGTGTGTAAAAACTGCTTCTATCAGATATAACCTTTAGTTGGATTAAAAGCATGTAATGCATGCAAATGCATTCACAGTGGATTGGATTGCTTGCTCAGTATTAACTATTATATGTGGTGTATATATATATATATCCATAATGTTTATATGCCTTATGTCATGGTTCAGTGCAGCTGTCAAAGTGTGTGTTGCACCATTTCCAGATTTGTAAGCCGGCAGTTTGAGGGCTAACATGGTACTCTCATCGTCGCCGCTGTGCTGCTGTAAATTTCCTCTATTTCCAAACAGAGCTGCACTCATCATCTGTGCTCTGAATGACTTGTCCTGAGGCAGTTCATCCCTTTATTTTCCCGACTCAAAGTCACAGCACAGGCACAGGAGACCTTGTGAATACAATATCACACAGTAAAAAAAAAGGGGCACATGCACACACACTGACAAACAAGCAAACGGACAAAACATATAGAAGAAATGAGGGGCAAAAACAGAGGCTGTTCCCCAGAGATGTCAGTTTGTTTGACATGCTTTTGTTCAGCAACGCACAGGAACAAACGCTGAATTGTCCTGCCTCTTATCAGCCCCTTGGTGTTCAGTCTTTGCCTTGTTCGAGGACAAATCTGGGTTGCTTTAAGGAAGGATAATAAGGGCTTTTGTTGAGACATGCCCTTCCCCATCTTGCACAAATCTCCCTCAATCCTATTCTCTCACCTCCCACAGCTGATGCCGCTTGATGATACAGCATCATTTCTTACATGCATCTTATTTCCCACTAATATTTCACATTTAACACAGACATTTTTCCTTCAGGCTGTTATTTGTGCTGCTGTCAATATGTTATTGACACAAACGAGGTGACATTATGTGGCTCCCGTCTCTTGTCTCCCCGACGTGTCAATCAAAAATTACTCATGGACTCGACTCAGCACAGATATAGATCGCACAGTGGGGAGGAGCAGCAGAAAAGAGCAGATACAGTATCTCCTCAAGGAATAATCAGATTGATTTGTGCGTGACTGAGCTAACAGTCGGCTGACTGACAAGCAATACAATTAAGTGGAAGCGAGAAGGAACGGAAGACCATCATTATATCAATCATCAGTCCTTCCCCCGCCTTCCTTTGTCGATCATCTGAGCTCTTGATCTAATGAGCTCTGTGCGCTCAGAGACAAATTTCACTGTAAATATTACAATCATGTCGTCGTGGTTCAAACAGCACAAAGTCAGAATGACAGGAAGACAAGAGGGAAAGACAGAAAGAAAATCAGAGAGGGATTTTAAAAAAGTAAAAAGTACGACGCTACAGCTGGGGCACAAGCACACTGTACAGCATCTATTTCAATACACAGAGGTACTTGTAACAAAGGTCCCTAGTGTCCCTTAAGATATTACATGCATATCTTTTTATTGGACTAAAAGGTACATTGAAATTTGTGACAGTAAAAGGCAATAATATGTATCAGTATTATTCAACTTGAAGGTAAGCTTTCAAAGGCACAAAACATTTTACGGCTGGATCACTGCTCCCAAAGGGATTGTACCTTTTCAAAGACTATAGTTTTTTCCCACAGAGTCTCCAGCTGGCATCATTTTCTCATCGCTCCTGGTCAGAACGGTTTTAATTGGTGGCATTAATGCAGCATTAATTTAGCTAATGTGAACTATAATGGATCAGTACTTGCGGGACAGTCAATCAGAAAGCTAGGAGAAAAACCACATAAACTAAAATAAAGCCTAATACACAGAAGGATTTTTTTTTAACCCAGTTTCACCTGTCAGGTAACGCAGCAGTGTCCCCTCTCCCCATGATTTGTGGAGGTTGTCGAGGGCATTTACAGCCTGACAGGAAAAGCTAAAAAAAACACTACTGGTCACAAAAGAATTAAAAACACACTGTGCAAGAATGAAAGGAACTACATGTTCCTTTTCTGAGCTGGTGTTCCGCAAGGTTTTAGGTTAGGTCCTCTTTTTATCTTGACTTTATATTAATGCCAAACCAGACATTAGGGTTAGGGTTATCCAAAAGTACATAAAGGACACATTTATTTATGTATATTATAATTATAAATAGCTGCAACTTTACTGACAAAAGCTATGGAGAAAATAGTGGATTTGTTGACTAATTCATGCTTACATTTATCAATATTACAGAAAAAGAAGAGGAGGTGTAGGATATTTCATGTGTTGAGTATTTTGGTGCAAGTGTATGTTCTTTATTGAAAATTTTGGTGTCATTATACTGTGTTTTTTGCTCATTGCTTACCTCTGAGTTTTGTGTGTGTGTGTGTGTGCATGTGTAGTGGTGGTGGTGGTAGTTTGGGGGGGCTATTTATTTTTATAATTATTTTGCCCTTTGCATTTGATTGCTAGGACAGCTTCAAGTGACAGGAGTGAAGGGAGAGGGGGGATGACATAAAGCAAGGGGTTGGAATCAAACACAGGACAAAATCTTACACGGTTCTACCAGGTTAGTTACTGAGTTACCAAAGTTTTTACATACGTTTTGTATCGTTTTGTCCTAATTGTGCTTGGGGGGGAAGCTTTTATTTCTGGTCCCCAGAAGAGAATAAAAGTATGCTTTCTTTGCAAACTACTGTACATGCTCAGTAACGAAGTTTTTGTTTCAGCCCAGCACTTGATTTGGCAGCAGACTTCCAGCATATTCAAATTAAAAACAGTCTATATGCTGCATATTTTAAGGACTATGAGAAAAATGCATTTGTTTTTACCCACATATGATATAGTTCCAACTAGACAACGTGAAGTGTTTGTTTACAGGAACAAAAGCATAAATCAAGGAAAACGCCGCATTCAAGGTTATTTCAGTCCAGGCCACAAGCATAACAGGATCCATGACGGAGATAATAACTAAGCTTAGTCTTCAAACTCAGCTTTATTAAGATTACAATGCAGTTGTTGTGACATAGAGCACAACTATGTTTTCATCTGTCAACTTAAATAGCACCGGGCTGGATATCAACTTGGATTTTAGTGCCATTCCATAAAGCCTCTCTGATCTCACAAGACCTGTAATCTTAACAAATGCTGCAAAACAAGCCTCAAGTTAGATTAAACTAGCTGGTTTATTCTATGTCTGGAACACTGAACCGCAGACAGTAGTTCAGTGGGCTGATTCATCTCTGTTACGTCATGGTGGACTGTCAGTGTAGGACATTTTGTGGTGTCTTGTCACAATTAAAGCTCATTAGAGGTCTAACACAGAACCTGTGAAATCATGCTAAGGTTCATCTTAGTTGACCTACACATAAAGAGGAATAAACAGAAGGACCATAGTATCTGATCATTCTCTCTCTTTCTGAGGAAAAAAAGAGAATACCTAAAGGATCAATACGGCAAGCCTGTTAATGGATTTCTTCATCTGTGCCTTTTATTAAGGATCGTGCCAGGGAGAAAAACAAACATCAGACAGAGTTGCAGAGGGTGGGAATGTATTATGGAGAATACCAAGAATGAGAAAGAGACAGAGAGGCCAATAAACAGAGAGAGCACAGCAGCCAGGGTGCAGGTTTCCACAGATATGAATGGTTGGAGGGTCGATCGTTACCCAGACGTGCACGCCTGCCTGCCTGCCTTCACTGCCTGATTGCCTGGCACACATTTGCATTAGAGTTGAGTGGAGTCGAGCAGAAAAGCACAGCCGGAGAAGTCTTTGATCTCTCAGCCTCTGTCTCTTTGATACACCATGTGGAAACACACCAGCAGATTCGGGAACTACGAGATCATGTTGGGTGTTAAGTGGGCTTGTGTGTGTGTGTGTGTGCGAGTGTGATCTCTGCAAAGGAAATGATGTACATTGCAGGGAATGACTGCGCAAATCTGTCAAGACCTTGATTGCAGTCCAAATGAGCACAAACACACACATGCCAGCATGGGTTGCCCTATTTTGTTAAAGTCAAGCGCATTCAAGCAGGAGGGAATGAAAAAGCCCCCCTTCGCTCCTCAGGATTATCAAACATCACGGCGGCCCTGACAACCACAACTGTCAAGCAACAGATTTACATCCAACCCCATCACCCCGTGCCTTTTCCGAAAATGTCATTTCACATTCCCATCTGGGTTAAAATTTGTGGCAGTGCACTGAGATTATCTGTGGATTTTGACTCTGCGCATGTATCGGCAGTCCTCCCTGCCCATCTCTCCTCGCCTGTCTCTCCTTTTTACCCCCTATCTCCTCCAGTCCTTGCTCCTTCACCTCTCCTCCCTCCTCTCTTGCACTCCACACCTCTCATCTCTCATCCCTTCCTTCCTCTCACCTCGTTCTCATCTCTCCTCTTCCCAGCCTGTCAGGATGATTTCAAGCTTGTTGAGTCTGGCCTGACTTAGTGTGGTGTGATTGAAGCAGTAATTACTACAGTCTCTGAATAGCTTTCCCTCCCACGGAAAACCTCGCTACCTATCATCCGCAGGCTTAACCCCGCTCTCCATGCTGGCATGTAGGGGCAAAACAATGGTTTTCTGTGTAGAAAACTATTAACCCACAATTAAATTACAATCACCATAACAAAGGATGGGTGACATTTAAATCCAACAATCGAAGGGGGATTAGAAGCAAAGAGCGCTTCTCTTGGGATGTGTTATCATCTAAATATGACTGTGTGGATAAAGGAAATTGGAATTAATCAAATATTACACTCTAACTTGTAGTGGGGAAGTTTTGGGTAGACTTATCTTCTCTACAAGTTAAGTCAAAGAGCATTACAAAGCGTGCAGACGTAAGCTTAGTTCAAAAGGAAAGCAAAGCATTGCACTCGCCCCTCTTCACCTCTCTATGTGAGACGTTAATGATATGCTGTAGTTCAGTGGTTGGATGTTCTCATATCACTGGAATAGGATTCAGTGGGAGATGAGACTAGAACACAGAATTAGCGGTTGGATAGCAAAGCGCCCAGCACTTATGTTTGACACTTTTATAGGGAAGCAGCTAAGAAAAATAATGACAAAATATGCAGCCTCAGGGTTAGCAACGGTGATAACCTGAAAAGCTGCTGTCTTTAGCCACAACTGGTAATTGAACAAAAAACCTGTTAAATCAAACATCCCATTATACTGCATGATAACCAAAAAAAAAAAACAAAAAACAAAAACCCTTCTTTAGCTGCTTTTTGTTATTGTTGTTATTTCAGGAACCAATAACTCAAAAAGTGAGCTCTATACTGGCTGCTTGAGGAAAAAACACTTGTGACAAATTTAACCAGATGACAAGAGTCGTGCTATGATAGTTACGTTAATTTTATTGTCATGCTAGTAACTGTGAGGCCCTGCTTGGCACAGTGGGTCACTGAGCTAAGTGCTAACTTCCTTGCCACCTTTAGACGAGAGCAGCCAAAACAGAAAAGTCTTTCCTTTGTGTCTTTAAAAAAATCTGCTTTTACATAAACAACCAAAAAGGGCCATAGTATGCATGCCAGGCTGGTAGTTGGCAGTGTAATTTTGTATTGAAGCTGCCGAAGTTGTTTACTTCCTGTTGCTGTTAAGCCCTAAGCAGTCACAAATAAAAGAAATTCAGTCATAGTTTGACTTCTAAAATTATGCTACGAACACTCCAATTCGCCTGAACAGACTGTCGTCCTTTTCGACTTGCTTTAGCTGCACTGTAGAATGTGTTTAATCAGAGACTGGTGGTGACTATTGCGGAATTCACTGACTTGTGCTAGCATTAGCATTAGCATTAGCGTAGTCATGGCTTTCACAAGCTTTCCATTTTGCCAGTTTATGCAGCTGGAAAGAAAGCCGCGGTTTCAATTATCACTCAGAACCCGGATTCAAACGTTTTCAGTTTCAGGGACAACGGCATGTCATTGTCATGTAAAAGGAAGGCCAAACCACTACAAAAGCATACCGATTGATGAAACACTTGCATTGTGTAAATTGAGTCTTATACTTACATGCTACCAATGACAATGGTAACATGCTCATGTTGGATATTGATGTTAGATATTACCATGTTTACCATCTTAGGTTAGTGTGTTAGCATGCTAACCTGCTAATTACAGTAAATGTAGCACTGCCAAGGCTGATGAATATTAGTTTTGGAGGTATTTGGTTATCATAGAAGGTAATGGACAAATTAGCAAAGATACTTTAGGGGACATAAATCTAAGAAAAACACATTTTAATGGAGGGAATTTTTAACTCAAAGTACAAATATCAACTTCATGTTGGGGCTATAAGAAAAGGCTGGGAGTCACCAAAGTTATTAAAATTCATCCTCTGGACACCCAAATGTCTGTATGGAAATTCATGGCAATTCAGCAGTTGAGAAAATATTTGAGTTTAAATAAAGAAGAAACGGACCCGAAGACCAACATTTTCCTCACTGGACAGCTACTGCTAGCATACGGGGAAAAATGATTGTTTGATCAATGACCAAATATTAAATTATTGATGAATCAGTCATAAAATGACAAAGCCAGTGTCGCCCAAGGGCTGAGGACCTCAAACATTTGCCACTAAAGAATGTGCCGCGTCACCTGACAGCCCTGTGAGGTGAAATGCCTACTCAACAATTGACTCTGACACAGCAGAATGATGTCGGCCTTCAATCGAAAATCAAGGTTGTGCTGAAATGAAAGCAATTTGATATAGCCAGAGAGGAGAATGAGGAAATGAGATTGATGTTGTGAGGAGAATGAGTAGGTGGTGGGATGCGAGGAGGAAGTCAGACGAGGAAGAAAAGATGCATAGTTGATGTTTTATGCTGAAACGGCACTAAAGCTTTAACTCAATGTGAAACAGATTGCTTCTCCTTAAAGAGAGTGGACCCGACACTGAACATTAGAGGAGAGATGAGTCTTGCCTCAGGAACAACTGGATTAGTAGGAACTGTTATTTAAACACAGAGACCCACAACACACATAAAAAGCATTTTGGCTGAAAAGTAAAACAACTTACTTCATAGGTTTAAACAGAGCCTGGCCGTAGTTCTGAAAGGTCATGATGAGTTTGAGCTGAGTGCCTCCAGACTTCATTGCTGTTGAGGTAAAACAGACAACACTGCTATTAATAACACATTAACTTAAGGCAATAATACATATTGTACAAAGTAATAAGGGTTACTTTGTAATAGCGATGGTCTAATAGTCTTTTATAATTGGTGACAAATTGATCCACCAGGGTTTAGTTTTACTTAAACAAAACAGTGGCCAACTTGATGGGCTAAATGTTTGCTAGAAGTGTTGGCTGGTTAGCCTAGCTGCACCTCAAAATTCACATTAGCCAAACTATCTTTTTCAGGTAGAACTAAGCTAATTAAATCTACCGCCTACTACCGTCCAGTATCATATTAAACTGAGTATTAAAATAATTCAGTGTTTTTTCAACAGTGTTCAGCATAGGGCTGTCACAATATTAGATTGTCACTACATGATAATCATGGTCTAAAGAATTCACAGTAGGGATATTTTTAGCTGAGACCAGGAGCCACAATTTTCACCCGAGGAGGCTGAAATTTGGTGTGTGGGTGTGTGTGAGAAGGTATATGCTTGTGTTCATGCAAATTGGCTAAAAGGGGGTGTTGCAATGGGAGTGGGCGATTGCGAAAAGCCACATAACTTACAAATGGATTCGCAGACTTGCACAAGAATAAGTGGAAAGTTTGGTCACGAGCTAAAGGATAGCTAGTTAACTGTTCCAGCCAACTGACAAAAAAAGGGCGTGGTAGTGGGAGTGACCTCTAACTGCACTCTTTTACTGATCATGGACTGCCCCGCCCTTACAGTTTAGTCAGACCCCCTTCCATAACTCATCAACCGTTGGTCACAGACTGTATGCTCTCATGAGAGGCATCATTGCAGACAGCAATTTTTCATTTCTGATATGTCTGCAACTTTATAATAATATGTGATGCCTAAGACGACTGTAACATTTTTAGCTGCTGATTGCAGTTACTGCAAATTTTTATTTGTTTTTTTTCAAAATTTTCTTACATATGTTTAAAAAAAATTGCTAGCAGCCTAACTCATCTTTAACTTTGTTTTTTGTTTGTTCCCTTTTTGGCAAATGAATTGCACACGAAAAAAGGGAGGTGAAGAGAGAGTCTATAACAATAGCTGTACTACAACATACAAAATAACAAATATATTGGAATTTTTCTGTTTTATGGCTGGTGGCAGCCAAAGTCAAAGTCACCAGCAATGACGAAAAGAAACAAAATTATTAAAGAGACGTTGCATCAATACAACATTAATATATAATTTTTTTTGGAATCATGGTTATCGTCAATACCAGTTATCAACAACATCCTTAGTTCAACTTTTGCGTGTAAGCTTAACTTAGCCAATTTGCATTCAACAATTGCCCCAAGCTTTTTTCACCAGCAGAGCAGCTCTGAGAAAACAACCCAAGAAGTTCAGCTCACGACAAATTTTTCATGTGATGGACGCATTAGGCAGCGACTTACAACTGTGAAATATCAGAAAATAATGGAAATTGACCAGCACACAATCGCCAAACTCAATGCAACGCTTTTTAGCCAACCAGCAGTCCTTTAGCCACACCTAGAGATAAACCAATGAAATGTACAACAATACAAAACAGAGACAACATGCCATACCGCATACATTTGGCAAGCTCAAACAAATCAATCACAGTTACTCAAATGAAATCACTGTCTGAGTGACAATATCCCACAATATGGAATCGCAAAACAAACAAAAAAAAAAAGAAAAAGGAAAAAAGAGAGAAATGCTGAGCATGCATGACATGAGCTGCATATTAACCAGCCAGACGTCAGGGCTGAGCAGTATGTCACTGGCCATAATTAAGCACTTATTTACTCAGTCTGCTAATAATGTTTTCTCTATAATATTTAAGGCTCAAACACTAACCAGTCATTAAAGCTCATGTCTGTCTCTTTTCTGTTGATTAGTTCATTTGGTGACTCAACGTTTCCATCACAAGAACACATTAGTTATCGATCGTTCAGCGTCAGTTGAGAGTCATATACGAAGAGGAAGGTACATAGAGCACAGAGATAAGAGACTTTAGGCGCACATGCACCTGATGAAACAGAACTTCATTCTGTTTACATGAACTGCTCACATTTTAGAGATATATCATCGCAAACCTGCAGCCTCAAACATCAGTTTCCTCTGCTGTGTTGGTTAGATGCACCATTTTGTGTTTGTGAGTCTTTGTGTGCGCGTGTGCTTTGAGTGCTGATGTCACAGTGTTTGTTTGATGTGAAGAGCGAGTGAGGGGGTGAAGGACAGTCAGTGCTCGCCCGACGCTCTGTGTTCCTCCGCTGTTTACTCTCTCTGTGTGTATTCTCTGGAGGGTCCATCTCTCTCTCTCTCTCGCTCTCCCTCTCTTTGTGTTCCTATTTTCTCTGCTATCTTTCATGTTTCCTCCCTTTTTGTACATGATAACGCCGTCTAAAGGTACTCATGGGACTGGGCCCAGTGGTCGTGAGAGGAATATACAGGGTGGCAATGCAAAAAGACTCGCCGAAAAATAGCAGAGCAGCCGCGGCGTCTGTTCGTATAACTCAACTGATCAATTAGAAGCAGTGTTTTGGTAGCCTTTAGCCAAAGAGAAACCTTCTCAATCAATGTTCTCATTCATTTTTACATATGGGAATCATGAGGTCAAGCAAAACATTTCCAGAGAAAAGAATTAAAAGTGAAAAGGCCAACATCCGTCTGACTCCACCCGCAGCTGTGTGAGGTTGCATAAGTACAGACATTTAAAATAAGGATAAATCCAACCATAATAACCTGAGGTTCGTGCATGCAGAGCAACTTTGTAGAAAGGGACGATAAAGATGTTTCATTTCAGCCTCCACTCACAGCAAGCAAACTGTATTTATTGAGACTACGTGTTGTGAAAGTGTTTACCACTCTCTCCTTAAGCTGTGCACTGCAGCTTTCACTATTATCTGTAATAACACTGATCAAATCTGCTGCTTTTGCACACTGTGTCTTCATTGATGAGCGCTCTCAAAAGAGGTTATAGTGTATTATACAACCAAGCTCTCCTATCCGTAAGTTTAGATAATAACCGACTGCTATTGGCTTCTATTGGTATTCTGCCCCAGGCTTGTGTCAAGGCTCTGTAATTACTGAGCCACCATGTATTTAGCTGACTAGAGACACCGAGAACTGCTTCCTCTATCCACCCAGCCTGAGACAGAAAGCAAGAGGGAGAAAATCTGAGAAAATTAGAAAACATCTGGAGTAGAAAGAAAAGAAAGAACAAAATTCTTTCTGAAGTGACTGGGCAGGGATGCTGGTTTTAGAAACGGCTAATCCGACCTCCAGATAAGTATTTAATCGTGGCTACAGGCCAGTTACAGTTCTGTCGTTGGCAGACGAACCTGAAATCTGCAATCACTTTTTACAGCGAGCGCAAGATGGGCGACCTTGAGTCGACAAGCACTCTTGGAATGTGGGAGCTCGACCGAGCCAAAAAGAAAGACAATCCCCCCCAAAAAGGGGAAAAAAGCAGAAACAGACGCTGTATGACAGCCCCAGCCTGGATTATCGCCTCTGTCAGGTATCTGGACTCGTACTTGCACTTGCAGCGAAAGCTTTGCGGCTGTCTGTAGAAGGCAAGTTTCACTGTGCACTTGTCGATCAAATAGAAAGCGACAGCACTTGATCTGAATCAAACTGTGACGTGTGGCTTGATGCATTCTGCAGCGATGCTTTGTGGGGATACATGAGATTGTGCAGTTTTATTATTCCTTTAATGCTGTAAGGCAGATGTGCACTGGCTAAATAGCTTCAGCGTCTAACGATGGCCTGCAGCTGACTTTTGTCTCTGAGCATATTTGTATGTGTGTGTGTTTGTGTGTGTGCGTGTGTGTATGTGTACTCACATCTTCAGTGCCACTGGCAGCGAGGAGCACAATTGTCAATTGCTTAGCAGCACGTCCTCACACTCTCAACCGGCAGACCCAGTTACATTAGAGGCAAGAACTTCTCTTTGGCTTACTGTTAAGACTGACGCTCGGTGTTGCAAAACTGGGCTGTTTTCAACTCAAATGGGCTCGTTCTTATTTGACTGAATTTGTTCCGGTATATTTGGCGCTTTCTCTTGAGGAAAGAGATACAATCCAGTGAGGCCCTTCTCCGTCTGAGGTATTATGATTCAGAGTGACTGGGCACTTGGATCAATAGGCTCAACGCTGGAACTACTGTAACCATAGTTTTGGGTTCACTAAATTACACTAATAAAAACACTTTATTTTTGTTTGTTTTTTCTCTTGCCATCATCAAAAGAACAGAAAATATATCAGAGAGGATGTAAGGGGCTAAATTCATTTCCAGCGCCGCAGGTTGAAGCCAATAATGTCTGTTATTTCTAGGTTACATTATTTTTAAGATTTATTGTTTTCTTGTATTTAGATGCAGCTATTTGGACACCAGATTTGTGTATTTTATGAAAACATGTCATATCATCACAATCCCTCTCCTATTAGGCTGGTCTCAACACAACTGACACTGTTTCTCATACAGAGGACTCTTTAAACTGTGACCTCTGTGTGTCACACTGAGAGAGCTAACCAAAACGGCACAGATTTAACCCACGAGCACGACCAATAGCCATCAGCAAAAATGTGGCCTGTCAGTGTGTCCTTGATCAAGACACATGACCAGGGGTGTAGGATTGGGAGGGAAAAGAGAGACGGAGAACACAGGGCCCTTATGTGAGGAGGACCACAAAGATACTGGAATGAACCGTCATGTATGCAGTGACAGAGGGCCTGTCCACAATATTATGTGCTGTGCCCCAGCCCTGCTTTACTAGTGAACCTCTGGCTACTATGAGCACTAAGTCATCCTAAAACCTCATCAGACTCAACAAATGTATTTCATGACTTGTTTGAGTGTGAGTGCAAACAATTTTCTGCAAAATCAGTTTTACATCTTCACATTAAAGTGTAACTCTGACCCTTCCTCTCTGCACTAAACCCTCCTGTGTGCTGCTGCTGCCATCCGTCTGCTTTGACTCACCTACGCTGGTGATCCTCTGGGTGACCAGGTCTTTCAGAAGAGCATCGATGACCGGGTTGTGTCTGGAGTACAGCTCATATCGGTTAATCCCAATGTGGAAGCGGAGCCAGTTGGGGTAGGAATCAGCTGTCAGCTCCCCAGTTGGACCGAATTCATCCACGTTGCCTTCATTATTCCTGGGTGAGGGGAGGGACAGAGGGAGGTAAAGAGATAGAGGATTGCAAGCAGAAGCAGGTGTTGTGCAACAGCCCATAAGCACAGATGCAGAGTTACAATAATTTGATTGCACGTAATTAAATTAAAAGCCCCTGAATGTGATCTTTAGACAAGCTATAAAAGGTTTATTTAAAGCTTTGTGACTCTTTACCATGCTTGATCTTCTGCTGCTTTGGGGTCAAATCTGATGTCTGTGTTGACGTTGAACAGCGTGTCCTCATCTGTCAAAGGTGGCACGGATCTTTTATACAAGGGGTGCTCATAGAGAGCAGACAACCTTGAACCCTTAACCGGCATGTTCTTGGTCACCGTGGCGCCCTGGATGAACTGCCTCTTCCTGTCCCCACGTTGCCCGTGATGCTCCAGCCTCCTGAACGCCTGCGTTTTGTCGCCTGTAACCGGGATCCTCTCCAGGGAGTGGGAGGAAACGTTCGAGCTGGGCTCGTTGCTGAAGTCCTGGAGGATACGCAGGGTGTGCTTGTTAGGCCAGCCCTGTTTCCCCCAGCTCTGAGGCTCCTCGCTCGGCGTGTGGGAGCAGGAACAGCCGCTGTTGCCGTGTCTCTCCAGCTTCGGTAACAAGTCTATCATTATGTGCATCGAGCATGCAATAAGGAACACCATGAGGATCAAAAACCGGAATTTGCGCAGGAGGATCATCTTCATGGTTTCCCGTTTGAGCAGATGGGAATATTTACTGCAAATGATCAGCACGCAGATGAACAAGCTGACTACATCGCTGATGATGTTTATTAGACTGGACGCCAATCTAATGAAATACACATTAAACACGTAGGACCCATCCTCACTTGCCGTCTTGAGTAAAGGATTCAGTGTTCAGCCTTTTGTATTTTCAGCATCAGACGTCCTGGTTCAGTCGCGCATGTGTCCCGATGAGATTTCAGAAGCGCAAAATCATTCGCAGGCGTCCAGGTAGAGCAGGTCGTGTTGGCTCAGACCAGCGGGCGAGTTGCGCAAGCCACATCCTCTTCACGCTGCCGCTCTTCACTTCTCCCGTCGAGCACAGAATATTTCAGAAAGAGCACCAGGCAGCCGACGAGTGAGTAGGATCCCAAAAAAAAGCCGTGACACGCCGGGGGACGATCCGTTAAACGTGCGTTTCCAAGAGGTTCGAGGGCGCGCGTCGGTCTCACCATCCAACCTCGATCCCGTGCGGGGAAGAGCGGCAGCCGATCAGCTGGGACTTCGGTCGGGGAGAAAGCGTACGGGAAGTGCAGCGCTTCACATTCAAATGTTTTTTTAGGGAAAGTCCCCGAAAAGTAGTCGACGCGTGCGCTCTCATCCACCTCAGTGGTCCGGGGTGCGTAATTCTGTCACATCGAGTCCCGAGTAAACACCCGAGGCGAGCCGACGGAACAAATCGCACAGGTAACACGAGACATGAATCCTCCCGCAGGGCCCGGCAACCTATAGGAGTACAGCGGGATAAGAAGAGAATGCACCTCTTGTAGTATGTGTGCATCTGGGTGGGTGTGTTAAATATGATGATGAAGCCGAGACTAGATCCAGCCTTTGCGCAGCGTCACCGTGCGCAGATTGGCTGAGGAGAGAGAGAGAGCGAGAGAGAGAGAGAGAGAGAGTGAGAGAGAGGGAGGGAGGGAGCATGTGAAGCATATAACTGCTCGTCTGTATTCCACTTGGAGAAAATCCTGCCTGCACATCCCGCCTGCGCAAGAAGAGGGCGTCTTTTCACTGGCCAACATTCAGCTTTGGCTCACATGCAGCAGCAAAACGGGATTTTTTTCCCCACCCCCCTTCTGAAACTCATCTGCTGGAATCCCGCAGAAATGTCTCCTCCGAGAGGGCAGTCAATCCATCGATGATACATTAGACAGGCCTATTAGACCGCTCATCAGTCTGAGGATCCACTTCCATCCTGCACTGCTGCCACTCAGCCGCAATCACATCTTCAATAATGTTGAAAGGCTGCATGAAATGAAAACCACAAAGCACCTTTCAACACTGCACCTTTTAAAAGAGACAAAAAAAAACACATGCAGTAGTCAAATAAACCAACTTCACGCTCTCCTGCTGCTCTGACCTCTAACCTACATACCACATGGAGCGCATACACCAAATCTCCAATATCCAGTCAGTGCACTAATGTTTCTTTCCTCACGGCTAATTGGCACAGCATAATGGCTGCATCCATGCTTCCTAGTGGCTGTAAATAAGCAGGAGAGACAGGGTAATAAACTGCTTGCATTTTCATAGTATGGCATATATGCATGAGTAACTGATCATGCTGTCTGTGATTACCTCCCTAGATTAGTTTATAATTAAAAAGAGCCCAGAGGGAGGGAGATGGCGGTTGCACTGACACAGAATAGATGCATGAGAGAGGAGAGTGGATGTGGCTTAAGAAGCTCCATGGGGGGGATTTACCCAGTGGAACAAACCATGAGTTATGAATGTTAATGAAGCTGATGCAGAATTAAAACATTAAAGCACGGCAAAGAGAAGTTTGCAAATCTTCAACTCACAACACGTTGGTGTATGTGTGTTGGTAGGGTGAGCAGGGACTGATTTGTTCATTCCATAGCGAGGTATCAGGTGTCCGGTGACGAACACTGGATTCAGGAAACCACCCCGTTGTTTGCTGTCTCAGACAAAGAGAAAAAGATTGTTGTGTTTTTCTTTACAGCGAAGCACTCCACTGCTCCCCAAAATTGCTGTGTAATTGAGGGTTTACATACACACGATACACTGCCTGCTGACATTTTGAGGCCCTTTAACAGTGACTAATTCCCAACAAAGCGAAAAGGTCCATCAGATGGCCTCTTTGGTGTTTGATGTCAGTGATAGCGCGAGTGCGGGAGACAAAGCGATGCTTGTTGCCTGTCCAAATCTCACGCCAGCCGCTATAGCCTGTGGCCCACTAGCCCGAGGTGAAACAAGCACAGATGAATGTGTATTGATGTCAGTCAGACATGGATCACGGCAGTCAATGGGTCAGTGGTTCCTCACAAGGCCTGTCTTGTGCAATCGTAGCCGAGCTTTTTCACCAGGAATCAGCAGACGGACTGCTTGATTCTCTCGCTCACTCGCTGTCAGGCTGATACGTCAACACTTTTTTATTTATTTATTTTTTTACCTCATTTTATTTGCTGTCAAATGACATTAGTGCTTCAGATCTGGTAATAGAAGTGGACTGCTTTGAGATGACAATTTACAACTCCAAATTAATAATCTCACTCTATTACTGTGCAGAAATGCAAGTTATCGTGACAGTGCATGAAAACAACAAATCCACACACGAAAAGGAGCCAACGCTTGGGTTGACAGTGTCAAATTTCACCCTTTTGTCTGCAGCATTCGTACTTTCTGTGACAGAACTCCTTCTAATCACAGTCTGTGACATAACAGGTTGATTGAGAAACACAATCCTCTTATATGCCGTGTGACAGCAGTATTAAAAGCACCCAGATCTTGCACAGACAAGATCAGGAGGAAGAGTGCGGGGCATTCTAACAGATAGCTGACTACAGCACAGGTCGTAAATACACACGATTTATGTCCTCCACACCTCACAGTGTCTCTCGGTGAGATAGCAAACGGGACAACAAGATAGCAGGATCCGTGTTCCTATCTGCACTATCGCGGTGAATGGTGAGGTTCGCCACTGTACAAAGTCTGCCAAATAGATTCAGACAAGAGGTGAGGGGAGTCAAGATGAAAAATGACATTTTCATTTTGTTAGCTGATAATCTCTATCATTACGCACCTCTATTTAGTGTGAAAGATGAATGACAAACAGTTTTCCCTTTAGAGTTCTATGTTGAAATGCTATTTTATTTTTGTGCTGCTGTTTTTCAGTGAATCGATTAATGTTATTAGTGAGTTTATTTCCTATTTTGAACCACTGATACAAACAGGTTTGGTTGCATCCCATTGATGTTGGAGAGAACTAGAAGAATCAGGAAGTTGTGAGAAGGCATTTCTTAATCTGAAAAAGTCTCTTGCTTAACCGTGTCTCACATAACAAGTTTCAAGCAGGAGTTAAATCCAGAAGTTACATGAATATGTTTTCTACAGTAACAACATGCAGCTTGTCTCATTAGTTATATCGTCAGGTTTAGATTTTAAATACTAGATGATTTTTTGCAGCAATTGTG
>JAPZDX010000014.1:15189446-15208791 GCA_029783625.1 Naso annulatus | reverse complement strand
AATGGCTTCATGACTTCCATTTATTTGTACAGACTGACCCAAACCCTTACCCTAAACTTTACAAATATATGCCTAATCCTAACCTTAACCTAACCTCAATTCATACCTTACCTCTAAACTTGGTGCTGCACCGCTGTTCCACCAGCCCGTTGGTGCATCTGACAACATGCGGGCAGAACAGTGAGTAGTTCATTGTAATAACAAAAGTTTCACGTTACTACTTGGTGAGTTTATTGTTATAACAATAAATTATCACATTATAATGTTATAAGTTTCATTAACAATATAACATTATTACATTATAACAATATCACATATTGTTGTGACAATAAAAGTTTCATGTTATTACGTGATAACTTTGGATGTTGAAATAATGTGAAAATATCATGGTGTAACATTAAAAAAAATCACATTCTAATGTTAAACTTGTAACATGCTGTTTATTCTGATAGCTAAGCAGCAGTTGTAGCTATCAGAAAATAAACAGTATATTACTTCTTCACTGGTGTTGGCTATAGAGCTTTAACAACTTTAAAGTAGACTATAGCATGCGGAGAAGAAAGAGAAAGCACCAGATATTTCTGTGTCACGATTCCACGTCAGTTTGTGTCTATATATATATTTATATAAATAATATGACCATTTATATGTTTTTAAACTGTCTTTTATTTTTTACTTTTACTTCTAAAAGTAGGAATTAAAAGATGTTCAATATGGAAGAGAAATATCCTACATTTCAACCTACAAAGACCATTACAAAACCAAAAAACAGAAATGTGGTTGTATGTGGTGTCTTTGATATGGGTTTAAAAAACATTGAATTTGTATGTGGAAAAGTGGCCGCCAGCCTTCTGTCTACAACCCTTCGTGGCAGCCATTGACACAAAAACAGATGCAGGAAGCACCGCTGTAGGTCCCGCTGTCCAGCGTGTTCTCAAGACGATGATGTGATGTTATTTCAAGCAAAGAAACGATTATTTGGCTCTTATCACGATGCATCGCTGGTCAGAATTTCAATCAAGACAATCTAACAACATCTATGTGATTATTTAACAGCTTGTAGAGACACTTTCAGCTATTGGTTAGGGTTAGGGTTGCTGATGTCACCGCTAGCTGAAAACAACAGAGGAGCTTGTGCACTCACACAATCCGTCAAAAAATACAACAAACGCTCATTTTAAAAGGTGTGACACTCGCCAAATGTTTAGTGGCGTCCTCTCATGTACCGACTCTAAACCATGAAGTTAAACACGGATATATAATTTGGAAACACCTTTTTTAGCTGCTCAATGAAACAAACAAACAGCTGCTTCTGGTTTTATATCCGTGTTTAGCTTCGTGTTTTAGTGTCAGTACATGAGAGGACATCACTGAACAGTCGGCGAGTTTCACATCTTTTAAAATATGAGTTTGTGTTTTCTGACAGACTGTCTGAGTGCACATGCTCCTCTGTTGTTTTCAGCTAGTGGCGACGTCAGCACCAAGCTTCAGCTCTCAGGACTGCCCCACTTTGTCAAAATAATGCCGTAGAACATCTTACACGATGGTAAATATCCTTATTATATGTATTAATGTGCAAGAAACTGAGGTTCTTTAAAAAGGTGGATGGAGAAGAATTGGAGCAGAGTCTGAACATGCTGTTCATCAGCCTCAGGTGCACTTGTGCAGGAGAGCTCTTTACCTTGCGATCTTGATGTAATAGTGTGTCGGTTTGGGCATGAGGAATTCCCCAGGGATCTCCACCTCAGCCGTCTGCGCAGAGAAGTTGCTAAGAAAGCGACACTTCTCCTCAATGAGGAAGAACTTGGGCAGCTGCTTGGTCTTGGCCTCCAGGATCTTGATCCACTTCTTCAGCTTGGAAATCAAGTTGTGAAGCTTCATGGAGCCTGGCACGCTGAAGTCAAAGTCTGATGGGGTACAAGAGAGAAGTCATTGTCAGAAGAATCTCCATATTGTGATGGCGTTTTAGTCTCATTCCTCAATTCTCCTGGCCGACTTAATAATTTAGTATCAAAGACAAGAGCAGAATTGGTTATTAAAAATTGAAAAAAAAAAAAAAAAGAAGAAAACAACATAAAAACAAAAGCAGATGCAGGCTGCCAGTGATTCAAAGGCAGCCAGATGAAATCCTCAGGCGAGCTGAGGATGGGGGAGTCAATGTGTTACACTCTCACCTCCCTAATCAACTATCCTCAAAATACCCTTCAGCAAGACACTAACACCCCCAACAGTTCCAGTGGAGCTGCTCTCATCCACCAACGGTACGAGACTGTAACATAGCGTGCAGCTCCCAAGTGTGTTTGTGTGTGTACGTGACCTTTAACCCCTCCTGCAGCTACACGCTCCCACACCTGTGCTATAAATAACAATATGCTTCGAAGTAACCTTGCCAAATAAAATACTTTAAGGGGTTACAGCAAATGCAAGAAGCACACACACACGGGGGACTCAAAGAGGACTTAAGAAACAACTCAACAGATATAAATGGAGTCAAATAAAGTAGCGTTGTAGGACCTTTTTAAATCACAAACAGTTAAGATTAATTAAAGTGAGATCTGGGTATTTACTTTCCAATTATATACCAAGTAACATGGACTAAGAACACCTTGTCTTTCACAGAAATAGCTTCGGGGAGGGCAGCGGTTACACAAACTTAACATCTGGGAAATGTCCATTTTAAATATTGTGTTGCACCGTTGGCCAATCCACTCCAGCGGTATGGTGCCTTGCTTGAGGGAACTTCATGGATAAGTTATTCATGGCAGGCTAACAGCACAAGGAGAATTGTTTGCTCTATCGACTTAAAACTCCCTGATGGAGGCTGGGAGCTGATTAAATTAGAGCAATAAAAATGAGAGTCTTAAAGTATTAAATTCCTGTTTCAAGTCACAACTCATACTGCACATAACATTTTGTGATGAGCTGCGGCAATAACAACGGAAGGAGGGGAAGTGAGCCAGGCAGGTTTTCCATTTTAGAGCAAAGCCCCCAGGACATCTCTGTAACATGACTGCGCACACACACTCACTCACACACACACACACACACACACACACCTCTTATTTCAGTACACCCTGTTGTGCCGCCTGTTATAATGAATCCATGAAACTGCAAGGCCTTGCCATTTCAAACCCGTTCAATCTCTCCTAGAGTGAGACCTCCTAATACTTTAAATAAGCCCTTTAAAACAGCCAATGTTCTTTTCGGAGTGGCCCTATTTCGCTATCCATCTGCGTGCAATTCACCTGCCTCGATAGCAGAGGTAAAATTGAAACAGTCCTGAGGAATTGCCACCAGACAACAATTCAGAGCCATAAAAGTGTATAATGCTTACAAATAGAAAAGAGCGAAACATGCTTCAGCCCTTCTTCAAAGCCATGAAAGAATAGAGTAATATAATTCCATTTTTATTGGACACAAAACATTTTTCCTGTTTAAATTTGAAGGCAGCTGCACATACAATGTAGACATTATGTTATTACAACTCCGATAAATGACTGAATACCTAAAGTACTTATAATTAAACAAGATCACATTTCTTCAACAATTAGTTACCAATATTTTAACTGAGTGGAGTTAGAGCTTGAAACATTGATACATTTAAATGTCTTAATGCCGTGTTGAACTGCAAAATTTCCACACTTTTGTTCAATCGAATCAGTGGCGCATCATTATGAGAAACATTTACATGTGAACAACTGATGCAGCATCCACTCTCAAGCCAGTGAAACAGTGAAAACCACTCCAGACATTGCAAACGACAGACGGACTGTGGCTGCTTCAAATTTCCCAATCTCCACTGGCATCGGGACGTCTGATATTTACGCAAACTTTGTCCAAAAAGGACCAACTGGTGTTGTGACATTGCCACAATATGTTGTACCATGAATGAGCCACAATACTAAAACTGCAGAGTTTCTTAAAGAAAACTACAGATTTGCTCCATGGAGGGTATAATACAGCCAGAGAGAGCAGGAGAGAGTTATTTTCAGTCCCCCTGAACTCATCTTTGACCCCTGCCCTGTCAGTTAGCTGGGGGAATAGGATGCAGAAAGAATGAGTGTTGTGTGGAAAATATCCAGGCTGCTCTCTGACCAGTGTGCAGAAACCAGCGGTGGTATTCTGCCCTTCACTGGCCTGCCTGACAGACCACAGCAGATGATCTGCACTGCTGCACCAAATTATGGATCCAGACTCAGGAGGTGGGCCACCTCTGTATATAGAACCATCATTCCTCCATGTGCCTGGGATTTATATGAATGTGTGCAGTGGGATGCAGTCAGCTCAACTTTATTGTGTCTGATTGGTCAAAGCAGCGGTGCGTATGGGGGGTAAAGAGGTTTCTGGCAATAAAAGTTCACATTTAAAGTTTATGACTGACAACTAACTGAAGGTACAAAGGTACTGAGCCAAATCACTATACAGAATTATACTGAGTTACATTTAACTAAGCTAAATGTCATTTTAGCATGACAAATGACTATTCAATTGGCACAGAATTAAAAAGCCAGGAAACTTGTGCATTTTTTCAGAAAAAAAGCTCTTCTGACAAAAGTCTCTGGAACTGATCCACTGCTAAAACAGTAACTCATGCAAATAGCATTCACCGTAATTGGATTTGAATGCCTCCCTGCTGCCAAATGTTATATGTGCACACATAAACCCATATTTTCCGGCCCACAAACCCTGTGAAAGCGAGTGAGCCACTAACGTGGTGCGAGGGAATGGGAGCTTGGCTGCTCAGCAGCTCTGTAAACCCTGTTTGTTCCGCTCTGGAAGGCTTGTGTGGTTTCAGTCTCTGCCGGCCCCGCTCCCACGTCGCTGTGGGGACAGCTGGGTAGCAATGGTCGGCAGGCACCCTGCGAGGCAGAAGCCCTGGTGACGCCTGGCTGCGTGAGCACAGCTGGCACCGCAACACCTGGTAAGATTCATCAGCACCCTGCTCACTCCAAGGCTCGCTCACTCTTGTTTGTGTTGTTCATTCAGTCAGTCCATGTGCCGTTCCTGTGCTTCTGCTCGCTAATGCCATCACACCTGTTGTCATGTTTGCTCTCACGCTCTCATTGTTTTCTCTTTCATCATCTCCTCTCTTTCATCTTTTCTGCTCCTTTCTGTAATTTCCTATGCTTGTCAGTCCTGGCTCACCTCGCTTTTGTTTTATTCTTTCTCAGTCAGTCAGGTGATCATTTTTCCCTAGCTGCTTTTCATTCACTCGCCATCCTTATCCTCCTCTATCCCAGGGCCAAACACATTAGCTCTATTGGCCACTCTCAGGACCAGTGGAGGAGAAAAGCACAGGAGAGACTGAAGAGTAGTGAGACAAAGGGAGGAGTGGCTTTGTAGAAATGCAATAAAAAAAAAACAAGCAAGACGTTCTGAGTGTAATTCAACAAACATGTATGACCAGTCCGTCAGTAGGAGTGAGAAGGAGTTGGCAAAGAGGTTTATTTAAACACTGAAAGCTGGGAGAGCTGCAGACATTCCTTGTTTAAACCGGGTCCGCTGAACTGTGGTTCAACTCCCTTATGCAATGTAGGAAAACAGACACGTGGTTTCCAAAAACAGGGGAAAGATTGTTTTGAGGAAAATGTCTCAGAGGGGGGTTTGGCTAAGCTAGAACTGCACCTGTCCTGTTCCATTCCACAGCTTGCATATGAATCCGAACATGCAGGCCAAGATAACTGGAGGCTTAATTGTTGTCTGCAAGCATTTACATAAATATTCACAGAATTTTTTGCTTTAAAATGAGTTAATCCAAAAACGGGGTAGATCAGAGAATTGTCTCTCATTGCAGAGTATCTCGTAACTTCTCATCTTAAATCTCACATTAGTGTGCAACTCCTCAGAGAACAGACTAGTAAGGTAGAACACCTGCAATCAGGAATTTTTTAAGGTTTCAGGAATAAAGGCAGAAGCTACCTGCTGGTGATAACGCACACTGTCCGTGTGTGCCTCAATGACAGACCTCAGATGGACAAACTGAGTGGACTTTGTTTGAGTTACTGTTGCACATCATCCCAACTAAACGATTTAAGTAAACTCACACAGGTTAAGGCTGTTTTGGCAATTTTTTGCCAATTCTAGGGACCGAAATGGAAATTTTGGGGCTGCTGTCCATACCAATATAAGGGAGTAAGAAAATACCGATATCTGACACATCGGCCGATATTCTAAAACTAATATTTTAAAAGTGCTTATCTAATACATGCAACAAAGATATGTTACAGAGGCAGGAAATCCAACAAACTTTATTCCAAACATCAGTGTACTGACCAGTAAATACTTATTACCAATAAAAAAAAATGAACCGCCCTCTGCTGGACAAACTACATGATTACACCATTTTAAATCATTAGTCCAAGCGTTTTTTCAATATTTGCCAATAATATCGGCAAACTGATTTATCGGTCAGGCCCTAGCTGATTCTATCCTCCAATTAATAATTTTCTCTGCAACGAGAGCACAATAGCATCCTCGATTTTATTTTTAACCAGTTTATCACAGGGAAAGTGATAAAGTGTTTTATCTTGCCGTGCTAGCTTTTGTGGTTGTATACTTTAAAGATGTTTGGTTACCTGCTCAAGAGGATAATATTGTGGTTGCACCTTCAAGCTCCAACATAGCTGAAAAGCTGTTGTTACTCAGCACAAGTGGCTTACATTACATTTACATTTCAATATGAAATGCCCAAAGTTGCCCAATGGTGGAAATTATTTTGAGAATAAATGCCACTCTGACATAAAAGTAAAATAATTCTATTATTGGTACAGTTTCAGTTGAGAGATGTAGTGTAATCATGTTTTACAGACTTTTAAATCCTACTCAGACTCAAAGCTGAACTTTTACAACAGGGTTTGCTGTTTCATAGTTTCAGCTGAGGCAAAAGCACTCGACTCTTCTGCTAAACGGTATTTAATCAATTCCTGACAAGTTTTGCTCTTGTTGAGATCCTCATCACAGCGCTGAGATTAGAAATGCTGCTGACTTGTGTGTAAGCAAAACCACTGTGGATGTGGTACACACACGCACGCACACACACACTGTAATAAAGACATAAACAGACACAAACATCTATTTCTGACCTGTCACCAGAAACAACAACTCGCATAAAATCACATCATCTAGCTAGAAACCCTAATCATAGTGCTATGAGACCAATGCTTCAGCAGCTTCACGCGACAAGGCTGTTTGTCCTGGCGGCGCTGACATGACAGCACAAGTGTCCACAGAGAGAACCTGACCCGTTTTATACGTCGTTGAACAGACCAAGTCATCATTTAAACTCATGTAGAAATACAGAAACACGAATGTTGCTCTTGTTCGGTGAAAGGTGGCTTACGTCTGATTCCAGGCTGCAGGCAGAGCAGCTCAGAGGTGTTGCTGGTTTCACTATATTACCAATTGTCGCACCTTGTAAAATAGTTTTTATCGTGTTTTATGGTTGCCTGAAAAATGTATGTTTTACACTTTGTCCCTTCAATTTTTTTTACGTTTTTGATGAAGCTGCGAAAAGGTAAACCAGTGACACTGAATGTTAACACGGTTGACAGCCATGAAACTAAAGTGAACACACAACTAACACTTTCTTTCTGTCTGCTCCGTGTACTGTAGTTCTAGGCCATTACAGCCAGTTGATATCACATCTTAAACCAAACAAACCTGTTGTGAACTGTCCCTTCATCTTCTGGAAAACGGGGTCCTGGGCTGTGGCCTGAGCCCGACGGGCTAGCGACTCAGAGGCAGCGCTGGAGAACATGGTGGAAACATTGGAGACGTTCTCTAAGCCGACGCCGAAAGTGCTAACCAGCTTCTTGACAAAGTTCAGCGTGTGCGGTGTGATCTTGGCATCAGACACTGCACCGCTCTTCTCAAAGGCCACTGAGTAGCATTTAGCCAGACCCTGTTGGAGCTGCCTCAACACCTGCAGAGAGGGGAGGAATACGGAGGAACAGTTAGAAAAATATAAAAGTAATATTAATAGGAGATGTCCCAGCATTTGTTGTATATGTTGCATATGTCGAATCCGATCTCTGACAAATGGCAACACAAATAAGTAACTGAGATACACACATTTTTAAGGAACAAAGGTGCAGAGAAGTGATGTCATACAGTAACCAAAGTGACAGGGAGGGGGAAGGTGATGATGGTACAGCATACCTCTTCTCATGCTTGCCCCCGTGGAACAGAGCATAGAGCCTACAGCTGCTGCTGAGCGCCCCAAACCATCACAGATAATCACGCAGACACACACACATCAACAAACTTCCGGCCCTAAATCCCTCGCCCCATCCTACACACTCATTGCACCCATCCATCACCTGTCTCAGTCTTCTTGCCTCTTGCTGCCTCTTTCTCACAGTCTTCCCCTCCACCCATAGATGGGCTACCTTGTGTGGATGCTAACATTAAAACAAATTGCAGCAGCACTCTGGCACTCACACAGAAAGGGGAAAAAAAAGACTGCTCGCTGCATGGGTGATTCAAGTTGACGTGAACTTCTACAAAAGGGATTTGAGAAAATCAGCCAAGATATAATGAAATTAAGTGGGAAATATATCTACTATGAACAAGATTCTACTTCTAATTCTTTCTAGTATCATCTGCCATTAAAAGCTTTATGACAACAAAGTCAAGGAATGAGAGACAATGACGACATACTCGTACACACATAAGGACAACAACTTAGGTTTAACAGATGTCTAAGCCCACCAGAGAGACAGGATCTGCCAAACTGTGGTCATCTGGCTGACCAGGTGGTGTGACATACATATACACAAGATGTGCACTCAAACTACATTTCACACATATGCATAGAAGCATAAAAAAATTCTCACAACCAGCTGTATTATTTTCTCACCATCTGATTCATTAAAAACACACACACGTAGCAAGAGAGGCAGACATGCACGAAACCAGCGCCTTTCTTTTTCTCACCTCTTCGTGCCAGTTCTCCCTGAACCACACCATCTGGTCCACGATGCCCTCCAGGGAGGAGAGC
This sequence comes from Naso annulatus, assembly GCA_029783625.1. Classification (NCBI taxonomy): domain Eukaryota; kingdom Metazoa; phylum Chordata; class Actinopteri; order Acanthuriformes; family Acanthuridae; genus Naso; species Naso annulatus. The sequence goes on along the minus strand of JAPZDX010000014.1, from coordinate 15,199,793 downwards.
AAGGTGGGGTGCAGCTCCCGCTGCATGTGCATGATCCGGCTGCAGCGCCACATTGGGGCCGTGGCCCGGATAGGGCCCGGGTCAGAGGCCCCTGAGTGAGGCTGGGCCCCCACTGAACTGGGCTGCTGTTGTCCAGATGCGTCTGGAAGAGTGGGTAAGAGAGACAGAGGATGAGTGGAGAAGATCGGCAGAAGCAAAGCATAATAACTGGAATATATATCAGAAAAGCAAACAGGAGAAAAAAAAAAAAAAGAGGCAAACTGTACAGCTGACTGAAATTCAAAACATTCTGAAGAACAGATAAGCCAGTCCAGAGTAACGCTGGGAGAAGTCATGTCACAGAACATATTTCATATGCTAAAAATACTTTCTCACCTATATGAACCTTAACATTTAACAGCTCAGCAAGGTAGAAGTAGAAAGTGTAATAAGTGTGGTAATGAGGCAAAACACTACAGCTACAGTAGCAATGTTTACTTACCACTTTTGTAGCGCTCCCTCTGCTCGATCTTGAGTGTCAGGTAAAGGGTGCGGATAGGGAAGTAGACAGCCTGGGGGTACACTCGTCCCACCTAGCAGATAAAAGAGGGTCACAGATTACATTTCAAAGACTCCCCTCAGGACCGCAAAGGAGAGGGTGAGAAAGAGGAGGAAGACAGAGGTAGAGACGGGAGAGATGGAGGGAGAGTGGGACAGGGAGAGAGAGAGAGAGATCATACCGATACAGCCAGAGACCTCTGCTGTAACAGAGGGAGTGTTTGAAGCTTTGAGTCGGGGGAGTTAGGGAAGTTAAAAACGCGTCATGGCTGAATTACAAAACTGAATGTGACTGATGATGAAATTGCCCTCAAGACTTTCGAGAAAAGTCACTGACAACATCGGAAGGCTTAATGGTTGAAGTCAGGACATAAGAGATTTTAAGTATTTAAACACATTGCAAATTCACCTCAAACTTGGTGGAGGATTCCTTTGATAATTTGATGAGTAATGCAGCAGGTGAATTCGGCGTACGCCTTTGGTGTATGACCTGTTTATATATCACAGGTTTTCAGTTCATCAGATGTTTGGATTGGCGGGCAACATTTCTTGTGTCGCAGTTTTAGCATCCAAGCTACACAATTTTCTGAAATCAAAATTCTGTAGTCACTGAAAATCGAACAAAATGAAACAAATGATTTTAAAAAAGTAAGCTACATGAGCAGAATTCTTTGCAGGCATATTTTCTTTTCTTTAAAGCTAATTCTCCTACAGAAGATTTCCTTCATTCACCATCCATTCATGCAGCCCTACAAGCTCAGATGGCCATATGGAAAGTGTCTGAAGACTAGTGCTGGGCAGAACACCGGTTCAGACCGAATACCAGCATTTATTTCCCATATGATATGAATTCTTCATATACTCTGACACCAGTGCTAATGGTCGGAACGTGGCGAATGGCGATCTGGCGCTGTTTTAGAGGCGACCCTTTTCACTGCTGCACCGCCACAAGGCATGCTTGAATTAGCTCTTGAGCAGAAACTATGATAAACAGGTCGTATACAGAAGTTTTAGAAACTGGAGGAGACCAGGATGATGAAGAAACTGTGCCAAAGAGAGGAGCGGTTTCTGTTGTTTGGAGGTTTTTTCAGTTTTAAAAAGTCTGACGTGGACCAAACAACTATTTTACTGCAAATGTTGTCGAGCTTAAGTTGTTGCCAGAAAAGGCAACATTAGCAATTTGCTCCACCGCCTCAACTGAAAGCATGTCATGGAATAACGTTACCAAGAATGTGAGAGATTAAAATCAGCTTCCACAACATCTAGCAGGTAAAATAGTAAAACCAAAGTCGAGTCAGGTGTTGCCTGAAGTCATGTTCGCTCAAGGGACTGCCTACCAGAAGAAAAGCAAACGAAAAAAAGCAAACTTCCTTGTAAATCTCATCCTTTTGCGAGGCCAAGCAAACCAGTATAAATACATGTGATGACGTAAAGTTTCTCTATACTACATGCTCCTCCTGACAGTAGACATTGTGAACAAATTCTCAGTCATCTTCCACAATTATCATCAAGTGTCATTCTAATAAATAAGCTGGCAGACCAGGTGGTAAAAAAAAAAAACATTTTTACCCTTGAACGTCTGGGTGATAGAGATCTGTGAACCGGGCATTAGGCCCACTAGATACCAGGGGAAGACCAAACCACAAGGTTCTCTCAGGTCGCGGAGCACAATTTCATAGGCTGCAATTACACAGCTACTTTATCCCCTCTAGACCTTCTATATGCCTTCAGGGCAGAAAGGGATACCTAGACATCTTAACGAAAAAAAAAAGAAGCTCAAATTAAGGGGGACACAGGAGAGGGATAGGGAAAGAAAGCGAAGAAGCTATTTTTTCAGGATGCAGCCTCAGGCTAAATGGATTTTGGACCCCCTAAGCTTTTACTGACTCTACCCTCTTGCCTCTGACATCCAGCCCAGGTCCTCAAACAAACAGCGCACAACAAGATTACACAAAAACTAGCTCAAGTTTAACTCACTGACGAGAATGGGTTAACTCCTGTCCAACTAGAACACACTGTAGTTCTTCTTTGGCTGGCCTACTAAAAGAGCTGTTTCAGATCCCAGCAGGATTCGAATTCTTTAAGGACTCGGCTCCCTCAGTCCATGTAACTCTGCATGGTCGGTCAGTCAGCGGTGGTGTACTGTAAAGGCAGCCCCCAGGTAGAGGAGACAGATAGGATTAAATAACTGTTGAAAGAGGCTGCTGCTGTTGAAGGTTTAAGCCTAGACAGCCTGGAGAGGATACAAAAGGGAAAGGTGAAAACTATTATTACTCTGAACTACTTCTAGAAAAACACTTTTTACTTCCTCAGAGGTGAGGTAATTTAGCTATGAAGCACCTTCATCCACCACCAGAAGTCTAAGTACTCATTTGATGCTCAAGAACAACCGTCTGTATAATGTTTTCACTACAAAAAGCTTTAGCCTTCCTCATGAAAAACTCAATCTAAGTTAGTATCACCTTCTCTTCCTGAAAATCTCCAGGAAAGTATATACTCCCCACATCTTAAAGTGAATATCTACATGAAAAGATTTATTAGGTTGAATGCGGGCACATCGCATAATATACAGTAAATGTAATTTTCATGATTCTCTTTTCATGGTTTTTTAAAAGAACACAGAAGGAAGATCTACAGCCGGGGCTAACGGTAGGAGAGGGGTTCTAAGTGGCAGCTAACAGGAGCATTAAAGATGAAAGAGAAAGGAAGGCAGAGAGGAAGAGGAGGACCCAGAGATCAGCCTGCTAATGGGAAGATAAGAAATGTCATATTTTGGCGAAGCTGAGGTGGGCTGAGGGGAAGAGGGTGAATGGTAGACAAGCAGGAGGAAGAGAGGGAGGGTGTGTGAGGAGAGATGTTGAGATTCTCTGTTAACTTCTGATTCATCTTCCCGCCTGCCCCTAGGCGCTCTTCTTCTCACCTTCATCAATATTTCAACATACGTTTTTTAAACATCCCGCCGCCGCAGAGAAACACTAAATAATTCAGGTGAACAGGAGAGACAAAGCCTCCCGTGCATTGAAATGCAGCTCTCTTAACAGAAAGAAGGGGATGAAGAAAAGAGTGTCAACCTTTTACCATTCAGTCATTACGGGGTGAAGAAGCAGACCAAAGGAAGGACTGGATAAAACCGCTACAGTCACCTTTTGACATCCATTCATACACATGTAAAAGGCAAGACTTTAACCAAGAGGTAACAACTCTGCACACTGCGACACTCGTGTCCTGTTCAAGCGCACTCGATACATTAAGCATCGAAAAAGATTAATGCATTGCAAAAAAAAAAAAAGCCAAGATGAAAACAGAAATGCAAATGATTTCAGTATGTTTCTGCTGCTGTGTTCATTTATTTAACAGCTAACTTGCATTAAGTCAGCTTGTTAATGGAATGAACAACCAATCATTAGAGTGATGTTTCCTCTTAATGAAAAAGCTAAAAAGTAGAGAAGATTCCCAAAGTCATCATCACTTCATCACACACTTTGTCTATCTTTCCATACTGTTATTAATCTCTTACACTACCCACTTATATTTTAAAACCCTCTCTCTTCCCTCTCCTCTCTTTATCCTGCACTTTCTCTCATTCCCTCTATACAATATTCCAGCTCTGCTGAGAGGATGGCTGTTTGTTATAGCAGACTACTCTTTGAAGATCACCCTCTTCAAATTGTGCGGAAATAATACTCCATTAAGCAAAGCAAATTAGTCCTCGCTTTAATTACTAGCTCTGTTCCTGCAGCGCGGATGCGTACCATATAAGATATTAACTTTATAATCATTTCTTGAACAAATAATTTAAAAACCAATTCACCAGAGACCGGTGAAAGCCAGTAAATTGCTGTGGAAGGGACAGTGAAAGAATCTGAATGCCTAATTTGGTAAACAGAAAGCAGGAGAGGGGCCACTTTGGCGTGAATGCAGTTAATTTATCTTGATTAGAAAGACGTGCATGAGCACTAACGCTAACACACCAGCCAGATGTGCAGCCCCGCACGGATGTAAAAAGCCAAGGGAGAGAAAGAGGAAAAAAAAAGAATGATTGATGAGTGCAGCAGACATCCAGACATGAAACAGGAGAAGACAGAATGACAAAGCAACAAGAGGAGGGAAGAGATTATTTTAAAATTAAAATAAATAGTTAAATTATTTGGCCCAGCTGTTTGACAGATATTTTCATTGATAAGCAGTTGATAAAAGAAGTTAAAGAAGCTTCTGGCATTACCTCATGGGGATCTGAATCTGAATGGGAGGGGGAGTTTTGAAAAGGCCTCACCTGGCTGATCAAGTTGAGCAGAGGTTTCCCTTCTGAACCAACCAGGCAAGTCAGGAGCTGTGGTATCCATGCCAACCACTGGATGGGCGGGACTCCGATGCAGTACTTGTCCACAGCATCTGCCAGAGTGTTCTTGTCATCGAAGCTGAGTAGCCACAACACCTACAGATGGAAAAAGAGAGGTGGGTGAGCACAGAAATAAACAATAAATTAAATGCAACACTCTGGTTATTTGGCCCAGGCAGTCAAATTAAAATAAAGTAAATACTGTGAGACATGAAGTAGCAAGGCAAGGCAAGGTAAGGTCTCCATCATTAATCAGACTACAGCTGTTAATCTGGCTCGTCTACAGCAGGAGCAGTGAAAAACTACATCTTTGCAGTCCTTAGTAAGATCAGAGCTGAGTCAGTGTGGAGGTGATCTCTCCTCCCCTGGTGTGCTTGTGTGCGCACCAACGTTATGATGAAGACATTAAACCCACCCCCGACTAACAAACCCACCCCGGTGCACAGATTGTGTATAATTACTGATAATGACTGGTCATCTCACATCTCACCCAACAGAGCAAAGCACTGCCAACAAAGCTGGACAGCACAAAACCAGGGGGGTCACCAGAAAAAAATCTGTCTAATTGAAATGTGAAACTGGTAGCAGCCACTATTAAAACAGATAATAATAGTTCTGCCTAATGCTAACACTGGAGGTGGCAGCACCATATTTTATTATTTATCAAGCCTGACACTGAGGATGAGTCTCTTTAATCTGACTCTCCTGTGGCTCTTTAAAAGTGGAGACCCAGCAGGCAGTTCAGTAAAAATTTCACAATCTCTCCGGCCCCTCCGGTTCATTAATAATAAAAGTAGAAAAAAAGGACCTAGTTTATGTTTTTAATGAAGCAAAACCTTATCAAGAATTTTCCTAAATCTGTTGTAATTTTCCAGGATTTTTTTTTTTTTTGCTATGGGAAACAAACTGACCTGAGTATAATACGACAGAACAGCAGGTCTCTGTGCTTTTTTTTTTCCATTTAAGACCATATAGAGGGCTTTCTGTGCTAACCTCTGGAGGGACTGGAGGTTCAGTACTGAATAAGATGGTGTATGTCTGAGTAAGAAGGTGGGAGGCTTGTTAGCAAGTAGTCCATCTCTTCTGCTCCCACATCGGGTTCACTCAACTGGTAAGTATGGCAGCGTTGGTCCCACTGTTAGGGAAAGGTCAGTTCATATAGAGGGTCATGAGGCGGCAGCAGCAGGGGAGGCCATTAGTCTGTTAACCTCTGTGTCAGAAGATGGCCGTCACTCCACCATCGATCTGCTGTGGGAACCCATCGTCACTGTCTACTGCTGGACTATAATCATTCAAACTACTTCTCTCTGCCGTAAGCATGGCAGCGTCTGTGAGGGAAAAAAGGAACGCCTTTCTTCCCATCAGCACCAATAATACATGAGCTTGATGGGGTCAGAAAACTAGAGAATTAAAAGTGACCCAATCTAAAGAAAGGCTTGGCTGAAGCTGTTGGTTTTATATAAACCGGGATTAGGAGCAGGATCATGCTGTTGCTGACGTGCTCGTTTCTGAGCAAACACACAACAGCAACAATTGAGGGCAAGAGGTAAACAACAATGACTGAGAAGCAGATATTAAAACTCAACTTCCACTTCAAATATCACCTTTGCTAGGTATTTGCGAGACTTGCTCTCATTTTGGTGGCGGCAGGCGTGGAGGTAGCAGGTAATGGCGGAAACTCCCAAGTGAAGCTGGCGATCCTTGACAAAGATGTTCTCCAGATAGTCGCCCCACATAGCCCAGGCCTTCACCAGGACATCGTGCATCTGCACTGCTGCTGAAAACGCCTTATTGGCCTCCTCTGACCTGGTACAAGAGAAGAAGGTGATGTGAAGAGCGTTAGAGAGTGAGGGGTAAACCAAAGGTAACACGGCATTGTGAAGGGGAAGCGAGCAAATGGAGGTTGCTGAAGGGACGGGAGGGGAAGTGCGGTCGAGTAAAAGGAATATGCAAAACATGGAGAGTCACAGAAGAAAGAGAGGGTGGGGCGGGTTGAAAAAGATGGATGCAATACTTGTGGGGAGGGTTGGGGGGAGAGGGTGTAAGAAAAAGAGTAAGATAGAGTGTGAAACAGATTATGCTGATCATAATCAGAATTATGTACTACACATCAATAAGCACCATATTTCATTTGCTGTAATCTTCAAGGTCTTTTTCCTTCAGCTTTACAGAGTTAGCATTTAACCCAGCATGAATTAATGTCACCGGGGGTTCGGGCTTTTTGCTACAGTATCGTAATATAAATTGAACCGAACCATATCACACTGTGCGGATCAATCCGTTTAATACTGGGTGACATATGAGCTTAACGTCTTCGTATTTTATCAGAAATGACAGAGCTGCAGCATGGTAGAAACCTCAATGCAATGGCTATATTTATGTGTTTACAAATACATTGACCGTGAAGAGCAATGCTTCAGCTTCCAGAAATCTGCACGCTGATAAGCTCGAGAGTGACTCTGGGATTTTTTAAATCCGGGTATTGCAATCTAGCAGTCACACTTTAAGCATTCCATTTAGAAATAGTTAAATAATAGCAGGGAAAGAAGTAGACAGGTGATATCTGACGAGGCCTCTCCCACGTTATAATAGCACCATTTATGCTGACTGGGAAATATATTCTGAATCATCAGCTGTTTTCACCACGCCCAGCAGCTCCTAGCCACTCGCTGGCACGCAGGCTGAATAATTTTCGCACACCTTTCAGCCTCTGATTAAAAAATAAAATGCAAGAGGCACCCAAGAAGACGCACCGCCCCGCAGTCAAAACACGGAGACAGACCTGTCAATGCAAAAACCTTGCTGAGCTACAATTGGCAAATGGACCTTCACTTCAGGAGTGCTTCCAAAACTATTCTGCCACTTACTTACAGCGAAAAGTCTCCCAAGCCAATCAATTCAAAATGTGTTATTATAAAAGGCATTTTGGCATGTGATTAAGAAATGGGAGCTTGATTGCTATGGGAGTCGGAGCCGAAGACCCTCCAGTAATACTTAATGGGGTTGCCTCCGTCACTTTGCCAGTGTTAAAGTACATTAACAGTTTCTACTACTCGGCTCAACAGTAGCGCAGGCACCCAACAGACTGTCAAATCTCTGACACCCGTTTAATTGAATGATCCCAAAATCCTTAGCACATGCGGTTGCACATGCACACATACTCTCTCAACCCCCTAACCCCCACTCTGCTGTTAATTCTCCCCCAGTGTAGGGGAAACTTAATGATTGCAATAAACCCTGCTGAGGTGGAGGCAAGTTTTGCTGATCCCGGAGATTCCTGCAAATTGCCTGGAGTTAATTATTGAGCTGCATATACATTTAATAAGCCTTCCTCAATTTGTCTTTCACCCCTCAGGACACCATGTCACGTCAAAGATGACGGGAGGAAACTGGGTGCTGGAGAGGTGTTAAAAGAGCGTGGCTGTGGGTATCCAGCAAAGCATGAAGGGAGCAATTGCACGCACCACAGGCAATCCCTGCAGCCAGAAAACATTACTGACACTGTCATAAACTGATGACACAGATGTACGCTAAAATCTAAGCCAAATCATGGGGGTTACCTAGTAACATAATCTCAGAGGTGAGACGGCTTGAGGCGAAAAGTGCCATTTAAATAAGATATACACTCTGTAACCAATGCAGAGTTAAAGGAATACTTACTTAGTTTAAGGACAATGTGTGTGACAAAGCGATGAAACAAACAGGCGACAGAGGCAAAGCAGAAGTTGGCTGCAAAGAGGCAAAGACCAGCTGAAGCAGTGATGGACATACTTGTTTATTTGAGCCAGGAACATGCCCTTCAGAGCGTAGAACTCGGCCGTCATCTCCTTGGTGAAGTACTTCAGATTGGTCGACTCTATCACCTCCAAACCCTAACAGATGTGGAAGGCAACAAGACAGGTTCGACTTCAGACCGAACTGTGGTAAAAAAGAAACTTTCATGGATGCGAGGGAGAGGAGTAACAAAAGAAAAGATACCATGACATTCTGTTTCAGACAAGGCCATAATCACAGGTGAAAAACAAACAAACCGCTCGGTGTTCATTAAGAAGTAAGAAAAGAGGTGTTAAGGGAACTAAACTTCCATTATGGTGAGCCTCTGATTAGGTGTCCCCTATGTACTGCTGTGACAAACGATGTGTAGCGAGGAGGGAGACAGAGAGAACCAGAGGAGATGAGATAGAAGAGAGAAAGAAAGAGGGAGAAGAGTGTCTACTGGCACTTTTAATGACTTGTGGTGTTCTGAACTGCGTCTATTAATCAGAGTACTCCATGGGCTTAAGAGGAAGCTCCTGAGTTACACTCTTATAAGTCTCACGGCTATAACTTGTCACCTAGAGCCACCCCAAACACTTCTTACTCTTACTGCTTTTCCCACACAAAGTATCACTAACAACGCCTCCAGGTGCCGCTAAAAGAAATCATCCAAAGTATTTAAATCCCACTAAATGCATCAAATCTGTTGTTCTTTAGTACAGGCTGGCTTATTTTTAAACTGCAGCAAGCTTTACCACGGTCCAAATCTCTTACAGCTGTGCTGCATTATGGTGCAGGTGTTGTGTGGGTACGATATATTTATCATGTTTTGATGACACGTAATTAGATCGTACAAACTAATTAAGGTTGTTTTTTCTAGAGAGTGATTTTGCCGATAAAACATTTCATGAGTTACTTACAAGCTACAACAGAAAAGTATGCATTTGCTAATAGGACGAAGAGTGATTCTGAACAAGAAAAACACACTCATTAAGATGCTGACATTTGTAATATATCACTGATTTTGGGCAGAGTTCTAAGGTAAGTAAATGCCTTCACAGGCAGCAATATTAAGTGCTTAGTCCAGATAAACAGGCAATAGTGAGGCACCAAAATGAAAATTTTGGCCAAAACCGAATCCAATTACTCGCAGTTTTTCATCCGTTTTGCAAATTTTTTCACCATTGCATACATTTAACAAACGTGCTTCAGTCATGCTTTTCAAAGATAAAAATCTTTTACAAAATTACAATTACCTTTTGCTTTGGCACTGCCACTGGTAAACTTTTTTTTTTTTGCCTTTTCAAAGATGTCAGCCATAGATGGTGTGGTAAATTTATCTGAGGAAAATGGTGGCTTTTTTTAAGGATTTAGGCCCATTGGATTTAGTCCCCATGAAATGAAAATCAGATATGTGTTGCTCTTATCCTTGCCTATGGGACAATATACGGCCCAACAATGACCAAAAAGGAGTTTTGCAGTTTTGATTAATTTTATTTTTACAGTTAAGCATTTCTGGGAGAACGGTTTAAATGGACTCATCCTGCACTCCAGGGCGTATATTAATTTTGCGTCCAATGAAATTCTTTCTCAATTACCCCCAACCCCCCACCCCCACTGTCTGTCACCCTGGCTGTTGAGGGCAGCAAAGTTTTATATCTCAGTCAGTCACGAGCTGACAAACGTCATGTAAATGCCCTACTTTACTCACTGAA